>UESW01001695.1:177656-323358 GCA_900491605.1 Calamus simplicifolius | reverse complement strand
TCGGACGGATCGCCACGGTCCGAGATCGGGCCGATCGGGATCAGGGCTTGGATCGATCGCAACCATCGGATCGTCCGAGATCGGTCGTTCGGGATCAGGGCTTGGATCGATCGCAACCGTCGGATCATCGCCGATCGGACGATCGGTCCGAGATCGGTCGTGGCCGATCGGATCAGGGCTTGGATCGATCGCAACCGTCGGATCGTCGCGATCGGATCGATCGCCACGGTCCGAGATCGGTCGTGGCCGATCGGGATCAGGGCTTGGATCGATCGCAACCGTCGGATCATCGCGATCGGACCGATCGCAACGGTCCGAGATCGGTCGTGGCCGATCGGGATCAGGGCTTGGATCGATCGCAACCGTCGGATCGTCGCGATCGGACCGATCGCCACGGTCCGAGATCGGTCGTGGCCGATCGGGATCAGGGCTTGGATCGATCGCAACCGTCGGATCGTCGCCGATCGGACCGATTGCAACGGTCCGAGATCGGTCGTGGCCGATCGGGATCACGGCTTGGATCGATCGCAACCGTCGGATCGTCGCGATCTCGGACGATTGCAACGGTCCGAGATCGGTCGTGGCCGATCGGGATCAGGGCTTGGATCGATCGCAACCGTCGGATCGTCGCCGATCGGACCGATCGGTCCGAGATCGGTCATGGCCGATCGGGATCAGGGTTGGATCGATCGCAACCGTCGGATCGAGATCGGGATCGCCATGGTCCGAGATCGGTCGTGGCCGATCGGGATCAGGGCTTGGATCGATCGCAACCGTCGGATCGTCGCCGATCGGACCGATCGCCATGGTCCGAGATCGGTCGTGGCCGATCGGGATCAGGCTTGGATCGATCGCAACCGTCGGATCGTCGTCGGACCGATCGCAACGGTCCGAGATCGGTCGTGGCCGATCGGGATCAGGGCTTGGATCGATCGCAATTCGCGATCGGATCGCAACGGTCCGAGATCGGTCGTGGCCGATCGGATCAGGGCTTGGATCGATCGCAACCGTCGGATCGTCGCCGATCGGACGATCGCCACGGTCCGAGATCGGTCGTGGCCGATCGGGATCAGGGCTTGGATCGATCGCAACCGTCGGATCGTCGCGATCTCGGACGGATCGCAACGGTCCGAGATCGGTCGTGGCCGATCGGGATCAGGCTTGGATCGATCGCAACCGTCGGATCATCGCCGATCGGTCGATCGGTCGATTCGCATTTATTGCGTCGCAATGCGACGCAATAATCGCAATTATTTAGAAAATATTTTTATCAGTTATAATTATTAAAAAAATATTGCGACGCATTAGCGACGCATTTTTAAAAAATAATTTTTGAGAAAATAATTTTTAATATTGCGACGCATGTATTGCGTCGCAATGTTTTTTAGAAAAATAAATGTAATTAAAAATTAAAAAAAAAACATTGCGACGCATTATTTGCGTCGCAATTATTTTCAGAAAATATAAATTTTATCAGTTAAATATTTAAAAAATATTGCGACGCATTGCGATGCAATTTCCTAGAAAATAAAAATAATTTTCGAGAAAATAATTTTTAATATTGCGACGCATTATTGCGTCGCAATGTTTTTAAGAAAAATAAATGTAATAAAAAAATTAAAAAAATATTGCGACAATATATGCGTCGCAATTATTTTCAAAAAATATAATTTTTATCATTATAAATATTTAAAAAATATTGCGCATTTGCGATGCAATTTCTAGAAAATAAAAATAATTTTCCGCCGGACATTGGCGCCAAGTTAGCGACTCATTAGCGACGCAATTAGTTGCGTCGCTAAGTTTTGCATAAAATAATAAAAAGCCAAATTAGCGATGGATTAGCGACGCATTGTTGCGTCGCTAATCCATAATAAAATTAAAAAAAATAGCGAGTGATTAGCGACGCATATATTGCGTCGCTAATCTCCGCCCCCCTTTCTCTCTTCCTATTCCTACCCTAGCCGCGGTCCGTCCGCTCCTCCGGCTCCCCCCGTCCTCCCCGGCGGAAGCTCCCCCACTCCGGCGGCGTCCCCTCGCGACCGAGGTAAGCCCCCCTCCTCCTAAATTTTTTTTAAAAAAAAGGTTTCCCACGGCCATGGCCGGCCACGGCCGCTGCCGTGGCCTGGCCACGGTGGCCAGGCCACCAAAAAAAATCCCCCCCCCCTTCGTGGCCACGGCTGCCGTGGCCGTCCCTGGCCACGGTGGCCAGGCCACAAAAAAAAATTTACAGGGGGGGGGGGTTTTCCCACCCCCCCTTTGTCTTCTCGGCCACGGCCGTGGCCGGGCCACGGCCACGTGGCTCCGGGCCACGGCCGCTGCCGTGGCCTGGCCACGGTGGCCAGGCCACAAAAAAAAAAGTTTGGGGGGGGTTTCCCCACCCCCCCTTCGTCGGCCACGGCCGCTGCCGTGGCCTGGCCACGGTGGCCAGGCCAAAAAAAAAAAAAGCCCCACGGTGGCCAGGGGGGCTTTTCCCCACCCCGGCCCCTTCAATAAAAAAAAAAAACACTCAGATTCTATCATATTTTATTTTTAAAAATATTTTCAAATAATTTGATGACAAATATAAAAAAATATAAATATATTTTTAAAACATGGGCAACTTAATTTTTTTGTAACAGCTAGGGGGTTTTCCACCCCCCGGCCCCTTCAAAAAAAAAATTTTAACACTCATGAAAAAAAATTAACATTTAATTTATTATATTTTAAAAATATTTTTAAATAATTTGCCGGGTAAGCAGACCATGGATAGAGCTGAATTAGCTTAGCTATTAGGCAACTAATTTAGCTCATTAACCATTTTTAGATTATAATTTAAAATTGCAGTCGCATTTCTTTATAGCTGTTTATGCAATAATATTTGTGCATTTGTAGTTATTTACAATTGTTATGTCTTGATTATTTACATTCAAATTGAATGATGCATTAAATTATGTAATGCTAGATAGAAAGTCTTGTTGTATTTATTTAATTTTCAGCAACAAATTAGTAGTTTCAATGATTTATATTTTAGTCTTCACAAACATTTATATTCGACATAATAATCTTAAGAAGTCAGTTATATATATAGAACACTATTCCTATATATGTATAATTGACAAGAAGTTAAGAATAACAAGCATAAGTTCGATTGTCTTCGGATTTCCATATTATTAATCACAGCACTATAACCTTTAGACCCGTTTGAGAATTTGTAAGCCTTAGTCTTGCAAATTCTCAAATTGTCCTGGTGGACAGTTTGAGAATTTTTTTGTGATATGTTAGTCTGCTATTAATCATCGTTGGGGTGAGATTGCGGTTTGTATTTGCTCATACGTTCTCCTAGTGTGGCTATATGCCACACATTTAGGAGAACATATGGGGAAATGCTGCCGAAATTTCAACGTAACCGATCGATGATAATTAATAGCAGAATAACATATCACAAAAAATATTCTTGAATGGGATAGGGCCTTACCTTTTAGACATGGAGTGAAGGTAGAATTAATTTAGGACACTTGAATTCTTGTGAAGTCTCATGATTAAACGGACCGCCTTGCGGCCCGACCCAACTCAAGCCCTAGCATTAGCCATGAACCTGTGCCTCGGTCCTTGCTAGCACGCCAAGGATCGTAGCCGTGGCCGGGCCTTGCAGGTAGGGACCTTAGTTGTCTAAAAAAAATTGGTTTAGTTATAAATGATTTAAATGGTTGTTATTAACCTTAGTTGTGTAAGAAATAATTTAGTTATATATTAGTAATACTAATATAGTTTTATTTGTGGTTTCCTTTAATGGTTTACCAATTGTATAAGTCGGTCAAAAATGAGCGGGGCTCGCTCGTGGATGTATGCAAGGATAAAAGATGGCTTGCTTAATCCAGATTTTCTGAATGGATTGGAAGAATTTATCGCATTTGCATGTAGCCAACCTGAATGGATGGATGGGCCTAGGATTAGGTGCCCATGCAACTTCCACAGGTGTCAGAATAAAGCCTACAGAGATGTGAAACTGTTAAGGTGCATTTGTGTAAAAGGGGTTTGTTCCTGATTACGATGTTTGGTACTGTCATGGTGAACCAGAGGAAATTCCAGCAGCTGTTACAGGCCAACAAGAGTCAATTCCCGTAGATGAACCATTTGTGAATTTAAACACATATGAAGAAATGGTGATGAATGCATCGGGTAATGAATTCAATCAGAATACATTTATGGAAGAACCAAATCCAGATGCACAAATTTTATGATATGTTGCGTGCTGCAAATCAAGAATTGTATCCTGGTTGTGAGGGTCATTCCCAGTTGTCTACAGCTGCTCGGTTGAATATTAAGGCAGAACATCGATTATCAGAAAAGGCGTTCAATTCTGTAGCTGGGTTAATCAAAGAAATTTTGCCAAATGATAATGTTGTAGCAGACAGTTTTTACTCAACAAGAAGTTGTTGCGTGGGCTTGGGCTCCCAGTTAATAAGATCGATTGTTGCTTGAACAATTGTATGATATTTGGGGTGAAGACTCAGAGCTGAGATGGTGTAAGATTTGTGGGCAATCGAGGTACAAAAACACGAAGGGGGAGCTAGTACAAGTAGGAGGAAAAGTGTGCCTTACAAGAGGATGCATTACTTTCCTCTTACCCACGCCTGCAGAGATTATACAGATCTGAGGCACAGCTGCTGATATGAGATGGCATGCCGAACATGAATCTAAAGAGGATGAAATGCGGCATCCATCAGATTCAAAGCTTGGAAGCATTTCAATGAAAATCATCCTGATTTCGCTGAAGATATAAGGAATGTGAGATTAGGTCTTTGTACCGATGGCTTCCAACCATTTGGTCAAGCGGGGCAACAGTATTCATGTTGGCCTGTGATACTGACTGTATATAACCTTCCTCCATGGAAGTGCATGAAAGATACTGCAATGTTTTTAACCGTTTTGGTTCCAGGACCATCAAATCCAAAGGAAAAGATTGATGTCTTTCTGCAACCGTTGGTGGCCGAATTGAAAATGTTGTGGGAAACAGGAGTCGTAGCCTACGACATTTCTATGAAACAGAATTTCATCATGAGAGCTGCTTTGATGTGGACAATAAGTGACTTCCGGCATATGCAATGTTGTCTGGTTGGAGCACTGCTGGACGTCTGGCATGCCCTCATTGCATGTATGATTCGGATGCATTTACATTGCAGAAGAGTGGTAAGCAGTCATGGTTTGATAACATAGGAAGTTCTTGCCCCCAAATCATCCTTACAGGCGTAACTTGATCGCCTTCCGGAAGAACAAAGCAGTCACAAAATTTGCCGAACCGGTTAGGTCCGGCACGGATATATTTGATACTATAGAGCATTTGGGGTTGATGTATGCATGGGAACCAGATGCAGATAGAATAAATGGCCGTATATGTAAAGAACATAACTGGAAGAAGCGAGTATATTTTGGGATTTGCCTTATTGGAGCACAAATCTCATCCGGCACAACTTGGATGTTATGCATATCGAGAAAAATTTCTTTGATAACATATTTAACACGGTGCTAAACATCCCGGGAAAAACAAAAGATACTGCAAAGTCAAGAGAAGAACTTAATCAGTACTGCAGAAGAGGTGATTTGAGAAGGAGTGCCGATGGGACCTATCCTAAAGCCTGTTACACTCTTGACAGAAATTCACGAGAAGTTTTATGTAACTGGCTTAGAGGGTTAAAATTTCCAGATGGTTATGCCTCAAATATCGGTAGGTGTGTGGACATGCATAAGCTCAAGTTGTTCGGCATGAAGAGTCACGACTGCCATGTTTTCATGCAACGGTTATTACCTATAGCTTTTCGTGAGTTGCTTCCGCAACATGTCTGGAAGGCAATTACGGAGCTCAGCTTATTCTTCAAGGAGTTATCTGCCGCAGTCATTACTTCTGCATCCATGGCAAGGCTTGAGGAGGAAATTCCAATTATTTTATGCAAGCTTGAGCGAATATTTCCTCCCAGTTTTTTTGACTCAATGGAGCATTTACCGGTTCACTTGCCATACGAAGCGAGCATAGCTGGTCCCGTGCAGTATCGCTGGATGTATCCTTTCGAGAGGTAAATATATACATCATTAAGATATGTTGACATTTCAAATATTATTTCATTGCGAAAAATTGGTTAATTTTTTGTTGCAACTTTACATATAGGTATCTTAAGAAGTTAAAAAATAATGTGCGTAATAAGGCAAGGGTTGAAGGTTCTATATGCAATGCACACTTGGTCGAAGAAGTTTCAGCTTTTGCCTCGCATTACTTTGAGGGTCACGTCCACACGAGGAGCCGAAATCTTGGTCGTAACGATGACGTATGTGTGGACGAAGGAGAACCTAATGACGGTAGAATATCAATTTTTAAAGGTATCGGCCGTTCATTTGGTGGGCAGAAGTCAAGAAATCTTAGCGATATGGAGTATAATGCAGCACATTATTACATCCTAATGAACTGTAGAGAAGTCGATCCATATATTGAGTAAGTGTATACTTCAATGCTTAATTGAAACTTTAATTTAAATTACAATATACCATAATATTTAATTGCTAACATAGTTTTAATCCTTTCATCCCATAAGGATGTTTGTGATAGACAACGACAGATGAATCCCGACATCAGTCAAGTTGCAATTGGGCAGAAATTAGAAACGGAGTTCGCTTACTGGTTTTATGAATTTGTGAGTAGTATCACTCAATCAATTTCAATAATGGCTTTAATTTTTTGAATTGGATGTGAATAGCTTATTAATTTATAGGTAAACGGTCCATGGTCCCCAACCGACAATATTTTCATTAAATGTCTATCGCAATGGCCATTGAAGACCGTAACAACCTCTACTGGCTATTTTGTAATGGGTACAAATTTCAGATTGAACGATTAGCAGCTTCAAGAGGCACGCAGAACTGGGGCGTGTGTGTTAAAGGAGAAAGTGTTGGAGCAAATATGCAGGATTATTATGGAAAGTTAGTAGAGGTGGTTGAAGTTGAATATCCCGGTTGGCCTATGAAACGAACCGTATTGTTTCGTTGTGATTGGTTCGATCCGATAGTTCCTGTGGGCAAAAGGGTTCATAACGACTACAATTTGGTTGAAGTGAACCATCGACGAAGATTGCAGAAATATGACCCATTCATCCTTGCATCCCAAGCTCAGCAAGTGTTTTACTGCGGATATCCAAGTTTGCGCAACGACAGCGAGATTGGTGGGCCGTTTCTAAAATCGTCCCACGTTCAACAATCGTATTAGAGGAGAGTTCATCAAGTCAATCAGCCGAGTGCCCTGCATTTCAAGAGGATGAGATGGAAATGCATGCAATTGAGGACGACACAAGGGCTCCTGAAACATCACTTAGAGATCCAAATGGTGATGTCCAAGAAATTGCGGATGCAAATGTTCGGTTTCCTTCCGATGATAATGAAACTGAATCGCAGTCCGATACGGCATCGGATGTTGAACCAACATTTCACGAAACAAATGACACCGATTAAACATAGAGGTTTTTTAAATTTAACTTTTTTTATAAGTGTTAAATTTTTACATAGTCAATCATTAATCGTAATTTAATTGCATGAATCTTTAGTATTTTCAGTATGACGGGCAGAGGTAGATCTACCGACGACATACGGAGTGAGCAGGGACGTAGCCCTGCTGCATCAGATCACATGAGCTTTGGAGATGGAGAGTTTGGATCTCCACACATCGCACAGCCTTCGATCTCTCTAGCAGTCGGCGTGATCCTGCATTGGTATTACCATCCAGCCGATCGGCACATACCTCCGAGAGTTCTTCCACCATCGGCCGCACCGTACTTCGACTTGATGCTCATGGGCTGTAAGTATATACTAATTAAAAATATATGTTTATGTTTTTAAGTCAATTACTTATAAACATGCATTTTTTTAACAGATTTATTGAGCAGCATCATGTATCCAGCCACATCAGCGCCGTATTTCAGAGGCGTGCAGATCCCAGTGGCTACGATTGGCGCCACGTATCTCCAGCCACGAGGGAGTTTTATTTTTCTGAGTTTCAGGTAAACTTATTAAATACAATTTATCACTGATATAAAATTTCTTAATCTTAATAAATTCTGAAACTAACTGTTTATTTTAATGCAGAAAAAGTTTACGTGGGACCCTGCCAGCCATGATGCCATTAGGGCAGCATGGGAGGCTCTTACGGGACGCCGATACTCCGACATGCTTCATCGTTGGAGGTCATCGGGTCAGCGTCCTGCGCATGTGCCAGAGGGTATTTGGCACGAGTGGCAGCAGGCCTGGCAGTCCGATGGCTGGCGCAGGAGGTCCGCATCAGCCAGCACGAACCGCCGATCCGAGAAGGGCGGTCCTGGCACGGGTCTCTCCCGCCATACTTCGGGCTCCATTTCGATTCAGGAGCACAGACGCGTATGGTAAGAAAACATAAATAATTTAATTACTAATTTAGTTATTAAATATTTGTATTAATATCAATTTTTTTATTGTTATAGTCTGAGCAGGAGGGCGGAGATCCTGGTGAGTTTCGTCTATTCAGGGCGACACACACCAGGAGGGACGGTTCCTGGGTCGACACGCGATCACGGGAGGTTGCGGTAAGAAATTAGCTTTATGTAGTATCTGTTTAATTTCTAAAATTTTATTTCGAGAAATTTATTAACTCATTTATTGTTGATTTTATAATTCAAAGACACGAGTCGAGGAGCTTCGCTCCCAGGCATCGCAGGTCGACTCCACTGATGGGGAGACGCCCGTCGAACTCTCAGCAGAGGAGAGTCGGCGTGTGTTTTTGGAGGCTGTTGGTGCCCAGCCGCGAGACCGCAGGGTCTATGGTCTGGGCACTAGAGCTTCTACATATTTTCCCCATCAGGCCTCCAGCTCGCGATTTTCTGGTGATATTCCTGCCGAGCGTTTAGACGACATTCGGAGATCTATTGCGGAGGAGGTTCGGCAGGACGTTCGTCAGGAGGTTCGGCAGGATTTCGAGCACGAGTTCGAGCAGCGTATGCGAGGCCGGGATCAGGAGCTTGCAGACGTGCGAGATCAGATGCGTCATTTGCAGGATATGGTTAGCCGCTTGTCGCAGGGTCTCCAGCCTCCACGTGATCGCTCAGATTCTTGATGTATTTTTTTTTTTTATATGTTGTACATAAAAACTTCAAAATTTTAATATATTAATTATTTTTAAAAATTGAATGATTATTGTTTGGATCAATATGAGTGAAGAATGTTTCTATCAATATTTAAATGTAATGAAATTGTATTAACCGTTTTAATTTTAATATTATTTTTTTAAAAAAAATTTAATTAGCGACGCATTAGCGACTGAAATTGCATCGCTAATATTTTTAAAATTTTATTATTAAATATTGCGATGCAATGACCTGGCGTCGCAATAATTTAAAAAAAATTTAATAACGATGCATTAGCGACTCAAATTGCGTCGCTATTATATCTAAAATATTATTATTAAATATTGCGACGCAATATTTTAAAAAAAATTTCTTGGCGACATTAGCGACTCAAATTGCATCGCTATTATATCAAAAATATTATTATTAAATATTGACGCATGCAAATAATTAAAAATTAGTTTTAAATTTAGCGACGCATTAAATATTGCGACGCATTGTTGCGTCGCAGAGAATATTGCGATGCAATTGCGACAAATGGAGATTGCGACGGACATCTGAGCGACGCCGTCATTGCGTCGCTATTGCGTCGCAATAGCATGTTTAGCGATGCAATTGCGACGTATTTGGGCGTCACAATATTTTTTTCCCTTGTAGTGGTAACAGATCTCGAATCTCGGGATTTGTTACCTGAAATGGGTCATAATGTATGCAGAAAAGGTACAAAGTTAGAGCCGGAGCCAAAGGCCAGAGCCGAGCCAAAGGCCGAGGCTGGAGCTAAAGGCCGGAGCCGTCGCTAGAGGCCGGAGCTAAAGGCCGGAGCCAAAGGCCGGAGCCATCGTTGGATGCCGGAGCCAAAGGTCGGAGCCAAGGACCAGAGCCATCTGGAGGCCGGAGCCAAAGGCCGGAGCCAAGGACCGGAGCCGTTGCTGGAGGTCGGAGCTAAAGGCCGGAGCCAAAGGCCGGAGCCATCGCTGGAGGCCGGAGCCAAAGGCCAAAGCCGGACCGGCCGTCGCTGGAGGCCGGAGCCAAGATTCCATCTCTGGGTTAGCTGTCACATCATTATTTCCAAAATTGCGCAAGGGTTATAACACCACCCAGAGGAGATGGTCAGCCGTATCATATATAATTAGGGCCCTGGCATCGCTTGCTCCATGCCATTCACCATAATGGTACACACGTTCTTCACAAGGACTCCTAATTAACCAAGGAAAAGTTTAGCAAGCAAGTAAAACATCTTTAAAGTCTCAAACATAGGAAATTTTGATTTGCTGAATCCGAAAATTAACTCAAGGCTATGTTTTTTTTCTATAAACAGAAGAAAGAACTTGAAGGATCGTCCTTAACTACGCAAAGATTACTACCAAGGCAAGTGGAAGATGGAACCATTGTCACTTGCCCATCTAACATAGGATTACTCATAGGAATGGTAATTTTGGACATGATTTATAAACACAACTCGAATCAGATATAAAGTTAGTATATTTAAGTTGAGCATAAACAAATTCGAATCAGAATCGAATTGATCCATTAAACAGGATTAATAAATAAGTTAAGTTTTGGATTGAACGGTAGCTAATCAAAATTGTCCGCTCATTTATTAAATGGGTCAATTCGTGTAATACAACCCACTAATTCGGATAGAGCCCATCAGGCATATTTATTTAAGTTAATATCATTCTTTAGCTTAATTATTATTTGATCATTATATAGGATCTAATAGTTGGATAGAAATGAAATAGAAATAATTAAAATTATATTGAGTGAATACATAACTTCTTTAGAGTTATGTCTTTGAATATATAATTGCTATATGATTGAATTAGTATAAATAGGTTGTAAAAATTATACAAGTTATATGAATTAATTATTAAATAAAATACATAGATCAAATAAGTTACATAAGTCATGTCATATGACCTATGTAATATACAGATGAGATTCGTATTTAAATTTTTGATTCGATTAATAAATAAATTGAAATCGAATCGATCCATTAATTTTTTGTTATATTTCAAAGTTGATTCGATTCATTTATAATCCGTTGACATTAATTATTAATTTGTCACTTATAATCACTCATTATGTATATATCTATTGGCTTTAGGATTAGCATGCAAACCATACCGATAACAAGAAAGATGATCTTAGTACCATTAGACTTCTGCAAATTATGCAGCAAGGCTTTGTCAAAGCCACAACCGGCAGGGATGGATTTCAAAGTGAAATAATGCACAATCATTTCGATTAGATTCTAAGAAGTATTCCTGATCGACTGGCTTCATTGGCAGGTCTTCTTCTCTCACAACATGCAGCTTTTTAATAAGAGTAGTCCTAGCTAAAAGTATCTTATTAACTTGCAACTTAGCAAGAAATAAAAGCTTTTCATATTGAGCCGGTAATTTACTCCTCCTCCATATAATTTATTTGCTCTGATATATTCGAGGCAAATAGATCGAAGTTGCTATTAATTAAACTTGTAGTACAATTAATATCACCCCACCTTGTAGTTAATGTTGCCATTGCTGAGTTCTTGCTGCTGCTGCTCTTGCATCTCCCTCGTTTCCGGAAGCTTGAGAAAACACGTACGGAACCGAAGCGGAAACCGTAATTAATAGGATATTGGGAGCTTTGGAGCGAAATTAAGGGCAAGAGTTTTCGAGAGATTATTCTGAATCTACCCAATATTCCATAGGGAACCCTAGCTGAAAGATTAATGGAGCCTGCTTAATTTGGAGCGCCGATCGATCGAGGCTGATGCTCCTCCGGGTAGGGGTGGAGGGAGGTTGGTTCGGCGCTGTTCGGCTTCCGGCGTGAAAAATCCAACTTTCAGACGACTTCGGCCGCCGATAATTTGCCGAATGGTTTTAATTTTTCCATAGAGTGAGATATATAATTATATTCTTTCTGCTGCTCTTGCACTGTAGATTACAGTGTGATATGAAAGACATACATATATATATATATATGGATGATAAAACTGGAGCAGATCGATCGAGGTAGTAGTTCTGGTCCCCGAACTAACTCGCAGATTAAATTTGTTGCTGAACTAATAATTATTAAGTCAAAGGAGCGACCACCTGCAGAAGAGCTAATTAAGAAAGCCACCGATAGATTAATGGATGACCGGTCCATCAAATCCATGGAACGTCCATATATAACTGTTACCCTCGTGAGTTGATTGACCCGTCCATCGATCTAACTCATCATGAAAAATATCTTCACTCCAAAGTCCAAACCACCACATTAATTTATGAATCATCGGTCGCTAGCTTCCAATTTACTGGAAGTTTTCAAATAAAATGAACTTTCAACTGCATATATATATATATATATATATATATATATATATTGAAGCGGTAGTCCACATGACCTGTCATCATGACCTATTTAAAAACTGTTCATTTGCTTCGTTCGGATGGCGAGAGAGAGAGAGAGAGAGAGAGAGAGAGAGAGAGAGCGCTCTTTCTCGTGAGAACACCAAACTTTAAATTACAGCTATAATCCAGTCATAACGTTGTTATCAACTCTGTCATCACCGTCATCTCGCTGTCAACAATTCCGGCATCATTTATCGTTGTCATGGATACTATTAGTGTTCATATAGCATCACAATATGCTTCATGTCTTAGATATTTAGGAGATCGACAGATCTGCTCCAAGATCGATAAGGCCGGGCATTCCAACCCAATAGTCAAAATAGAAGAAATCCCTCGGAATGACATCATTAGACAATGCGGACAAATCTTCGAGCATATAAAGAAAATAAAGATATTTTTATTCTTAAAGGTGGCATGCGGCATGCCTAAGGTATTGACGAAATTGCGTTGCCTGTGGAGCTAGCTAGCATTGCTCAATAAGCATGGTGAAGAAATGCGTCCAACCAACATTCCCTAAACGCACCATGTGGTTAGATAGAAAATCTTGGACACATAGAGGCTGATAGATATTCTTCTCATTACCAAAATCCAGATTTTACGTACCGATGCTTCTAGTTCGATCTAGGCGAGAGGAAGAAAGGAATACCAAGAAAGTTTAAAAATTGACGCAAACCCGAAGACATTTAAACCCTAAAAGGAAGTAAACTGTAATATATGCTGTCTATTAATATTGCCGGTGGGCTCCGACTCGTTCGATGGGGTCCCATATGTAGAAAAACTTGTACTAAATGGAACTCTTTCTCTCTCTCTCCCTCTCTCTGCGTGCATGTGGTGTTATGCTGTTGTCGCGTTCAACTGGAAACATTGTGTCATGGTTCGAAATGAAACCTATCCTGCATTCCACTAATTAACCAGTCGTTGTGCAAATGTAGAAGCTTCAATTTAACGTACCTCTCTAGGTAGACGAACCCTTTAATCTTGATGGAAAAAAAAAAAAAAGAGTGGGAATTCTAACCCAAGTTTCATGCAACTTCTGCGAGACTAGATTTCTGGTTTAATTGCGTTATATTTACTTATAGAATGTTTCATTCTGAGCTTGGACGTAGAATTCTCTTTTCTTTGCTTTGCTTTGTACGACCCCCTGGTTCTCACATATAAACTCAGCACTACTACTATATCACAAAAGGAAAAAAAAAAAAAAAAGTAATAAATTTGTCATGATTCTGCATATATGCTTTAGGCTTTGCCACGGCGGCTCATTGCCTCGTGTTGTTTATTTTTATTATTTTTTTCGAGGGAACGTAGGACGAGGGAATTGGTCGAATTCTCGAGGCTCGCCGGAAAGTTGATCGAATAACGACTACCCATTGCAGATGAGCGAGAAGAGCGAAGGGTTTTTTTTTTAAAAAAAAATATTAAATACTTCGTTGAGGAAATACGAAGCCAGTGGGTTGGATGTGACGTTAGCTCCATTCAGGAAGTCAGATTCTTCCCGCCAATCAGGTTTTTTTTTAGGCTTTTATCTTTTCTTTTCCTTTTATTCGGAGGGAAATGGGAGGAAAAAAAAAAAAAAAAAAAAAAAAGAGAGAGAGAGAGAGAGAGAGAGAGAGAGAGAAGGCGCTCTCTCTCTCTCTCTCTCTCTCTCTCTCTCTCTCTCTCTCTTTCTGGGAGAAATATGAAAGCACCGTACCAGAATCCCGCGAGCACCCGGTCCCATTTCGTGACCATTATTTTGGAAGTCCATTCCATCTTCTCATTCATCCCACCATTTAGAGTGTTACAAAATTCTATCATATTATATTATATCATGTAACATGTATGGCTCTTTTTCCCGCCACCGGTTTTCTTTCCGTCACGCGTATCGATGATATTTTTTTAAAAAAAATTTAAAAAAATAAAAAAATGGACAAGTGATGTGACCCCACCCACTTCCCAATCCAAGGCGGGGCCTAGCCGCAGAGAATGGTGCCATCCCACGTGGCCTGGCGTCCTCGGTGTCGGCGCAGCCTCCGGCACCGGCATGCCCTCCGGCCACGTGGCGTCGCTTGAGAGGAGTCGTACTTTGTACGGCAAAAGGGTCGCTTACGTCGCGTCAAGGCATCGGGACACCACCGCGTGACTGAGCTCCTGCCCGTCAGCCCATTCTCTCAGTGCTCCCCGTGGGGATTCGACATTCTCACTCCTCTCACTTCGATCTCTTCTTCTTCTTCTGCTTCTGCTTCTTGTTGTTGTTGTTTTTTTTTTTTTTTTTTCTTTTCCCACCCCAGCTTCATCATTATACGTACGATTATTATTGGGATCGATCACTCCAGGCGCAGGCCTTGTGCCATCAATATCATGATATATATATATATATATATATATATATATATATATACTTTTAATTTTTTTAATCACAAACAAGAGTAGTTATAATTTTAAGATATAATATTAGTAGACATGCAAGTTCGTGTATATATATAAGAGTAGATATGATGTTTATAAAGAAGGCCGGAATCTTGAGAGAGTGGCAATAACAAGGGGTGACGGTATCAGCTATTTGGTCAAAAAAAAATAATCGATCTGGTAACTTGATTTCCGTGTCTAGGGTTGTAGGCACAAGTGGGACCCATTCCCATCTGTAATTTTGTATGTCTCCGTGCTTTTTGACCTGACCGCACGGGCAGGCTAGGCTCTCGACCCCTCCCCTCCAATGTCTATCCGTTTAATTACGTCCGCAAGTCGTCTCTGTGATGATGATATGTTCCAAGTACAGTGTGCTGCAGATGGTGGAGTCCATCTCCATCCATGGGATCGATCGAGACCGCCCACTTGGGCCAAGAGGCCTCTACCGGGGTCAGAACACCGGTGGATAAGAGTTAGGTTAGGTTAGGTTAGGTCGCCGGGCGGCTCCCAGCCTGTCATCGGCGGTGCACCTTCACGTACTGGACTTTGCTTTGTCTTGCCCAGCATCACCATATCATCAGCTAGCTTGTGACGTCCTGAGCACATGGAAACATATATGTTAATCGAACATGATTTTCCTTTTTCTTTTTTCTTTTTTAAATTTTTTTAAAAGATGAAGTTTTTGTATAAATTGTTTTCATTTTAAGACAAAAAGAAAAAAAAAAAAATCAATGTAGCTTTATTTCCTTACTTTATCTTCTGAGGGGGAAAGAAGGAGAGAGAGAGAGAGAGAGAGAGAGAGAGAGAGAGTTTTCAGATGCACGACTAGTACATGTTTATATAATAAGTGGACGTTCCTGACACGACGCCCACCTACTCTAATACATTGCACCAATTACCAACTACCATATAAGACAAGAAATTAATTAATCATGGCTCATTAATAGCAGTGTTGGAAGGGAAGTACTATCGAACAGCCCTCTATTTACTGTGCTAATATGGGACGATACCCAACCCAAGTAAATAGACCCGCTCTCTCGTTTCATGCTGCTGCGGATGCCCATCTCTATCTCGTGTACCTTTATCAGTCCTCAATTTTCACACCACACGAGAAAATAATTAATTGAGCAAGCAAGAACTATAGTATAGATGGAGCGATGATCGACAGATCACAACAGACACAGACAGACACAGACACAGACACAGACAGACAGACAGCATAACCTTTCCTCAGATCGAGTAACTGGAGGCTTAGCTTGCAGCATCTGTGCTGTGGATGGAATGGAGAGTGGAGACCACTCATGACGTACGGAGGAGCTTGCGGTATATGAGACTTGGCCTCTCCATCGCACTAGCCTAGCCTCTCTGGTTTGCCTCTCCATGATAAGATAATATATAATTAAGATGATCTTTCAGCCAACTCACCTTAAAAAAACCATGCCGGCCGGACCTGCACAGTGCTTGAGACAATTTAATTAGTTATTATTTACCTACGGACTAAATTAACCAGCATTTTATGCTTTTCTCTTTCTCCTAAAAGGTAATTTATAGTCATAATTTAAAATGATTATGTTTCCCTTTTACAACGTAAAAATGTTATCCCTTCTTAATTTGTTTCACGGTTTTTGTCAAATTGACTGCACGATTACCTTACCATTAGCAGCAAGGCTGCTAATGGGCCAGCCCATGGGCAGAATTTATGAAAAGTTGGGCCACTCCCACTCAAAGAAATTTGAATTTGCTAA
This sequence comes from Calamus simplicifolius, assembly GCA_900491605.1. Classification (NCBI taxonomy): domain Eukaryota; kingdom Viridiplantae; phylum Streptophyta; class Magnoliopsida; order Arecales; family Arecaceae; genus Calamus; species Calamus simplicifolius. Next base: position 306,732 of record UESW01001695.1, on the reverse strand, counting down.
GTCCAGTAGAGCCTATTAGCAGCAGCCATGCAAGCAAAAGGCTTAGAATGAACACTGCAATCTCCTTGAAGAATTTCAAACAAGACTCGGTCTCGGTGCAAGGAATCAAATCTCAAGATAGAGACTGGCTGGCTGGCTGGCTTAAGGGCCGCATCAAGCATGCTATTTTTCTAACTTTCACCAACCGAACCAAGTCATCAATTCATCCCACACATGGACTCCTGTTACGTGGAACCTAGTGTTTGTTCGAAGTATTAACTGAAATAAATGAATAGTTTTTTTTTTTATCATCAATAACATGTCGAATAAGGCCAACGAGATCTTATTAAAATGAATTGGTTGGAGAGTAATAGATAAAAATGCTTTTGCTTACAATCTGCGAGTCTGTATTTGTGACAGATTCATGAGGGGAAAAGAAAAAGAAAGAAAACGCAAGAAGAAGAAAGGAAGAAAGAAAAAGAGAAAGAAAAGACTCTCTATACTTCCAACTTAAAAAAACTGACTAGAGCTAGCATGATAACATAGCAGTAGCGACTCTGGTGGTTAGCTGCCCGACTCTCATGTCTGTCTAAAAATATACCTTTTAAGTGGATTGACGGCGGGCTCCCCAACCTTCGTCAGGAAGCTGGATGACTTGATGCTTAAAAAGAGCTGTTGCGTAGATCACTGCTAAGCATGCTCTGCAATGCATGCAGCGATTCCCTGGATTGGCCAATCCAGATAAGACTTGACCCATCATCTTTCAGGGAACAGACGGGGCCTGAGCTCGGGGACTTGATCTCCAGTACCCTGTACAAATATGCATGAGTGCCTCAGTGAATGAATGGCTAACAAACAAACACCAATGAGCCTCATCTTGAACATCAACAGTTGATGCATCTGCACTCGTGTTATAATTTGGGGCTTAAAACACATGTTTCTCGCCAAATAGTTCTCTCGACTCTGAAAATAGGTAAAAAGCCACGAACTCAGCTGTCGGTTTGAAATGTTACAACTTACTTGATGGATTAAGAATTGAAACCATATCTTACTTGCTTCTTGGATGTTCCTTCTTCAAGATCATTTTGTTTAACATCGATATATCTCCTAATCTGAGGAGTTAGTTATCTAATCTGCTGTCTCCTTAATCCTCTTGAAGACCCAAAAGGTTTCATCATTCGTAGAGAAAAGCTTGGAATCAACTACTAATTTTAATGAGTTAGCAGCATATTTGGCAACAACCAAAAAAAATTTAAATTTTCTTTTTTAGGGGGAAAAAATTCTATCTATTCTGTTGTTCACAAGATTCTCTATTCTTTTCACCTTTGAAAATGCCTGACCAACCATCCAAAGTGCTAGTTGGTCAAAAAAAAAAAAAAAAAATAAATAAATCTAGATCTCATTGCCTTGTTCGTGCCACAGTGCTAATAACTTGAATTTCATTTCTTGGTAACTTCTCTCTTTACTTTTATTTCCTTTTGTATATCTGTATCCTTTCCTTCAGTTTCTTTAATAAATACAGGAGGGGCTTGTATCTCCTCTTTTTACCTCAAAAAAAATACTTGCGGTACTGGGGTTCACATGCCACTGCATCAATACTTCACCGGTGTTTCTCTATCTTTTGTCCTCATGCTTTTTAAGTAACAAATAAATGCGCACTATTTTACAATCGAGTAATCAATACGTAACATTTAAATGCTTTATATAAATAAAAAGATAACTAATTATAAAATATCATATCAAATCAGACAACCAATACGTGACATTTTGAAATTTCATATGATTTCAGCAAGATGTCTTGACTTCAAAAATGAAATAAGCAGCTTGCTGGAGTACCAAGTGAATGAACAGAGACAAATAAAAAGGTCAGAAGAGTCAAGACAAGCATATGTTAATGGAGATCCAAATCATCAAAGATCAGTGAGTGCATATACAGTAACGGATGCTTGGAGATCGCGGTCCACTTTGAAATGCGCATGGAAAAACCTTGCCACCTGTCAACCACCCCAAAGAGAGGAAGAAATTAAGAGAATAAGATATCGGGGAAGTAAGACTGACTTAAAACTTTGTAATGAGCACAGAAAAACCTTGCCCCAGGATAAATGGCCCCTTCATTCCTGATGTGGATGGCTAAGGGACTAACCAGGCTACATTGCAAGATTGTTCAACTTGAGTTTTGTCGCTATATTCTTTTCTTTTTTCACTTACTTATCATTTAAATAAGCAGCCAACAGGTTATTTACTTGATGATAATTAGCACTATATAAACAAAGAGAAAGCAATAGAAATGGTTGCTAAACAAGGGGCAAAATCCAAACAGAATAACCAGTATTCGTCATCAAGAGGTTTATCAATGGCAACAGAGAAACAAAATCTAGCAAACAGTAAGTGCCCAGCATGTCGGAATCATCACCAACTAATATGAAACAACAAGAAGCAGTACAAGGAAAAGATGTACAGGAATAGCAATACCAAAGCCATGAAGGTTTGTTGATCTAGACTGATCAAAAGCAGCACCTCAACGCCTCAAGAAATAGTTATTTGTGAAGAAAAAAGGAAAAAATTATTTGCTATAAAACTATTTAAAAAAAAAAAAAACCAACAAGGGTATTTCAGTTTGTCTGGATATTGCAACTTCAAGGACCATACTTGTTTAAAATTTCTCTTTGAGATTGGTTAGTACTATTAATTTCAGGTTCAGCAAGGAAAGAAATTATATATTTATATCATCTTCACAATACAAGGCAAAAAAGAAAACACTGCAATTATGAAAAACACCAGCAACTTTATACAAAAAATAATTCAAAAAGAAATATAGTAAACAATAATCAACAAATGGTTTCAGCATACCCTGTGATACAACTGGTTAATTAATGATACAGCACTAGGTTGGGCTTTAAACAAATATTGGCAATTGACCATCCAAGTGGAATTCCATTACTTGCACAATAATGGATGTCTGTAATTGATTATTAAAGAGTAGCACATAATCTATTCCAGTTAATCAACATGTTTTGGCAGAAAAAACAGTTAACTCATTTGGTAAGATTTAAGCATATTTTTGCCACACAAAAAAAAACATATTAGACTATCATATTTACTGTATCTGCATGACGTCGAAATGATAATCTTACCTCTCTAAAGGAATGTGAAATTAGAAACTCCCTTAAATGTCCTTCTTCAGAACTATATAGTACTATGTGACTGGGTAAAGATGAATTTTTAAACATGTCAGTCACAAAGCCAACAGGATCCATCATGAAACGATCAGACTCATCTGGGATCCCCTTGCTGTCACTGGAGAATGAAAATCTGAATCAGTGCTAGACTTTCATATTAATATTTCTGACCAAATATATCAAGGCTCTGAATAATGTGTTACCCCATCATAAAGGACCTCCACCAAAACAGTTATTGACCATAATGACAACTATAACAGCCATTATTTGTCTCAAAAAGCAACTTCTCAAAATTTTGAAATTAAAATGATCACTGAAATAATGGCTGTTATAACAGTGTTATAACAGGAAATAATGGGCAATACAGGAAAAATTATGCTGTTACCTTTCTCCTCACTGTTCATTAGATAAAACAATAATATTTTGGGATTCTGAGGGAATTTTGAAGCAAGAGGATTTGAATTTTGAAAAGAATATTATTTTATTTAAAAGAAGTTACAAGGGGAAGTAACAGCAGGGTATCACCGTCCATTACAACAGGAAATAATGGAAAGCAACAGATATTATATTTCTCCATGTTATTTATATCAATAACAAAACAGGGGTATAACAGCCATTATAAGAGTTATAACACCGTTACTTAAAACAGTAGAATATGTGTGCGTGTGTGAAATGTTGACAAAATGCTCAAAATGAAATCACCTTGGGGTGCAATCCAGGATGCGCATTGGCAGGTTATGATGCAGAGTAGCGTAATAAGGTGTTGAATGGCAGGGCATAAGGAATAGAATGCTCTTCACTTTTCCATCACGGGCTTCTTTAGACAGATAGAACATAACATCTTCGCTTCCTCTCTGGCTGGCAAATTTGCAATGTAAGAATCAAAACAAAACATTTAAAACCCGAACCAAACTGAGCCAACAATGACAAAAGAGAAATATGCTCTATTCAAAATATCAATAATAGTTTCGTTCTCCACTTTTATGATATGAAGCAACAGAATCTCTTTAGACAATTTTAGAGAATGGGAAACAAGAAAAATGAAAAGGTCAACCAATAAACTTTCATAAATATTAATGAGCATTGTGTTACCTGATGGATTAAACTCATATATAACGCCATCGGAATATTACTCAAAATAAGGAAGAGAACAGCCAGATGCACTCTTGAGGGGTATTTACTGCACAATTTGGGTTGTTTTTTGGGATCTGAAAGATGTGGTTTTGACATAACCGCTAATGAATATCCAGCAAACATCAAAGCTATTGGAAGGACTGGCAGCACAAACCTGTAATGCCCAACTTTTGTTATCAATCAAGTAATGAGAAAAAAGCTCAAGGTAAAGGATGTGGGATCAATGTAACCTGAACAATACATTCTGAAATTAAATTATTAGAAAATACCTGAATTCTTTGTGACCAAGAATGCTAAAAACCCCTAGAACCCAAGCAATTAGACCTGAAAGCCTCCATTCCTTTGACTTAAAGATGCCAACAATCGAAAATGGCAAGAAAGTCAACAGCATGGCTGAAAACCCCTGAGTGAAGTACCAATGCCATTTGTGAGTTCCATAGTAGTCCCCTCCAGAAGAAAGGAAATTAAACTTAAGAAAATTCAGAGGCACAAATATCCATGACCCGTACATCCACCAGTCAAATAAAAATGTAACCGCAATCACTGAAACCCTGTTAATGTCAGAAAATTAGTAAAGAAAGAGAAGGATAAATTATAATAACAAAAAAAGAGGACTGCAGATCAGCATATGTGAAAAAGTAATACACAAGAAATAGAGTCAACTGTTGTCCAGTTAGTCACACTTCCAGTCTAAGGGCAATCATCCTAGTTGGTATACTCTTTAAAAGTTTAATCATAACCTAAAAGCTTCATTTTTTTTTTCTGTTCCCCATTTTATGAATACCTGACACACAGGCAGTACAAAGTCATTGATCATACATGTTTTGTTAGGTCCATCCACTCTTGTTTCCCCACTGATGTATACTTTTGTAAATTCTCCTCTTGCCCAATTTCTCTTTCACCATAAATCATGTTCATCACATCTCAATCAGTTCACCATCACTTCGATCTCAAGTGGTGACATTGGCTAGCTAGTTCTAATGCTCAAACTCTAAAATTACCGCCTTTTGGCATTTATAAATGGGGTACTCAACCTACTTACCTGCACCATATTTATTGTCATATCCTAATAGTTCAACTTTACCAACAATCTATAGTCTTATAATACTTTCCCTCAAGTATTTCCTGCATACAACATTTGACTATCACATTAATGCTGTGCTCAGCACACCATTATTTACCTATACTTTTCTGTGCAATAACTCCAAGATAGCATAACTAATCTCCTTGTGCTATGAATTAAAAGTAATGTAATGAGCAATGTTACGAATTGCAAATCCTTCAAGTTCTGAGTTAAGAGAAGATGACAAGTAATGCAAGGACATTCTAACAGAAATTTATTACCTACCCTATAGGGATTACCTCAAGAAAGAGGAATCCCAATCTTGATTGCAGTCCGATTAAATCCAGCAGGCCAATATACAGCCATGTAATAGCACTCGTTGGCCGAATGGCACAAGCTAATGCTGCAATAAGCAAACCCAACTTCCTTGAAGCAGCAGAAGATTCTTTCGAAGGAGCACTGGCTGAGAGCCAATAGAAAAGTCCCATCACAGTCAGCACAGTCTCCAAACTATTTGACAATGTTCGAGTAATACAGAAGAACATGAACCAGTTTGCCAACTGACAAAAGAACTGTGCAACAGAGTTAAGGACGACACTATCTTTACCAAATAATTTATCAGCATTTACCACGGCACTTGATATATATATATATATATATATATATATATATATATATATATATATATATATATATATGTGTGTGTGTGTGTGTGTGTGTGATAAATTGAAAAGGATACTGCCCATCGTGCCACATGTTCGTCAAACACGAGCTTAGAAAGTTTGTACAAGTACAAATCGCCAAAGGATGCAAAAAAGGATTCCAGAAGCCGTGGAGCCTTCACCTAAGAAATAATTAATAATCATCAGCAAAGCATCACATGTCACACACACTTTTTAACACTACTCTTCGTCCCCATTTGTGGAAACAATTTTCACTGCCCATTTCAAGGAAAAAGAAGAAATAACACAGGAAGTCTTGAAATGATCTGCTTGACACAAGGACGCCCTAGGAATTTAATCCATCAGTCGAAAACTCTTTTTCTTCAAATCCATCAAAAAACCTCTTTTATCCCCATCCCCATTTGCCAAGACGATCCGTCCAGTCTTATTTTAGAGGGAAAATTAACAATGAAGCAGGCAAGAGGCACAGACTAGATATACCATGAAGCAAGGGGTGTCCAAGCGAAGGAAAGCCATGATCTTGTAGAGCAGAGCGAATAGCAGAGGATGGAGATAGCTGCGGATCCCCCTCTTCCACTCCCAGGTCAGATGCCCATACCTGATATCAGTACGAATGCGAATCAAATCAAAACGAATCGAATCGAATCGATCGAACGAAATCAAAAGCGGGAGATCGTTCTTGGGAGGGAGGAAAGGATACCCGAAGACGATGCGGTGGGCGACCTCGAGGGACTGCCAATGCTCGTCCGGGTTGAAGTAGGTCTGGACCAGCAGCGAATTGGCGGCTCGGAAGGCAAGCGAGAACGCCCATATCCTCCTCTCCGACGAGAAGATCCCACTCGAAGACCACGACGATGGCGTCTTTCCTTTTCTGTCTGCTTCTTCTCCTTCGCGGAGCTTGGGATCCGTCGTCCTCGACGGAGGCAACTCCGGTCGTCGCCGATGGGCCATCTTTTCGGTGAAGGGATTGACGGCTAGCGAGCACCGTGTGATTCGGGTTAATATATTACTGGCGGACGTTAGTCAGTCAACAGATATTGCCGACTTTAATGGCTCTGATCAGGTCGGGTGATCTGAACCGTTCGAACGACAGATCCAAATGGCTAGCACCATCCCCACCTCTCCTCCTAGCCCTCATCTCCTCTCCTTTCATCCCCCACCCACCCCCTTCCCCTCTCCAATGGATAGTGGGCGATGCCAAAAAAAAAAAAAAAAAAAAAAGGAGAAGAGGAAGGAAGGGCTGTCAGAAAGGAGAGGGAAGGAGACGGAATTGAAGGGAAGGGATAGGAGATGATACCAGAAAGGAAGGAGGAGAGCGAAGGATGAGTTGGTACTGGGAAGGGATGAGGGAAAGGAGGAGACTGGTTCATGGGGATGATAAGGGTAGTTTAGAAATTTTATTTTAATCCGAAGGGTGTACTGAGCATATAAAGCGGTGCAAATAGAAATTCTCATCTTGATATATCTGTTTTTGTTTTTGTTTTTTGGTAGACGAATGCCCGATATATCATAGTATAAAATTTGGGTCAAAACAAGAGGGCATGTATCATTTTATTTCCAGCTTCAGAATCCAAAGTGGTCCGCAACCCTGGTGGCGATCCAGTGGGCCGTAGAATTGGCTTCCCTGTAGACGTGCCGAATCAGGGCACTGTGAACTTCTTGAAGGCTAGCTCAAATATCGATAATCAAAGGGTTGGATGGCATACAAACACCGGGGTTCTAACGGTGCCATCGGATGACAGTGATAGAATCATCCTCAATGATAAGATAGCGGGTGCCCAGGATATGGATGGTACAGGAGATATCCGCCCAAGCAGCAGACAATTCCGCCAGGGGCACCGATGAATTAAGCATATCGAACCCACCAGCAGCCAACAACTCACTATTCAGCCCTCGTATCATAAAAGCCGAGCTAACAGATCTCCCCCAAACACTCCCATCAAAATTAATTTTGACAAACCCTAGGTATGGGGGCTGCCAAGAAATGAATATCGTACGCCGGTGCGCTGCCAAGGCAGCATGGGAGCTCCAGAAACTAGGGCTGTCGGAATCAAAAATAGTGTGATGGAAAGTGTACTCCACAGCTAAGGAAATGGCCGTCCTGACAATCCTGTGAGAAGGAGCCGTCTTCTCAGTGAACACTAGCTGGTTTCGAGATAACCAGATCTGATTAGCAATGTAAGCCCTCATGGTAACCTTTTGATGGAATCCTCTCTCCAGACCCTGCTTGATCAAATCCAGAATGGAGATTCAAAAAGAAGAAAAACCAACATCCCAGGGCAGGTCACCTGAAATCTATTATATCTGTCCAGCCATGAAGCAGGTGAAAATAGCATGGTCAACCGACTCCTCCTCAAGGCCACATAACGGGCAAGTGGGCTGGATGCTTAGCCCATGCCTAAAGAGAAGGGAGCAAGTGGGAAGACAGTCCTGAGCCAGCTTCCAAACAAATAGCCGAACCCTAGGGTGAATAGGAAGATGCCAGATCCATGCCACATCCAACAACTGCTAGGCCTATGGCCTGTAAATCCTCAGGAGGTCCCTCATAGAAGCCCGAGGCAAACAGAAACTCCTCCAAACCCTAATATAAAGGGTATGAACTAGAATGAGAGGAATGGATAGAATACGCCGATAGAGGTCATTCCCGAAGAGAGTGGAAAGCAAAGGGGTATACCAAGCAGATTGCTCATGGATGATTAAGTCAGAGACTCTCATACCACAGGAGATGGCATTGCTGACAAAGGTAGGCTAACGAGACAGGGGAGATCTACAATCCATGTATCCCGAACAACATCCACAAAGACTCCATTACCAATCATCCATGATATGCTGTCCAGAATATCCGAGCATTCCGACAAACCTCTTTCCAGAAGGAGTGCCCTCGAGTAGACTGAGGCTCCTCAGAAGAAATCTAGTTCCATACTTGGAATGCATGAAGGAGCTTCATATACAGTGCCGTTCGAGCATAAACAGCATAGCGTGCCTACTAATCAAAACCTCCCTCCTAATAATAAGGAACTGGATCCCTAACCCCCCCTCTGTGATCGGTAAACAAACTATGTCCTAGGCCACAAGGTGAGTTCCATGACCATCCTGCATGGAGGCCCAGAGAAAGTCCCTTAAGTATCTCTCAATCTTCCTCAAACAAGTCAATGGAATAGCTGCTTTAGATAACAGATAGAGAGAAAGAGATGAAAGCACACATCGTAAGAGAGTAATCCTCGCCATCATAAAAAGCATAGTAACCTGCCAACCATCTAGCCGAGCACGGACACGCCTCTCCAAATCACTGAAGTCAGAGCTCCGAGGCAGTCTCCCAGTAATAGGGATCCCCAGATAGGAAAGTCGATCTGCCATAATCGAAATGCCCATGATTTGTGTGATAGCCCCCCTTAAATTAGACGACGTCAAGAGGCTAAAGCAGATCAAGGATTTACTTAGGTTAACCTTATGACTAGAGGCTATGCAATAAGAGTGAAGTAAAGAGGCAAAAATGGAAGCATTGCTTATTGAAGCCTTACCCAGGAGGATGCAATCATCGACAAACAACAAGTGGGACAACGAGGGCCCCCGAGGCCCCGCGCTGTAGGGGATCAGACAAGAGCCCTGCTGTGCCTGAAAGAGAGCCATCGATAAAGCATCCGCATAGAGAATGAACATAAACGGCGAAAGAAGACATCCCTACCTCAAACCAACCTCCGAGTGAAAGTAATCAGTCTGGCCTCCGTTAATAAGGATAGAAAAGGACGGTTGGTAAACACAGGCCATAATCCAATCAATAAAGATCTTTGCAAATCTAAACTCATGGAGAGTACATTGTAGGAAAGCCCACCTCAGTCTATCATAAGCTCTTTTCATGTCCAGCTTAATAGCCATAAGATAGTGATGACCAGAAGCTCGCTGGAGATCATGCATGAATTCCTGAGCAAGCAGGGCATTATCAGTAATACTGCACCCTCTGAGAAAAGCTCCTTGCTCTAGAGAAATAAGACGAGGGCATCTGGGAGACCAAGAGACGCGCACATACCTTATATAAGGTAGCGTAAAGGCTAATAGGCCGGAAGTGCTGGGGAGTGGTTGCATCCGAACGTTTCGAAACCAGAGTAACAAAAGTCCGATTCCACTAAGTGGGAATAGCTTTCGATTAAAAATTAGCTGGATGGCCTGCACAACATTCTGACCCAGAATATCCTAATAATGTCGGAAGAATAAAGGTGTGAACCCATCAGGCCCCGGGGCCTTATCCGCTTCAAGATCCCATAAAGCCATCCGAATATCCTCCACCAAAATGGGCCTAATAAGGAAGTCGTTCTCAATGGCGGAAACTCTATCAGGGGTCAAAACAGGGCAAACATAGAACCCATCACTAGTAAACTCAGTCCATCTAGACCGAAAGAAATGAAGAATCTGATCCCTGATGACCTGGTCATCCTCCTGGAAGTGACCCTCATCATCATATAATCTCCTGATACGGTTCATCGCATGGCATTTGAGAGTAGCATGATGAAAGAATATGGTATTATAGTCCTCTTCATTAATCCATTGGATCCAGGACCTTTGCTTCCAAAAAATCTCCTGCTACCGAAGAAGGAAATGGTGGATCGACAGACTAGAGTGGAGGGACGACAGATCAGCCTCATCAAGAAATCCCTCCTAATCCTCTTTGTCCTAGAGCATAGTAATAATAGATTCAACTTGTTTAACTTGCCTCACAATATCCCCACCTCCCTACGATTTTAGATGGATAGCCTACGTCTAGCAAGAGCTAGACGCCTCGAAAGCCTGTAGATAGCACTTCCTCTGATAGGCAATCGCCAGATGAATAAGATGTCCAAAACTTCTTAAATCTGAACTGCCGATTCCGCTGAAGACCTGCATCAGTAGATAAAAGAATAGGGCAGTGGTCTGAGGCTACACGGGATGAGTGGGTGACAGTGATAGAAGGGTAAATTTGAAGCCAAGAAGAAGTGGCCAAAGCCCTATCGAGCCTTTCCCACACTTTGGCAGTACCTTGCCAATTGTTGCACCATGTAAATTGGGAGCCCTAGAACCATAGATCCAGAAGGCCAGCTGTACTGATAAAAGATCTAAACTTCGCTCTGCCCGCAAATCAAGCAGACTGTCTTCTCCCTTTCTTCTCATAGGCCCCCATAATGCAGTTGAAGTCACCTGCAATAAGAGAGGGAAATCTCTGAGCAAGAAAAGACTGAATCTCATCCCAGAGTACCCAGCGTTTTTGAAAATTAGTGCTGGCATAGACACCTGATAGGAGTCAGGGGACAGAGGTCCTCTAAAAAATGATAGCAGCAACTTGCTAACCACAGCAATGAAAGGCATCCACGCGAATCCTGTTGTCTCTCCACAACACCATAATGCCATTAGAAAGACTGACGGACTCAACAGCATAAGAAACCCAGTATCTGGAAACTAATTTTCAAAAACGAGCCAAACTAACTCCAGACAAGCGAGTTTCCAGAAGGACAGATGTCAAAGTTATGCAACTGTACTAACCTCCCAAAAGCGAAGCGAAATGAAGGTTTCAAAGCTCCTCTCACATTCCAAATTAGTATCTTCATCCTGATACTTGAGTAGGGTTTGTCCCCAGGCAACTCCTCGTCAAAATGAAAGCTGGCTGGAGAGAAACCCTCCACTGGTTCCTTCCCATAGCAGTCCTCTCTGGCTGGGAAGAATCCATCACCTCCATAGCATCAACTTTCAGAATGACCTGCTTAAGCTGATAGATTGTGGATTCATGGGTGAGTCCCCCTAGTGGCTCCTGTTGAGGGACCCCTGAAACATACCTTAGGATAGGCTCTGTCGTACTGCGGAGTTTCTTGGTTCCCCGGCAAGTCTGAACACCTGACCCTCGGACTAAATATAAAGAAGTTGAAAAAGCGAAGGATCTGGCTCCTTTCCTTTTGCAGCGAGGGGGGCCTTACCTTTAGCTTAGAGGGCTTGCATGCCACTCGCTGCGAAATAGTCTCAACCGATCGGGCCCGCTTCGATGGACCCAGAGTCGATTCCTTCCATCCAGAGCTCCGGGCACACAGTCTCTATACTAGCACCCAGGGCAGAGAAGGGGTTCAAGTCACATAACTCAGGCTACATAGTTTCAACCTTCTGAAACTCAGTTGGGGTTTAGATATTGAAACCGACATGGCCAAATTGGACCGACATGACACGCTGAAGATTCCTTCCCTCCCTTTCCTTGAACCGACGATAGCTTCGAAGAAGAGGAAGCCTGGCCGTCAGGATGGAGCCTGCTCCCCTGCCGACGAGCCACCTTCTTGGGTGACTGCCAACCCTCCACCAAACCAGGGGATTGCATCGCGTCCCCCTGTTTCGTCTTCCTGGAATCCGTAGACTGCAACTGGGGGGGCCTCCTTCGCCGGACAGAAGCCATCCAAGGACCGAAGTGGGGGCCATTCGGGGAGTGAGCTTGCTCCGACACCAAGCTGCAGCTTTCGGCGAGATGCAGAGCGCCACAGGAATCACTGATTCCTTCTCCATTCTCATAAGAGAATTGCTGCTAGAAGGGAGCTTTACTCCCACGAACTCTCGCCCCTGGCCAGAGAGGTTTGCCCACATCTACGCGAACACAGGCTCGCACAAACACCCCACGATTCTTCATTTTTGTAGCAGCATCAGAGTACTGGAACTCCTCTGCCACCGACAGAATAGAAGACAAAATCTCCTCTGTCCAAAATTCCAACGGAAGCAGGGGAAGTTGGATCCATAGCAAGGCAGAGAGGATTGTATCAGCCGCCGGGATAAACTTAGATTGCCACTCGACGACGGCAATCGGTTGCCCGTTCACCACCCAAGGCCTCCCCAGAACGAAATCTCTAGATTGAAGATCAGCAAATCAAAAAAGGTAATGGCGGTAAGCCAAAGCAACAGCTTCTACCTCTCCAGAAACTCCAGCCCGATGAAACTCCCGGACAATCGCTTCCGGCGGCAGCCAGCGAGAAAGACTACGGGCGATGACTGACCTATTCACCCATCCACTTGCTTCAACCTCCAGTGATTGAGTAGGGACCTGAATGATGTCTGGGAAAAGCCGTTCAAGCTTAGCCACCTTCGCTAGAGAGGAAGATGGAGCAATCCATTCAAAACGGCTCACAGAAGCACGATGCCATGGTGTCCCAGCAGGCATTGGCCCATCAGACAAACACTAGAGAAGGTGCAGGAGAGGAAGCCATAAGACAGACCAAGATGAACGAAAACGGCGATAAGATCACCGGAAATCAGTAGCGGAAATGACCAGTAGCACTGTACTGGGTTAGATTTTTGGCACGCGACAACACCGTAGTGATCTTTTATCCGTCTGTTCCGTCAGGTCGCACATGCACGAGAGCAGCAGGGTAATAATCCCCTCGACGGCCTCGACATTTCTCATTGGCCTAAGCCAGTAGAAGGGCTGTTTGTGTAACGATCCGGGCCCACGGGCCCGTTTCGTTACAAGAAAATAAGATGGACAAGGTCTACATCAATTTGGGCCATCATAGCCCAAAAAGAGATCCAATTGGTGCCTTGTCCTTCTTGCTTAACCGGTTATAAACCACTTAATCAACTCCCAATTATCCGATGTGGGACAATTGGGAGGGGCATCATAATCTACCCTCCTTAACAGAGGCGACGTCCTCGTCGCCAGGGGTAATTCATCACAACCACCAGGCAGGCAGGATTCTAGAGGTGGCCCCCACAGGTTCAAGAGGTGGCTCACATCCCCCATGGATGTAGCACTTTGCCCTGTGTGGCACTTAGCTCCTACACTTCCGACTGGTGATGGCTCTGATACCATATTGTAACGACCCGGGCCCACGGGCCCGTTTCGTTACAAGAAAGCAAGACGGACAAGGTCTACACCAACTTGGGCCACCACAGCCCAAAAAGGGATCCAAAAATTTGAGCTAGGGTGACAACCCGCCGCATGCCGGGCATGCAAGGCATCTTGAACTTATCACATAAATCAATATAAAGCAAATTCCATATCCATGATTTTTTACAAACCAGAATTATCAGTCTTGGGCTATCTGCCCTACAAATAAATCTGAACTAGATCAAAATAATAAAACTAAGTCTTCTTAATAGAAACTCCTTCTATTTCAATTATCCATTTCATTCCTGAGGCTCTGAAAAACATTATGAGAATTTTATGAGCTCACACTCAATAAGTAAGCCTAATATAATTTTAAAATTTCATTTATCAGGCTATCATTAGGTTCATGTCATCAGATCAATTAATTTGAAACTTGATTCAATAACAATTACATTGTTTATACTGTCATTATTTTTCTTTATGTGTCCCACGGCCCTACATTACACATCATGTGTAGCCCTCTTAAACATCCCCTAAGAGGAAGGGTCCTGGTACCAGTGTCTGTCATCTGTCATCTGTCATGTGATAATCTGTCATGTGATAATGTGTAGCCCTCTTAAACATCCCCTAAGAGGAAGGGTCATGATACCAGTGTCTGTCATCTGTCATATGAGAACCACGGTGACACATAAAGTTTTACTGTCATTATCATGATTACATATCATCATAGCAATAACATGATTTTGCCAAATTAGCATAATTATATTTAACTGTAATTTCATAATTCATAAATTAAATAATTAATAAAATTATAATACTTGACTTACTTACCACAGTACACGAATTTCACTTGATAACCCAGCTAATTGGACTCCTGGGAACCTACATAATCATTTTTCATTATTAAATTTCTAAAATCTGAATTATAAAATAATTCTTAAATTATACCCCAAACCACTTCATGGGCCCAACTTTGGGCTTGAATATCTCTCAATGTATATACCCAAATAGGGAAATAAAATTATTCCCAGAAACTAGAATAAATCCTGATTCGGGCCATATATTTATTTTATCATTCTCGGCCCGATACAAGGCCCAAAACGCTGCTCAAACTGGGTTCAGAAACGGCCCAACAAGGCCCAATACTCAAACGGCCCAGCGGCCCATTAATTATTTTTAACCCAGCTCCTCTTTTCAAACGAAACAGAGGAGCCGGATGCCGTGCCGGTGGCCAGGGCCGCCGCCGGCCAAATTGAAGGCCGTCCGGCCGCCGTTGGCCGGACCGTGGCCGGCCGCCGCCGCAGCCAGCCTCCCCCCCTCTCTCTCTCTTCAATTTGTTATTTTAATGCTTTCTTTCTTCTTCTTCTTCCGCGTGTCTTCCACGGTGCCGGCGCCGATTCCGGCCAAATTGGCGTCGGTCCGGCCGCCATTGGCCGGACCAAAGCCGGCCGTTGCCGCAGCCAACCTTCCCTTCCTCTCTCTCTCTCTAATTTCTCTCTTATCAATCTCTCTCTCTCACTGTTTCCGTGGCTATGGATCACGCCGGCGGCACGGCCGGCCACCATGGCCGGCCGGACCTCCACCGAACGCACGCCCGGCGCCGGTGGAAGTCTCCGACCAAGGCCCAGGCCCGGCGAGGCGGCGAGCACACCGCCGGGCCCGAACCAAGGATCGGACCGGCGATCGATTCTTCACAGATTCTTCTTTCTCCCTCCTCCGCCCACTTCTCTCTCTCATTATTCTCCGGCACCCCACCGGACGCCGCCCCCGGTGCCGGTGGGGTCGTCGGCCGGGGCTCAGGCCCGGCGAGGCGGCGGGCACGCCGCCGGGCTGAACCAAGGTCACGGAGAAGAGAAGGGGAGAGCTGGGTTCTGTAACCCGGCTCCTCCCTCTTCTTCGTTTCTTTTTTTTTTAACTTTCTCTCTCTTTCTCAATTCTTCTCTCTCTCATGCATGGACAGGGGACTTACCAGAGACAGGCACGCTGGGGAAGAAGTCCGCACGAGGAGATGATGAGAAGGAGGCGCCCACGTATGGTGGGAAGGAGGGTTCTACACCATCTTTTATAGGCATTGCAGAGTCCCCAAATCAAGGGACTCTGTAATTAGATATACTTGAAATTTAAATATCTAGAGTCTATCATATCATCTGATCACGTGATAACTCTCACGAGCAATTAAGATATACCTGGAATTCAATTATCTGGAGTCTATCATCTGACCTCGTGATAACTCTCATGAGCAGTTGAGAAATCTAGGGATTACATTCTCCCCTCCTTATAAAAATTTCGGCCTCGAAATTGATAACTTTTATTAGAGAAAATTAAAGGTCCAAATTTCTGTCCCAAGGACTAACAATCAACTAAAGTTAACAGTTTTCAATCATTAACTATTTTAAGATACAAATAGTCGTGGATACTTTTCTTTCATTTCTTCTTTCAGTTCCCAAGTAGCCTCTCTTTCAGAATGATTATTCCATTGCACCTTGACATAGGGAATGGTACGCCGTCTTAGAACTTGATCTTTGCGGTCTACTATACGCAAAGGATGCTCTTCATATGATAAATCTTTCTTCAACTGTATAGGCTCATATGCTATGACATGGCTGGGGTCAGAGATATACTTCCTCAGCATAGATACATGAAAAACATTGTGTACCCCAGATAGAATCGGAGGCAGTGCCAGGCTGTAAGCAACCTCTCCAACTCTGCTCAAGATCTCAAAAGGTCCAATATAACGTGGACTCAGCTTTCCTTTAATCCCAAATCTCATCACATCTTTGGTTGGTGATACCTTTAAGAAGACATGATCCCCAACCTGGAATTCCAATTCCCTTCTTCTGACATCAGCATAACTCTTTTGCCTGCTCTGAGCTGTACGAAGACGCTCCCTGATCAAATGCACCTTATCTACTGTTTGCTGAATCAGCTCAGGGCCTAGCAACTTCCTTTCCCCCACGTCATCCCAACATATAGGAGATCTGCACCTCCTACCATACAGAGCTTCAAACGGAGCCATCTGGATGCTGGCTTGGTAACTATTATTATATGCAAACTCCACCAAAGGTAAGTGGTTATCCCAAGCTCCACCCAAGTCCATCACATAGGCTCGCAACATGTCCTCCAGAATCTGTATGGTCCTCTCTGATTGTCCATCTGACTGGGGATGATAGGCTGTACTAAAGTTTAGTTTGGTTCCCATGGCCTTATGAAGGCTCTTCCAAAACTGGGACACAAACCTGGTATCTCTATCTGATACAATAGATACCGGAACACCATGGAGTCTCACAATCTGTTCAATATACAAATTAGCCAATCTTTCACTAGAGACCCCAACTCTGAAAGGTAGGAAATGAGCTGATTTTGTTAGTCTGTCCACAATGACCCAAACTGCATCGTTGCTCTTAGGAGTTTTGGGCAGACCAATCACAAGTCCATTGTAATCTTTTCCCATTTCCACTGTGGAATCATAAGAGACTGAAGAGGCCCTGCAGGCCTTTGATGCTCGGCTTTCACTTGCTGACACACCAAGCACTTGGCCACATACTGAGCAATCTCCCTCTTCATGCCTTTCCACCAAAAATTTTCCTTCAAGTCTCTGTACATCTTAGTGCCACCTGGATGCACAGTATAGGGAGAGTAGTGAGCCTCTTTCAAAATTTCAGCCTTTAGCTCTTCACTGTTTGGCACACAAAGTCTTCCTTCAAATTTTAGGGATCCATCATCCATTATATAAAATTCATTCTGAACTCCTGATTGTACCACTTCTTTAATCCTTTGTAGCTCTGGATCTTCCATCTGGGAGGACTTGATTCTGTCAACTAAGGTCGGCTGGAGTACAAGTGTTGCAATAAGTCCATCAGATTGCTGTACTCTCAGACCAACCTCCCACTTCTCCAGATCTCTCAATATGTGAGGCTGGGAGGTAATCATAGCAGCTAACTCAGAAGAGGATTTTCTGCTCAAGGCATCAGCTACTACATTGGCCTTCCCAGGATGATACTGTAGATTCAGGTCATAATCCTTCAATAGTTCCAACCACCTCCTCTGCCTTAAATTCAGCTCTTTCTGTGTGAAAATGTATTTTAAACTCTTATGATCTGTATACACATCACACGACACTCCATATAGATAATGCCGCCAAATCTTAAGAGCAAAAACCACAGCAGCCAATTCCAAGTCATGAGTAGGATAATTTTGCTCATAAGGTTTCAGTTGTCTGGAGGCATAAGCTATCACTCTTTCATTCTGCATCAAAACACATCCCAATCCTTTTCGAGAGGCATCAGTGTATATAGTGAAACCTTCAGATCCCGTTGGAAGAACAAGAATGGGAGCTGACACCAGGCGCTGCTTTAACTCCTGGAAACTTTCCTCACACTCCACTGTCCAGTCAAACTTCACTCACTTTTGGGTTAAGCGAGTTAGGGGTAGAGCAATGCGAGAAAAATTCTCCACAAATTTTCGGTAATACCTCCTTATGGCTCTTGGAATATATCAGAATATCATCAATGAAAACCACCACAAACTGATCCAGATATGGTTTAAAAATTCTGTTCATTAAGTCCATGAATGCTGCTGGGGCATTAGTTAACCCAAACAGCATCACTAAGAACTCATAGTGGCCATATCTGGTTCTAAATGCTGTCTTTGATACATCCCCTTCTTTGACTTTAAGCTGATGGTACCCGGACCTAAGATCAATCTTTGAGAATAACCGGGCTCCTTGAAGTTGATCCAACAAGTCGTCAATCCTAGGCAGAGGATACTTATTTCGTGCTATTACTTTATTGATTCCCCGGTAATCAATGCAGAGTCGAAGACTGCCATCCTTCTTCTTAACAAATAGAACTGGAGCACCCCAAGGAGAAGCACTGGGTCTAATAAATCCTCGATCTAAGAGCTCTTGTAGTTGATTCTTCAGTTCTTTTAGCTCAGCCGGGGCCATACAGTAAGGGGCCTTTGATATAGGCCCAGTTCCAGGAACTAGATCAATAGAGAACTCGACTTCCCGATCAGGAGGTAAATTAGTTTAATCCTCAGGGAAGACATCTGAAAATTCTCGAACTATAGGAATTTTCTCCAACTTGGTCTCTTCTTGCTAAAGGTCCTTGACTACAGCAAGAAATCCTCGACCACCCCTCATCAAATACTTTCCAGCCTGCATAGCTGATATAAACACTGAGGCTAGGTGATTATGACCACCAATAAAACTGATCTCAGGCTGAGCGGGCTAAGCCTAAAGAATCTATGCTGCAAGTCCCGCATCGACTGCGCCATACCCGAGAGAACCTGAAGCATCTCGGTCTGGAGTTGCTGCTGATCAGTCCCAACTGAATTGGCAGGGACAGCAGCTCCGGTGGCTTCTAGACCTTCCGGTTGGCAAGCATTACCAACCTGAGAACTCTCATCATTTTGTCGACTTCTAGTGCGACGTGCCATTCTTATCTCCTGATAAATTATTTGTAATTAATATCATTGTAAACATTATTTGCTAGGCTTTCAAAGCCTAATTTCTGAAATTCCTTCAAATTTATAATTTGTCTCTATGTCACTCTAGTGTTTTGCCTAAAGTGTCATCATGTATATGTCCCTACTGTCATAACCAAGCTCTGATACCACTAAAGCTGTCACGCCCCATACCCAAAAATTTGAGCTAGGGTGACAACCCGCTGCATGCCGGGCATGCAAGGCATCTTGAACTTATCACATAAATCAATATAAAGCAAATTCCATATCCATGATTTGTTACAAACCAGAATTATCAGTCTTGGGCTATCTGCCCTACAAATAAATCTGAACTAGATCAAAATAATAAAACTAAGTCTTCTTAATAGAAACTCCTTCTATTTCAATTATCCATCTTCATTCCTGAGGCTCTGAAAAACATTATGAGAATTTTATGAGCTCACACTCAATAAGTAAGCCTAATATAATTTCAAAATTTCATTTATCAGGCTATCATTAGGTTCATGTCATCAGATCAATTAATTTGAAACTTGATTCAATAACAATTACATTGTTTATACTATCATTATTTTTCTTTATGCATCCCACGGCCCTACATTACACATCATGTGTAGCCCTCTTAAACATCCCTAAGAGGAAGGGTCCTGGTACCAGTGTCTGTCATCTGTCATCTGTCATGTGATAATCTGTCATGTGTGAATCTGTCATGTGATAATGTGTAGCCCTCTTAAACATCCCCTAAGAGGAAGGGTCCTGGTACCAGTGTCTGTCATCTGTCATATGAGAACCACGGTGACACATAAAGTTTTACTGTCATTATCATGATTACATATCATCATAGCAATAACATGATTTTGCCAAATTAGCATAATTATATTTAACTGTAATTTCATAATTCACAAATTAAATAATTAATAAAATTATAATACTTGACTTACTTACCACAGTACACGAATTTCACTTGATAACCCAGCTAATTGGACTCCTGGGAACCTACATAATCATTTTTCATTATTAAATTTCTAAAATCTGAATTATAAAATAATTCTTAAATTATACCCCAAACCACTTCATGGGCCCAACTTTGGGCTTGAATATCTCTCATGTATACACCCAAATAGGGAAATAAAATTATTCCCAGAAACTAGAATAAATCCTGATTCGGGCCATATATTTATTTTATCATTCTCGGCCCGATACAAGGCCCAAAATGCTGCTCAAACTGGGTTCAGAAACGGCCCAACAAGGCCCAATACTCAAACGGCCCAGCGGCCCATTAATTATTTTTAACCCAGCTCCTCTGTTTCAAACGAAACAGAGGAGCCGGATGCCGTGCCGGCGGCCAGGGCCGCCGCCGGCCAAATTGGAGGCCGTCCGGCCACCGTTGGCCGGACCGTGGCCGGCCGCCGCCGCAGCCAACCTCCCCCATCCTCTCTCTCTCTTCAATTTGTTATTTTAATGCTTTCTTTCTTCTTCTTCTTCCGCGTGTCTTCCACGGTGCCGGCGCCGATTCTGGCCAAATTGGCGTCGGTCCGGCGCCATTGGCCGGACCAAAGCCGGCCGTTGCCGCAGCCGACCTTCCCTTCCTCTCTCTCTCTAATTTCTCTCTTATCCATCTCTCTCTCTCTGTTTCCGTGTCTATGGATCACGCAGGCGGCACGGCCGGCCGGCCGGCCGGACCTCCACCGGACGCACGCCCGGCGCCGGTGGAAGTCTCCGACCAAGGCCCAGGCCCGGCGAGGCGGCGAGCACACCGCCGGGCCCGAACCAAGGATCGGACCGGCGGTCGATTCTTCATAGATTCTTCTTTCTCCTCCTCCGCCCACTTCTCTCTCTCATTATTCTCGGCACCCCACCGGACGCCGCCCCCGGTGCCGGTGGGGTCGTCGGCCGGGGCTCAGGCCCGGCGAGGCGGCGGGCACGCCGCCGGGCCTGAACCAAGGTCACGAGAAGAGAAGGGGAGAGCTGGGTTCTGTAACCCGGCTCCTCCCTCTTCTTCGTTTTTTTTTTTTTAACTTTCTCTCTCTTTCTCAATTCTTCTCTCTCTCATGCATGAACAGGGGACTTACCAGAGACCGGCACGCTGGGGAAGAAGTCCGCACGAGGAGATGATGAGAAGGAGGCGCCCACGTATGGTGGGAAGGAGGGTTCTACACCATCTTTTATATGCATTGCAGAGTCCCCAAATCAAGGGACTCTGTAATTAGATATACTTGAAATTTAAATATCTAGAGTCTATCATATCATCTGATCACGTGATAACTCTCACGAGCAATTAAGATATACCTGGAATTCAATTATCTGGAGTCTATCATCTGACCTCGTGATAACTCTCACGAGCAGTTGAGAAATCTAGGGGATTACAGTTTGACTTTGATGATTCGATGGACGTGGCCTTCACGAGTAGATCGATCGATCGAGAGAGAGTGGGAGTAGAATCCTCTGCAAGAGGAGGCTACAAACAAGAACTACTTAGAGCTTAGAATCCAAAATATCCTATGAACTGCTGTAAATTTTAGTACAACCTTTTGCTCCACGGAGAAGATAGCCTGAAGTACTGAAAATCAGTTAAAAACTTTCATGTGCTCGAGCAATTTATTCCAGCTACATACCAGATCTATGTATTCAATCAAAATTTATTCACTCAAAAAATACCACTTAGCAAGACAATGACTTGCATTTCACTTCTTTTTTTCTTTTCTTAGAAATAGTGGAGGAAGAGAGTTCCCCCACTGAATTGTATTAAAATTATTTAAATCAATATATTTACAAGAAACAGAAAACAGAAGAAAGAAAGTTACATAAGATCCTCTTTATTTATTAAAGCGAAGGTTATCTCACAAAATAAAAGTAGCAATAATCTGTTGAATAACCGAGGTTGATAATGCCATCCACCTTAAGAAAAAAAAAAATTTATAATTTCCCTTCGCGATTAATTGATCAGAAGCTTTCCTTTCCTTTTATCGGTATAATCATTCTTTTTCCACTTGAACCAAAACTTAAAGTGTGCTAATTGGTAATCTACTTCAACCAAGGCAGCTAGCCATAGACTCCAAGATATTCCATGAGAAGGAATATTTCATGAAGAGAAGATCCACCAGCTCCTTCATGAACAAATGATCCACCAACACCTGTGAGGCGTCATGGAATATGCAAACTAAACTTATGACTTGCATTTCACTTTCACCTTGTTAAAAATACAACACCAGGGGGAAATGCTCTCTCTCTCTCTTCCCACTTTTTCTTGTTGGATGCAAATTGTTCACTTACCATATCATACTTACATTCCCATCATCTTGTTTTTCCGAGTAACAAGGCAATAAGACGCTTCCCCCAAATATATATAGATAAGGAATAGAATCGGCATTCTCATCGTCAGAAATATACTGATCTTTTTACGGCATTTCAAAACCTTGCCTGGGAATGGACATTTCATCCATCATCTTCATATCTTCATGCAGTTTCGGTTACATTCTCAATGCTAAAGATGCAACAATGAAGAAAGAAGTTCACTTGCTATACTGCATTTGACATTTTCATCATGAACAATATACAACCTTTTTGCAGCATTTCACAATTTCATATGGGAATAGACATTTCATCCATCATCTACCTACATTATGCAGCTTCAGAGTAGAGATATACACTTGGGGGAAAGAATAACCACACACGTGCATTTGCAATTCACACATTGAAAAACTGCGGTAGAATAGGCATTCATAAATTTTTTATGGAGGTGTATGCAGCCCAATGTATGTCAAGGCACTCAGCATCCCATGAAAAGTCTTTCGACATCCCATCTTTAATCCTCCAAATCCAGCGGGATTGATTATTCTTCTGCATATTCAAGTGAAATACATACTTCTATGAAGCAACAGTATGGAGAAAAAGGTACAGGTTCATAAACAAACAATGGACTGTAAATTGGAGCCTGTCCAACCCATTGCATCAGGATTTGCTAGCAATCATAAGCTTGACCTAGTAACTAATAATCATGTCATTTGAAAGTATATTTTCGGATCTGATAGTTGTGCCTCTCATTCTGCGAGAACTTGAGAGGCATCTCTCATCAGATCTGATAGTTATAAATGAAAGCAGGCCTATTTCAGTTTGGAAGTACATTGGAACATTGGATCATTTTCTGCTAGTTGATGGTAAAACAACTTCAAGAGAGAAACATGATCATATTGAACTTACAAATTCATCAAGGGCTTGGCAGAGAGACATATTTCCAAACGTAGAGATGATGTATTGCATTGACATTGTGCTTCCAACACTGTGCCACTCAAATTGCCTGCTTATAATTCAAGAGAAGACTGAATGTTTGATGCCTACCTTCATTTGTTAATAACTACATGAATTGAACAGAAACATTTACCTGAAGCCTCTTTTCTGGAGATGCTTCTGAAGTCATGCCCCTCGAATTGCCTGTAAATGTAAGTGAGCCCTTCAGCTTGTTCATCAGAATTTTCAATGACAAATAAAGGCATTTACCTTAATGCATCATTTCTAAAGTTTAATGATATCGGAGATGACCCATACTTGATGGCTTTAAGCTGTTAACATCATGAAGAACATATAGTATTAAAAATAATACAGACCCTTCAAATGCATAATTACAAGACATTGTGGCCGTTGACTTGGAAAATATAATGGAACAAAACAAACCATAGACAAAACACAGACCAATTCTCCTTATAAAAGGCTTCAAATATTATAGTTTCTGGTGCACTCACTTGTTGTAATGGTCGCAAATGGGTGACCTAGACATTAAATACTCATCCAAACAAGCCTATTTATTTTTGAGATATTTGTATTAATTGCATGCATCAATCCTCAAATCACCAGCAAAAGACAACCCATAATTTTGCATTTCTAATGTTAACTACAGGATGCCTGAATCAAAGTATCAAGCGCTCCACGTTAAGACAATTCTGAATCAACTTTACCTATGAACAAGGAAGCTTTAAGTAATACAACCATGAATCTCATAAAGAGCTCAATCCTGGCTCAGGATGGAAGACAGCAGCTTGCTTAACACACACCAGTCAGAGAGGGAACTGAGTTTTGCTCAAGTTTTATTGATCAGGTGGCTCTATGTGTTCCATGGGGGAGACAAGGTGCAATCCAGTCTGATTGGTGCATCTATTTGGGGTACAAAGGACCATAGGCTCAAATACTGTGCTCATTTTATCAACTCAACCAAGATATTCAGATTGTTTAAACACAGAAGATGGTTAGCCATTTTGACAACTTTATTGTCATCATGCTTGTGAATAGCAATCTGAAATATACTCAACTCAACTCATCTATAAGCCTTTTCCCAACTACATTTCAATCTGAAATATGATGCCTTTTAATTTATTCCTTTTGCTGCTGTACAATTGAATTATAATTTATGTGAATAGATATTAACCTCAAAAGTAAACGGATTATCAAATTTCGTCCATAAGCTAGTTAAGTTGAGAAAGAGATGCGGTGTTCCAGTTATGTACATTTGGTGGAGAACTTGAACACTCTGAGTCAAGCTATATTTCACGGTACTGCTGCTGATGTGGATGAGGTAAAAAGGGAGGTGAAAGTGTTTTGGTTCCGCTGGCTGTTAATTTCTTCCATGAAACATGAAAAGAACCTTGCATAATTTAGATTTCTTTGTTTTCAATGGAATGGAATTCCATCTCCTACCCAGAAAAAAAAAGGAAAAAAAGAAAAAAAAAATCAGGAGCCAAAATTGGTCTCCAGTAGTCACATCCTTATCCATTTTATTAAAACTAATAAAAAATAGATCTTACTTTAGTGCTAAGCATGATCTTCAATTTGAATAACCATTCGGAACTTATCTAACTTAAATAAGAATACTGCAGCAAAGCAAATTCAGATGGAACATGATATGACCTATTGAACAGCATTATTTATTTCAAAATAAGCATCCTATAAAAGCTAAAGATTGCCTTATCTTAAGGAAGACAGTTTCACATGATACTAGATAACAGAAATTTGTATTCTAGCTTGAGAGATTTTATCATTCTTGACTTACTGGTATCTGTAACAGTGGATCATCGAAGGAAGAACATAAGATTATATCAGAACCTGCAAGAATTAGGTGTAACAAGGCTTCATCATGCTTGTTTATGAACCTTATATTTATATCCTGCAAACATGGCATACAGAAAATATCAGATGGAAAAGAGATAAGCATACTACCAAAAAAAAAAAGAAAAAAAAGAAAGAAAGAGAAGCCACCAGTATGCCAAACAGTCTAAAAGCTCTGTGAACTATTTAATCAGATCTTCTCAATTTTATTTTCTGAAGTTCCTTTTTGATTTTGTGAATAAGAATTTGTTCAGAGTTTATTAGAATAATTTATGAACCATTTAACAATTTTAAAATACTTATTATTTCTGATAGCTTTGTATCTGTACGTGCATACACAAACATATTGTTGAGCTGATAACCTTCTGATAGAATTGAAGATCAAAACCTACTGATGCAAAGTTGGTAATGAAACATTCAAACTGAAAATTCACAACACCAAACATGATTTTACAATGCCCAGAGCTCAGAAATTAATAATTTCGGGAAATCCTTTCTCAGGCATTCACAGGTCATCAGATAAAAAATTGTAACATATGATGCAATGTTTTGATTTAATTTATGGTTTGGAGGCAGCCAAGTTAACTGAACTTCAGTTTTTATGTGTTTTCGGATATCTACATCAAGATCAATAGTTATATGACCCCAAAAACCTCAAGATATATTTTGGCACACTGGCTCTGTGGGTACTATTCGTTCTATTTTTATTTGATTAATATGTAAGGGCCTTCACAGACCTTTTTTTTTCAATTTTTGGCATTTAGTATATTGTAAATAATGATAAACAGTGTAGGTCCTCAATTTAAAATGCCCACCAGCAGCTTCGCATCTGTAGGATTCAGTTCAATTCTACTGAAAGAATACTACTTCAACTTATATAAATATAAAACTTATGCATATATGCATGCATCCAATATATAGCTAAAATGAATATAAAGGCAAAGATTGAAAGTCCAAAATTTTTCTTGGATGTGTGCAAGAGTTCTGCGATCACTCTGCTAAGCATTTTTTTCTTTTGGTGTGCGCTAGTTGAGATCTATAGTCTACACAATGAAATTGACATTCCTTTTAGAGTAGAGGATTCTTTCTAATAGATGAAGGTTGTAAAAAACTTCCATATGTCCTCTTTCTCGGGAGCAATATGGTCGAGTCTTCTAACTACAAGAATGGCCAATAGAATTCAAACAATATAGTAATAAAGTATAACAAAATTTGGAACCAAAATAACAACTTGGGACTCAAAAGCATCTAGATATTTGCATGATATCAAAAGAAAAATCATTGGAAAGCAAGATACTAACCTTAATTTCATCTTGTAGTGCTTGCATGGTAGTGCTCAGTGATGCTTTCAGCCCCATGAACACAAACTGCATACAATCATAAAAATAGTTATATCTCATAGCACTATAAGGGCATATAAACTCTCAATAGAACTTTACTTCAAATTTGAAGATAATGTCACATATATGGTTAACAACCTGAACACGCTTTCTCAAAGCATCCTGAATTGTTAGTTTTAGATTATCCATATCAACATCTAATACTCCAGAGTAGATGCACCCAACCTGGTAAGGATTATTTTAGTAGATTTCAAGAACCAGAAATGCAAAATGATGATTGGTGATAAGGATAACAAAATAGAGATAACAATATCAATTGAAGTTTAAGAGTATATGTCCAATACGTCATTGTAGATGATAACTAGTATCTTAGAGCATACAGAAAAAGACAACAATTTAGCACCTTAAGCTCGGTGACTTAATGGCATTCCTGCTCAGTGAACTAAGAAAATTGAACCACTAATTAACAGGCATCCCAACTGAATCAAATTACAAAAGCATATCTGGAGACAATAATAAATCCAATAATTTGGGTAAAGCATATCTGGATCCATTACCACTTTGTTAGCCACCAAAACAGGTCTTTCTTTCATTATCCAACATCCACTGGATGGACCATTTTTTTGTCCCCTACCAAGCCACAGCTTCAGTTACAATCAGACAAACATCTACTCTTACTTTCACTGAGTTTTGGGAAATGAGAGCCAGGAGATGATACATATTTTCATCAGGCCTGAAGACAACATATACAATCACGATACTCACACCTAATATGTATGACACCACTCCGAGGCTACACATAATATGAAACTATATGTGCAGGTGTCATCCATGTAGACTCATTCTTTTATTTAATCCAATTATATAACCACACAATCATGAGATAATGAGCAACATTTCTTTCAAAAGAAGAGGTAAAGATTAATATAGATTTAATTGATCAATATAGATCTAGTTGCCCATCTCACTCAATCTTATTTACAAGTCATAAAATAACAATATGTTCACATTTACATTAAATCCCTATATAATTGATGGGCAAAAGGTAACTTGATAATATAAGAGAACCCACCTCTACAGTTGCTGATTGAGTGGTGATAAATGGAGCATCTGACGCCTTCTTCAAACCCTAAAAGGGACACTGACAATGTCTTCCATTTTCCCCCTATCTTCTTGTCATCATTTTGGAGACATGTGCATCTTGAAGTAGAACATGGAAGGAAAGATACATATAGCCTTCGTTAGAGTTTGACTTGAGATCCACAAGCCTGATATGGATATAGTTCTAAATGGACATGACCTAATATGGGGCCTGACATGATGTGGAGCCTAATATGGACACAAACTCAACTCAACTCATCTAAGCCTTTTCCCAACTTGTAATATATTTCATAGATGTGGAGAATACAAATCCTAGTCCATGTAAAATACTATAGATCACCTGTTTATATAAGCAAATGAAACCTTGATCTTTAGAGAGACCTAAAGGTTATTGAAAGATCTAGGAGAGGGTTCTGTTGAGTGTATGAGGGTCTAGGATTTTGTGAGAGAGTCTTATAAATCTCTAGTTTATTGTTTATAGAATTATTCCCATTTTTGCTGGGGTGGATGTAGGATGATCTGACCAAAGCACCGTAAATCCCTGTGTTTTTTATTTGGTATTTTTCTTTTTCTTTCTCTGTTAATTTCTTCTTCCCTGTTGTGCATCTGCTGCAACAGCCTTAAGGCTGCTAGGCATGCTCCTCCCATTCTTTTGTTTATGATCATGGTTGATTTGTTCTTATTTGGAAGGGAAACTGTTAAAAGGGGACAACTTAAAAGATTGCATTCTTCATGATGACAGGTGCACAGAACTAGTAGTGAACTCTGAACAATCAGCAATCTGACCAAGTACAAATGTCTGTTGCAGGCACTAAAAACTCATTTCTACCAGCCTGGGTGAGAAAGAGATGCGTCCTTTAGAAATTATCTTCAACCTTGTTTCTATGAGTAGATTGAAAAGTCAGGCACATATTTATTATTGGCAAGCTCCAGGGGAAACTTTAAGGATGGAAGTTAAACTTTGTTTTCACATGCTAGACATATTGTCAAGAGTCATGACCAAGTCAATACTTTCTGCACTTTTGGTCCACCAAATGGCAACCTTGAGTCTTTAAAAAGTTTGTGCACTCAAACTACTAATCTTATTAGAGAGTTTTGGCAGCCAACCCCAACTACATTAGGATTAAGGCTTAGTTAAGTTGAGTATCAGAGATTTTTGACAGGATTTATAAAGGGATAACGCGCTTCTACCTTCTAGCTTAGGACCAATTCGAACATCCCAAAGAGGAAGGTGGACAAATGATTAGAAATGTGGCTATCTTTCATGAAGCACTTATCATGAAACTCAGCTAGCATTTCCTTATGGAGCAAGGTTCTCTTTGGATCACAATTCTGTAGGCTAAATGTAATGCAATAAGAGCTCAAATCACTCACATATTTTGTCCAATCCGCTTTCATGTTGGTCCTCCCTTACAAAAGTGGAGGCAGTTGGCATCTTGGAACCAACCACTCTAGCAACAATCTGAACTTATGGATTCCTAATTTACCAAAATGGAAATCTCTTTGGGAGAGCAATCCTCAGATGCTATCAGAAATTAGTGAACTGATTGTTACTTCAACAAATCAGTAGAACAATAATTTATTAATGACTTGTTTAACCTGACCGCTGCACAAGCAATTTTTAATATTGAAAATCCAACTTGAGAGATGGATACAGAAGACTGTTGAATATTGTTTACAACACTTCAAGTTGACCAATAGTAAGTCAGCTTATGAAAGACCCAAAGAGAACACAAATGTTGCATCTTCTTCGCATGCCCAAAAGGCAGATTAAAAACATTGTGGAAAATCAAGGACAACATATAGGATAAATATTTCTTAATTACAATATCCTATTCCTAACTTTTTCATAGTTGTTCTTACATAAAAGAAATATGTGAATCAATTATAATACTTGGTTATTAATTACCAGATATCAATCAAAAGACATTGCCAATCCACACTAGTTGTGAGATGTTGGATGCTCTTTAGATATAAAGAAATCTGATAAGAAAAGACTAGTATTTCTAGTTTGTAATTTGAGACAACTAATATTGGCAAAGCACTAAAAGATTTGTCATAAAGGGAAAAAAAATTAGGATATATAATGAAAGTATATAAAACACATACAATTGCAGAAGAACATCCAGAGAACCCAAGGTGCTGTCTAAGTGCAACTTTGCAAATATCTTTTCCTCCAATATCATCTGCAGAATAATTTGCTGGAAGAAGCTTGTCTCTGGAAGGATCCCACTTTGTGCCATCAAATCCATAAGGAGCTATCAACAATTTGTCCCTAGCAAAGGAAAAAGATTTTACACAAACAACTACAAATTGTCATTTCCAAATGATATGTCAAACCAACAAAACATCACATGCATGCCAGTTGTATAATATTTGATCATATAATATTTAATCCAGTTGGGAAAAGGCTTAGATGAGTTGAGTTGAGTTGTAGAATATTTGATCCAATAGTTGAAATGATTTTTTTCACAAAAAAAAAAAGAAAAAAAGGTCTACACTCACTTATGAATTGCTAATGTTGGCTCCAACCCATGGCTTAAACTGTGGATAATTCTTTCTTTTGAATGAACTGATGACATCATAACTACTTTATTGGAGTAAACAATTCCGCCCTGCAAAGATATATCAAAAAAAGCCAATTTTATGTCAAAGATGACCGATACCAATGGACATGTATTCGTCAATGAATCACAAATAGAATGTTTAGCTATAAGAAGCCCTGATATACTTGGCGCTGTTTCCATATGGTGGATCTGTATTGTTGTCAGACATGAGACCTTATTGAAGTATAAGTACCAGCAAACCAATGGTTTTGCCTTTACATGTAGGAGTTTGACCTTAAATAAAGAGAGTGCATCATCCATGTTCCAAAGCTTGCATCAATAATAAAGTAATCTTTTGGTGTGAAAAGAAGATTAACCTTCAAAATATTGGCAAGATGTGTATTATTATTGTCTTGTAACCGATCAGAACGATGAAGTCGATGGGGATCGAGCCCACAAAGCCCTAGCTTATCTGGCTGCTCAAGACACTACAAATAATAATGGTCTCATCAGTTAAAAAAAAACTTACTCTCAATGACAATAAATACTGCATACTTTTAAATATGGGGATGGACTTTTGAAAAAGAAAAGATACTCATTTCTGATAACCTAGTTTGTTTTGCAAGTATAGATCACATTATTTATTTTTAGGTCTTCAATGTTTAAAAATTTAATGCAATGTCTATTAGTCTTCTACTAATATGATGCTAAGGGTACAAATACCTATTCTGATCAGAGCATCCATCTAAAAGAATTCCCTGAAGGAGATATATGGAAGTAATTTTGCGGACTCTTCAGCAATCACCATAGAATTAATATGTAACACCCTTTACTTTTGTGGCAAGGACGGGTGGGAAAGTGGGTCAATTTTTCTGTGTTCTTGTAGAAAAAAAAGGAAAAAATATTTTTTGGTAAAAATATTTTCCTATGAATGATGATATTTTTCCCATCTCAAAAGTAGGGAGTGGTTTTTTCATTATGAGAGAAAAGTTGTCCATAATTTTAAAACATGTATAACCCGGACATAGTTTTATAATAATAAAAATACCCTCATAATAATAATGCATAAGGGCCTTCACTCTTTCATCTTAGTAAAGTTCTCACGGTGACCTTCAATCTTTGAAAAGCTCCCTGAATTGCCACTGTGCCACCAACACCATCATTGGAACTCTATGGACCTTAGCCATGAAGAAATAAGAAGCATCTTATCAAATAAAAAATATAAATTTAGGATAATTATCTAAGGCCTTAAGTGTATAAATGGAAAATTAGCTACTTTCCTTGGAAATAAAATTGCAAAAGAGCATGGGAAAGTTATCTTTTTCACTTTCCTACTCAGTGTTTTCCAGGCACAAGAGAATATGGAAAATTTTAATTTCCCATCAAACATTTCCCCTGAAATTTATTTCCTAGGAAATTGAACTTTCCCAGGAAAATATATTTCTTGCAAGAGAACAGGTTATAAAGGTTGAACCTCATCAATCCAACCATATGCTGGCTGCATGTCTAGAAATAGTGCTGGTGGTAGAAGATTGTAAGCTAGTTTGAGGCTGGTGAAGTGAAGCAGAGAAAGTTAACATAGATTGCATGCTGGAAGTGACATGGTAAGTGCCATTGGATTAAAAGATGAGGGTAGAAAGTTTTCTGACATGTCTATTCATGGATTTGGCGCATGCAATTAGTTATTATTTCTAGCCTTAATTATTAGAGAGTGACAAGTGGGATTTAAAAGATTATCCCAGATAAATGTGTCAATATTGGTAACTTATATTTGTTTATGAGCTTCAATTTTGGAAAAAAGCTTGCTTTTGCCAAATCAAAAGGCTGCATAGAAGTAGCCCACTCACTTGAGAATTTAAGTCATGACATGTGAACAATACTCGAGTACCACCAAGTCCCTGAAAGAAATAATTACGAAGTTAGACAGCATATTTTGCTCAAAATAATTCTAATCATTTGTTGGAATCAAAGCTTGAAGAACATGCTAGACCAAAAAAAAACCTTAAATTCTTAGAAATAGTACACAAATGACACAAGTACACTGCCATGGTCAAACCTAATCTTGGATGAGAAAGGTGGAGGGAAGACGTCAAGCTGATAGTTAGTCTCACAAAAAAAAAAAAATACTCTGAAATAGATTCTAATTGATACAAATAAATGTTAAGGCATCCCCTTGTGACATGACATGAGAACTAAATTAAATACTAGATCAAATTTGAAGAGAAAGATATTAAAGGACAAGGACTTGAAGTTAGTAGAATAAGAATAAAGTATAAAGAATATAAATTCAGCAATAATGGAAATGAAGTTATAATACAAATTAAGTTTGATGACAAAGGGATGCTACAAATTTATCATTTTTGTTACTAGGATCTATTATATAAAATAATGAGGAAATAAATGAATATATATGTAATATAATTAGACCTGGTTGGATGAAGTAGAGAGGTTCATTTAGAATATCATGTAATAGGTGTATACCTTGGAGACTTAAAGAAAAGCTTTATACAACAGTATGGCATGCCATGTTGTATAGCTCAGTGTGGAGTAATAAAGAAAGTACACAAAAAAAGGTGAAGAATGGCAGAAATGCGAATATTAAGAGAAAATGTGTGGTAAAACTAGAAGAGATAAAATAAGAAATAATTATACCAGAGAAGTTTTAGGAGTTGCACAAACAAAGTAATGGAAGATCGATCAAGATGAGATGGCCATATACAATGAAGATCTATGGTTATGGTTATAGAATTGTCATTTTCAATTGCATTATATAATTCTTTTAACAAAGATGGAAAACATATTGCTTTCTCAATGTCAGATAAAAGCTAGAGCATGCATCGTATGGAAATATTAGAAATAGTCAAAAAACCATGTTCAAAACCTCAAATTAGTATAGAACCATGAACCATAGTACCTACTATTTGGAGTCAACTTTTCGAATCCTCATTGACCAAGAATTTCTATTCAGATCTATCTTTGATCCTATTTTAAGCTTTTGCATATTTTTTTTGTTACTTCCATTGGTCTCTCTCTTCTTTTCACATTCTTCAACTCGAACATTATTTCAAGCATATGCTTTTGTTATTAATTGAACAACATGGAAAAAACTAGTGACAATTGTGAATTGTCTATGGACTAGAAATAGATTAAATCATTACATGATTTCAGTAGGAAATCAAATTGTATGACTCTCAAAGAAAGAAACTCAATTCAACTTAACTCAACTCAACTAAGCCTTTTCCCAACTATATGGGATCGACTACATGAATCTGCTTCCTCCACTCTACTCTATGCAGAACTAAGTCGATACTCAAATTATACATAGTTATATATATTTTAATTATTTCTATTCATGTTAGTTTAGGACTACCTCTACCTCTATCATTACCATGGAAATAATTAACAAGCAAAATAATAGGTCTACCTCTACTCTCAAGGAAAGAAATTGTGAAAAAAAGTACTCCCAAGGTTTCGTCATGATATAACAAGCTAGAACCTTTTGATTAAAATAATGCTGTATTGGTCTACAAAGTTAACATAAACAAAAATAATTAAAAAAGATATAACTATTTATAATTTGAATGTCGACTTGGTCCTGAATCGAGCATAGTGGACGAAGCAGATTCATGTAGCCAACCTCATGTAGTTGGGAAAAGGCTTAGATGAGTTGAGTTGAGTTGAGTTGAGTTGGTCTACAAAGTTTTTATAAAACTCACTTCAATACAGCAGCTAAGACTAATAATAGGTGATATGTAAATGAAGAGATTGCAGAGAATACCAACCTGATGAACAAAAATATCCCAAAAAAGTGGTCCAATGATGGCAGTTTCCCAATTATGTATATGCAAAATATCGGGCTGCTTTCCAGTCTTCACCAAATAATCCATGGAAGCACGGGAAAAATAGGTAAATCTGATATGACAAGAGAGATGTATCAAAGAACAACTTCTAAAATTTGTAAAGCATGATAAAATGGAATATTTATAAAGCCTGATGATTGGCAAGGTATGATGCCATGTATGAGGAAATATCAAAGTATTTGCAGTAGAAAAGTTCAAAAGCATGTGCTGGTGATTGACAAAGTATAAGGTCATCCATTGCATGGCACATCAGGTTTGAACCAGGGAGCAGGACTTTGGAAACATTGATAGCGTGCACTTTAATTTCCTGCATTGCAGAATTGACATCTTTATTTTTCATAGTTTTCCGCTCTATTTGTTTCATAATCACATGCGAAAGAAAAAAAGAAAGTTCCTAGTCATTTTACAGCCTCCACTTGTGCTTCTGTATTGGAACATAAACCTTCAGGTCATTATATAGGGTTCCCTCCTTTGGAGTTTGAACTGCTACAGCCCCTTCATTGTTTTCTTAAAGCTTTTAAAAGTTTCTAGGGCCCTTTTGCACTTCTAAAAAGTGTCTAATCTCTCTAAAACATTGATTGTTCTCTATGAATTTTGTTCACTCTTTTCATTAAGATGCTTCTAGCTTCCTTCAATGTGTACTAAGTGACCATGTTAATCATCAAAACATATGGATGATTTAATAATAATACCATACCTATCCACACTTCTATGTCAATATTGCTAATAAAAAATTTTTAAGGACTAAACTTCCATGCTCCCAACACAGATATGCCCCCATTCCCATTGAAATCCATGTAACTATAGCTTAAAGTCTAATCCTCTTGTTTATGCCTTCTATGTCCTGCAAGTGCATGATACTTTAGCCTCTTTTTGGGGTAGTCAATTCATTTAAAGAAATATATAGTGGTAGCATGTAGCTTTGCCTGTACATTATAGCACATAGATATTCTATTTACATTTCCTATACTTTTGTAAAGGGTAAGCTGCAATAGGAATGTAAATAGACTCTATATGCAGCCTTTAGGAATTGCCCTCTTCGTAGAGATTGTCTTATGACTATTTGTTTGTCCTTTTTCTCTGAAGACACGCTTTCAGTTCAATACTTACCCTTTTTTTTAACTTTCTTAAAGGGTGGACTATAATAGCAACAATAACAACAACAACAAAGCCTCAATCTAAAACTAGTTGGGGTCAACTACATGAATTATTTTTCTCCATCCAACTCAATTTTGAATCATATTTTTTTTTAAGATATAAAGATTTTAAGTCTTTCTTTACCACTTTCTCCCATGTAATTTTAGTTTACCTCTGCTTCTTTTTTCTTTTACATGTATCAAGTTGCTCGTTTGCATAGATGCATCGCTAAATCTACATTACACATATCCAAGCCATTTCAATGATCCTTTCTTTAATCTATCCTCAATTGGAGCTACCTTTAACTTTTTACAAATGATTTTATTTCTTATTTTATTTTTTCTTATATTACCATACATCCATCTTAACATTCTCATGCTGCTACATTTAGCTTATGTACGTGTATTTTTTTAACTGCCCAACATTTTGTACCACAAAGCATAATTGATCTTATAGTTGTCCTATAAATTTTTTTTTAACTTAGCAGGTACTTTACAATCACAACATTTTAGTTGCACTTCTCCATTTCATTTAACCTACTTTAATCCTATAAACAACATCATCCTCAATCCTATCTTTCTTATAAATAATAAATCCTCAATATCAAAAATGGTCATACTTAGGAACATGATCCTTAGTTTTTACTTTATATTAATCTCGATTTCTAATTGTACTAAAATTATAATCCATATATTCTGTCTTTATCCTACTTAACCTAAAACTTTTAGATTCTAATGCATTTATCTATAATTCTAACTTACGATTAATCCCAACGTTAGTTTCATGTACTAGTACTATATCACCTACAAATAACATGAACCATAAAATATTATCCTAAATATATCTAGTAAACTTATTTATAACTAAAGTAAAAAGATAGGGACTGCCAATAGTTCTTAAACTAATAACTGCTCCATCATGCATATCTTTTATTAAGTTAATATATCTAACGAATACTCCTTACTTTTCTAACATCCACCATAAGAATTTTCTAGGGACTCTATTATATGCTTTCTCTAAATCAATAAAAACTATATAAAGAATTTGTCTCTTTTCTCTGTACTTCTCCATTAACCTTTTAAGAAGAAAAATAGCTTCTATAGTCGACCTTCCTGGCATAAAACAAAATTGATTTTTTAATATTTTTATAATACATTTCAATTTATGTTCAATTACTCTCTTCCAAAGTTTCATAATGACTCATGAGCTTGACACTACGATAGCTAAAGCAGTTTTAATCCTTATACATTGATACTATAGTGCTCTTGTTCCATTTATTAAACATCCTTTTAGTTCCTAAATCTTATTAAATAAATTTATCATCCTATGAACATGAATCTAATAGAGAAATCAAAGGGAGGACTAAAAGGTTTAAATTTATGACTAGTGCAAAATAACATACATTGGAGAGTACTTATTAGGTTAAAGCAACGAAGATCACATCCGCTAAATGTAAGTTGAGACAAACTCGTTCAGATGTAGCTACCATAGATTTCAAAACAATAAGCATAAATTTATAAAAAACTATAAAAATTATAACTCCATGAGTTTCAACACTACTTTTCTATAAAGATTATAAATCATAAGACTAAAGTGCCTATCTATTTATGGAATAAAATAATATCATGTATTTCTCAAATATCCAAGCATGATTATCCTTGATTCTTCAAACTAGACAATCCTGATGAGAATTTTAATTTTAGAACTAAACACTAACCGCTCAAAATCATCGGAGTAGCCATATATTCTGTCACGGTTGAAAAAGGTTGAATGGTAAAGAGGTTCAATTAGTGTAAACCAATCCCACCAGAAACACTGGATCAGACAGAGATAAGTGAATCAGCATAAGGGCAACACAAGAACATAAAGGAAGCGTGAGTGCATTGATGTGTGTTTGTCTAGTTTATGAGACATTGAAGTGCAAAATGTGTGCTCCTATTTCTTTTTAGTAACTTAATAAGGATAAAATAAAGATAATGGTCACATGAGGACCAATATAACATAGATAAGCATTGAGCTTAACATATCTCACCCTATCCATACTTTGTTTTATGCCAATGACCACTAAAATAAGAATCAAATTCTGCTTCCATTTTCCTTAATCCTTGGATAGCATCTAGGTCCATGATTGCATACCTGTTTATGTCAAAGAATTATCCAAGTAATAAAGCATGAAACTTCCATTCAAGTTAATAATGTCAAAATTATCATGGACTCCAAAGAAGAAAATGAATGAGAAAAGACAACAAAGGAAGAAATAGATTCATGCATCAGTATCTCATAATCAATTACATTCATTTTCTGACAAACAAATCAAAACAATAAATTATTGTTCTCCATAGCAAATGGACTTCAATATCTAGTCAGGAGCTTAATTCCACTCCTTCATATATTAAAACACTGTTTGGATTGACTACTGAGGTGCCTTTAAGTGGCTGTTTCCCAGCAGCTATGTGAGATAGCTGTTGGTCAACAATTAAACCAAACAAGTCCTAAGAATGTTAGTTTTTCTTAAAAGTTGTTTCTCCAGGCAATAGATGTAAAAATCATGTAGATGGCCATGAAGAATACAAGTAAACGTTCCATAATCCGATTGCTAGAGCTTATTCAGTGGTGCCCCTGGTCATCATTTTCACAATGGTTTTAATGTCCACAACCCTAAAATATGATGCCAAACAATGATGCAAAGCATAGTAGATTCAAGGTAATCATGACACCTATATAATACATCAAGTCCTTGAATCCATAAATTTGGCATGTATTCATACATGAATACACTGCATTTGATGTAATGGTTATGCATACAGCATGCCAAGATGTATTATGCACCACCAGAAGTAACTCTACCAATCAATATAAATCTTACAGAAGATAAGGGATGGTACACAAATATCTCCAACCATCCTGAGGATACAAATATCCCTACCAAAAAGAAAATGTAGTTTCAAAAGCACTGAAATCTCCTACAGTGTGCCACCCCCTTCTTATTATCAGCATTGCTGCATATAAAATTTTAATTAGCAACATCAACATGCTGCTAGTGACAGATCTTGGGCAGTGACCTTTTCATTATAGG
Source organism: Calamus simplicifolius (assembly GCA_900491605.1). Classification (NCBI taxonomy): domain Eukaryota; kingdom Viridiplantae; phylum Streptophyta; class Magnoliopsida; order Arecales; family Arecaceae; genus Calamus; species Calamus simplicifolius. Next base: position 268,253 of record UESW01001695.1, on the reverse strand, counting down.
ATTGTGAAATGAAATTAAACAAAAAACCCAAATACAAGTTACGATTTCATACTCAAATTGCAAGCATCGTCATCAGATATCTGTAACAAGGACTTTTAAAAAAAAAAGTAAAAAAAAAAAAGAGCTTCTCTGAACAGATCTGTTGCTTGCAACCCAGAAAGGACATAATAGCAGCCATAAGTAAAAAATATTAGTGGATGTAAGCAAAGAACTTACACCTATTCACACCAGTTTTGGTTTAGTGATGTAGACTACTAAGTGCCATATATGTATTTTAAAAATACATATGTAGCAATAGGTCTTAGTCAAAATTCTCTTTGCCTTATCATGATTCCCATTACATGGATCCAGCTAACATGATAAACATTACTCTCAGCCATCATGCCTACTATTATCATCCAAGTTTGTGCATATGCTAGAAGTTCCAATGCAAGAATTTAGGTTGCCAACTTACAAATCAAGTCAGTTTGACGACGAACAAGAATAGTAATAACTAATTATATAAGAAAGAACTCATAAGTGTATATGCAAGAAGGAATTTTTAAGTTACAAAGAAAAGCTACGTACTTGGGTAAAATAACCTCCACCAAACTGCCTTGCCTTTGCAGTGCATAAGACAAACCTGTCACATATGATGCTAAGGATCCAAATGAAACAACTGGCTCCATTTCACTGCATATGTGCACGATGTGCAAAGCTTTTCTGCCATTCAGAACCAGAGTATGTGAGAGTGATTTGCTTATAGAAAACAAATTAAAAAACTCAATCAGACTTTAGAGAATGAATTTGCATCTAAAGTTGATATTCTTAAGTATATTTATTCCTTATATAAGTACAAAATAAAGCATAGCCTCATATTATGATGCCTTTACATCTAGCAGACTAGCACTACTAATCTGAGAATTTCTGGAAAAGCAATTGCCTCAAAGTATGCTTACAAGTGAAACGCTTGAACAAATATCATTGTAGGCTTTCAGTGCTGGCAGTTAACATGATAAAATCCTAGCATTACAGTAAAGTAACAAGGGTAATTAGAAGGCCTTTTTCTCTCTAGCATGTCAAAATCATAAATACGATTATATGTCATTCTTAGAGTTAAGAAGAGCTAATGTGCTTTATTGCAAGGGTCAGGTGAGACAAAATAAAGAAACAACCAAGTTAACTGCCTCCTCTCTGGCATTTTTAGCTACAGGTTGGCATACCGCATTCTTTTCTCTGAAAATTGATGAAGCTCTGACAGCAATTGCGCATCCGTTTTCCATTGGATGTCATGAAAGATATCATGTATATCATCTTTACTTTTCATAACCTTCTTCCTGATATCAGATGCTTCCCTTGTACCAATCATACCTGAAAGAACCATTGAATCTATCCGCAGTAGCAATTCAGAGAAGCTTGAGGGCAGCACTGGCTTAGTGACAGTACCTAACAAGGATAATTATCATATCAATATACTGAACGTTTATACAGACTGAATCATGATTTGATATAAAACAATCAAAAATCTCTTTGTATAATAAGACACTTTCCACATCACCTTCCACTACATTCATCTGCTCTCCTGCTTCCAGCTGTTCTATCCTCTTCAACAGCAACTGTTTTTCATTTTGTAATTTCTTCAGCTCCACCACAGCCACCAGCCGTTGTTTGTTCAGGTACACAATATCTAACATTTCATTGGAAAGTAAGACTATTTTAGAAGCTTTGACATCATACATCGAATTGTAGTGATCCAGAAGTGACCAGATATGGCAGGCACTATTAGACTAAATGTTAGCATGCCACTCGGAAGCATACAATCACAAAATCACACAAGTGTGAACATATTGAAACCAAATAGTAACTATTGAATTCTAAAATATAAATTTTCTAAAACCAAGCTGAAAAGTTAATTTATGAAACTATGTGCCACTTGAACATGCAAAGGACATATATGACATTTATAATTAGTGTAGAAGGCTGAAATTTTTTATTCATTCCTCTTCAGTGTACAATCCTAGGAAATATATAGGAGATTACAAGATAAGAATAGAAAACTTAATCATTCTAAATCTGAAATCTATCTAATCAAATCTCTTAATTTTAGGGAATTTAAATTCAAACAGATTCTCCTAATCTATAGGATATTTAACTAATTTTATTTATAGCTTATTTACACTTCAACACTCCCTCTCAAGCTGAGGAATAGATATCTTCCATTCCCAGCTTGGATATAAGGTCCTGAAAAATGAAACTACTCAGCCCTTTTATTAGAACATCCGCTAGTTGTTGTCCCGATGGAACATAAGACATACACACTAATCCTTCCTCCAATTTCTCTTTGATAAAATGTCTATCAATTTCGATGTGTTTTGTCCTATCATGTTGTATAGGATTATGAGCAATATTGATAGCTAACTTGTTGTCACAATAGAGTCTCATAGGACTTTCCCATTTGACTTTCAAATCATCTAAAATAATCTTTAGCCAAAGCAGCTCACACAGGCCTTGCGCAATAGCCCTAAATTCTGCTTCTGCAGATGATCTTGCTACCACATTCTGCTTCTTACTTCTCCATGTTACCAGATTTCCTCCAAGAAAGATACAATATCCTGTAATAGATCTTCTATCTATTAGGGAACCTGCATAATCTGCATCGGTATAAGCTTCTAGAGTAAGAGTATTGCTCCTTTTGAACAAAATTCCTTTCCCTGGATTGCCTTTCAGGTAATGTAGTACCCTGTAAGCAGCTTGAAGATGTGGTTCCCTTGGATCATGCATAAATTGACTAATCATGCTCACTGAGTATGCTATGTCTGGTCGAGTGTGAGTAAGATATATGAGTCTACCTACCAATCTTTGGTACATTCCTTTGTCAACAGCTGGTTCTTCTTTAGCCTCACCTAACTTATGATTTGGATCCATTGGAGTAGAGACAGGTTTACAATCTATCTTCCTTTTCTACCAACAAATCAGTCACATACTTTTGCTGAGATATGAAGATTCCTTGTGTGAATATGCCACCTCAATACCAAGGAAGTACTTCAGTTTCCCTAGTTCCTTTATCTCAAATTCCTTCACCAGCTGCCGCTTTAATTCCTGCTTCTCCATCTCATCATTCCCAGTTACTATGATGTCGTCCACATATACTAGAAGAGCAGTAACCCCCTGTAACTGACTGCTTAATAAAGAGTGTATGGTCCCCTTGACTTTGTTTATATCCGGATTCCTTCATCACTTTTGCAAATCTTCCAAACCATGCTCTAGGTGATTGTTTTAATCCATAAAGTGCTTTTCTCAACCTGCACACCTTGCTACCTGAGTTCCCTTCAAATCCTGGTGGGATGTTCATGTAGATTTCTTCATCTAGGTCACCATGGAGAAATGCATTCTTAACATCATATTGCAGCAGTTGCCAATTGAAGTGTGCAGCCAAAGATAATAGGATTCTCACAGTATTCATTTTTGCGACTGGAGCAAAGGTCTCCTGATAATCTACACCGTAGGTTTGAGTGTACCCTTTAGCTACCAATCTTGCTTTATATCTCTCAAGGGATCCATCAGCTCTGTATTTCAATGTGAAAATCCACTTACAGCCAACAATATTTTTTCCTTCTGGTTTGTCAACGATCTCCCATGTTCTATTCTTTTCTAATGCACTCATCTCCTCTCTCATGGCAGTCCTCCATTCCCTTTTTGTCAATGCCTCAGTAACAGTGTTAGGAATAGCAATGGTGTTTAGGCTCATAATGAATTTTCGGTGAGTTGGGGACAGACGTTTAAGGGAGACATAGTAAGATAATGGATAGAGTGGTCGTTTGGTGCATTCTCTTGTGCCTTTTCTAACAGCAATGGGTATGTCTAAGTCTTCAATGGGGTCAGTAGGTGTCTCAATAGGCTGTAAAGACATGTCAGATCTTACGGGTATGTCTAAGTCTTCAATGGGGTCAGTAGATGTCTCAATAGGCTGTAAAGACATGTCAGATCTTACCTTGATTTCATTTCCAGAGTTTGGATCAGATTCTTGGACTTGTGTCAATTCAGGAACAGCCTTTCTCCTTGAATACACCTGAGAGAATCTTGTAGGGTTGTGACTGGCATTGATTAGGTCAGGAGAGACAGGAGATGACACAGATTCAGTAGACTTGTTTCCAACTATGCTGGTTGGAAGATCAAGGGTTTGAAGTGGTTCAGAAATCTCAGAAGTCCTATCTTCTAACATGGAAATCTCCCCTGAAGAGAGGACTTGGAGAAAAAAGGTGTATTTTCCACAAATGTGACATCAACAGAAATGTAGGTTTTTTTGGATGAAGGGTTATAACACTTGTATCCTTTTTGAGTGGATGAGTAACCAAGAAAGACACATTTGATGGCACGGGATCTAGTTTGTTTCTATGCTGGCTGTGAACATGAACAAAGGCAGTGCTGCCAAATACCCTAGGTATAAGGCCATTTGAGGTTCGGAAGTGAGGGTAGAAGCTATTGAGGGTCTCTATAGGACTCTTATTATTTAGCACATGGAAGGGAAGTCTGTTTATCATGTGTGGCAGTGAGAGCAGCCTCACCCCAATAAGACTTGGGTACATTCCCTTGAAAGAGTAAGGCTCGAATGGTGTTGAGCAAATGTCCATTTTTCCTTTCAGCTACCCCATTTTGCTGGGGCGTGTTGACACATGATGATTCATGGATAATACCTTGGGATTGGAAATAAGGTGATAGAACTTGATTAAAGTAATCTCTAGCATTATCTGTCCTAAAGCTTTTTATGGTAACTCCAAATTGGTTTTGAACCATTGAATGGAACGTTGGAATAACAAAGCTAACATCAGATTTGTGTTTGAGGAGGAATAGCCATGTAACTCGAGTGCAGTCATCAATGAAGGATACAAACCACCGAGCCCCAGAAATATTAGGTATGCTGGAAGGGCCCCATATGTCACTATGGATCAAATGAAAAGGATAAGAACTGCGTTTATTGCTAATAGGAAAAGATACACGAGTATGTTTTGATAACTCACAAATATCACAATGAAACTCAGAAATATCTAATCCTTGGAATAGTTGAGGAAACATAACTTGTAAAACCCTAAAAGATGGATGACCTAGGCGTAAATGATACAGCCAAATGACATCTTTATTGGAAGAACTGAGAAAGGACAATGATAAATCATTCTTAACAGTTTGAGATGATTCAAGGAGATAAAGGCCGCTACTTTCCTTAGCAAGTCCAATCCTCTTCCCCGATTCCTGATCCTAAAAAACATAATAAGAAGAGGAAAAAACAGCATAATATTTAAGGTCATAGGTGATCTTATAAATGGAGATGAGGCTGGTTGATAGTTTTAGTACATGGAGGACATTTTTAAGGATAAGGATGGTGTGATATATATATCCCCGAACCCTGTAACAGTGGTTAAAGAGCCAGTAGCCACTACAATTTTCCTGTTACCTGGGCATGGGGTATAGGTGTAGAAATGCTAAGGTGTAGGGGTCATATGGTCTGTGGCACCGGAGTCTATTATCCAAGAGTTTGTATAGGTGTTTTCGGTTTCTGTTACTTGGGCATTCATACAAAAAGGAAAAAGAAGGTTTACCTGAAAGAGTCAAAGAGCAAGCTCCAGAAGGCTTCTTAAGAGATCCTAACAAACTCCTTAGCTTTCTAATTTCTTCATTATTGGCTGCAGTTTTGACCTTGATCTCATAAACTTATGCATCATCGTGGTCCTTTGAATATGTGCGACGAACAAAGTCCCAAATCTCCTTTGCAGTTATCAAAAACATGCATGTGTCGCTAATCATGGGTTCCATGGAATCCCATAGCCACGACATTATCATGGAGTCCTCCTCATCCCAGGTTTCAAACTTCGGATCATCCTTTGTTGGCCCGTTTCCAAGAAGATGGATGAGCCTCCCCTTGTCTTTGAGGTATGTTTGGACAAATTGAGACCACTTGAGATAATTCTTCCCACTGAGCCTATAGGATGCCCGAATATTCTGTAAATCTTCAATTTTCTGAACAGAATTGAATTCTTCAGATGGGTTACGGATGCTAGAGGTTTCAGAGGTTGACATGGTCGATGAAAGAAATCTTGCAGCAATGAAGGCTGCTGGGATAGGTAGAGAAATAGGCTCAAGGGAGCCGCAGCAATGAAGGCTGCATGCAAAGGGATGAATGCAGAAAACCCTAGAGCTCTGATACCATGTAGAAGGCTAAAATTTTTTATTCATTCCTCTTTAGTGTACAATCCTAGAAAATATATAGGAGATTACAAGATAAGAATAGAAAACTTAATCATTTTAAATCTGAAATCTATCTAATCAAATCCCTTAATTTTAGGGAATGATTATAAGATAAGAATATGAAACTTAATCATTCTAAATTTGAAATCTATCTAATCAAATCCCTTAATTTTAGGGAATTTAAATTCAAACAGATTCTCCTAATCTATAGGGATATTTAACTAATTTTATTTACAGCTTATTTATACTTCAACAATTAGCATGTCTATCAATCTGAAAAAAAATTAAACTTGGCACAATTTAACCACTAAACTGACAGCCGATGTCTTAAAAAGAAGTTGCAATATTCCGGTGGTTATAAGACAACATAATGCTTTGGAAGAAGATGGATGCTTAAGTGAATGCCTAAGCAGATTGTATTATAAAAGCAAAAGAAATCAGCATTAATAATATTTTATAGAAACTTAAAATAAAAATAATAAATATGAGGAAACAAAATGGAAATTGAAGAATGTTACACTTAATTGAATATGCATTTTACTGTAACAACACAATGTTAATTACAATTTTTCTTTTACCTACAAAAAAAATTCAGTTATACAAATTGATCGTGCTTAAAAAGGCTGGATAATTCAAGTTAATGCAACAATCAATTAAACCACGTACCACATTACATGAAACTTAGTTCTTGTATGCAAATTGTTTAGGCACAGTGATAAAGAATGAGAGTACTAGAATCCACCCATCCAACATGGATTTATAATCTAACCCACACAGCCTAATACATACCCCTCTACAAATGATAGCCCAAATCTGTCTACTCAAGCCCTAGGCAGGTTGCTTGCACATCCATTAGGTGCCAGGTGAGAGGGTCCATTTAGGCAGTTAGACCTGAAGAAGTTTGAACCACCTAGCCTATGTAGCTACCTATGCAGCCCGGATGGTAGCCATTCAAAACAGAAATGGAAGAAAAAATATTTCTTTAAAGTATTCACTTTGGATGTTTATCTCAGAATTTCATTGTTGATAACCAAGGAAAACCTTAGCTCTAGGTTAAAGAATCATAACTGCAATCAAGTTTACATAAATTTGTCAGCAAGAGTAAATTGAAATGCATGGTTCTTTGGAAAAATAATAACAACTTCACTGAGGCCACACTTTGCTGAGCATCATTGAAGAGTTTCCAGATGTCGGTATTATTCATTTCTAATCTTCTCTTGGATGGTGGAAATGACTCCTGAAACAATTTAAAGAAAATATACATGTTTGAGGGGAAGGGGACAAGAGGAAATTAACAAAAACTTTCAGAATGTTGTTGCATACCTCAAGGATGTCCATGTTATGTCCTTCCAGCCTAAAATGCAACAAAAAAGCAGCTATATTAGAGGTTCTTCAGAAGAAAACGCATTTGAGGTATGATTTGTGAACTCACTCAATTTGCTGAGGTCCAGGAAACAGGTCATTGGCATTATCATCCTTCCTATGAAAATTGTTAAGCTAGTCAATAAAACCAGCAAGAGCATACATGTGTATCACATCATATGTTATCTCTACACAGGTTCACCACATATGCCTGTCAGTAAGCACAGACAACAACATCCAAGCATGCATAAAACTTAATAACCAGTTAGTTAGGGAAAGCATTCTTTTGTTTTATGATCAGTGCAAGGAAAACAACAGATTTAGTTACTTACTAGCGAGTTGTGACCAAATTAGATCAATCATATTTATTGCAATAGGTCTGGAAACATGACTGTTGGAATAAATGGATCCCTTTGTGATGCAGTAACACAAAAAAGGTCAACAGAGTGTTGAAGTTGAATAGTGGGATCTCGTCGCAGGAAAAATATCATGGGCTTTCACCTTTTTTTGTTAACAATTAGATTGGCGCAGTGGTAACGCGTTTGCCCTCTTACCTCCTGGTCGCAAGTTCGAATCACACGCTCAGCACCTTTTTCTTGATTTTTTTTCTTGGCTGGAATTCCACTGTGCGTTCTTTTTCCCGCTGGATTCCAAGAGAATGCGAGCATTCTCTCGCTGGATTTGGATTCCAAGAGAATGCGAGCATTCTCTCACTGGATTCCAAGAGAACATGAGCATTCTCTCCACACGAGCGGCCGATAATAGGAACTCCATGATGCAAACGTACGCGATGGAATCCTCCACCAGGGAGGAAGAGGGAGAAATTTACTTTGAGAGAAAAGAATATGTTTCTTTCATTCCACAAACCCTAGAAACTAGAGTTTAAATAGTTAGCCAAATGGGCTTGGCCCAGACTCAACAAAAACTCCCATGGACTAACCTAATGAGATTAAAATAACCCCCATGCCCATGTACACTCATGACTTGATTTAATCTCAACCCTTAGACCTACACTCAGCCCAATACAAGTTAGCCTAACTTGGGCCTTGATAGCACCACATCAGGCCCAATAATCTCCACCTTGGTACTTCAAGGCCTCAACACATCCGCCATGTCCATCAGCTACATCAACGAAACACATTTATAGAAGCTATCCCATGGAATAACTTTGGTTAGTGCATCTGCTAAGTTCTCCTTGATGTGTACCTTCACTAGCTCCATCTTACCATAATCGATGCCTTCTTTTTGAGAGTATTCTTTGGCCAGATGCCTTCTTTTTGAGAGTATTCTTTGGTCACTAGTCTTGCCTTGTATTTGATACCCTCTTGTTCTGAAGGTCCTTTCTTGCGCTAATAAACCCATTTGCAATCAATGGATTTCTTTCCTTATGGCAACTAGACCAACTGCGATGTGTCGTTCTTGTGGAGAGACTGCATCTCCTCTGCCATAGCCTGAACCCATCTATCCCTATCCTGGCTCTCCAAAGCCTCCTCATAGGTGTAAGGATCTTCATTCGCTATCACCAGGGCATATGACACCGAATCTTTGAAGTTGCATCGAATTGGTGGTCGCACATTTCTTCTGAGCCTATGCAGTGCGATCCTAGTATCAGTCCTCTGTCCAGCTGCATCCTTCTGAACTTTCTGGCTTTTGCCTCCTTTATCAGTCCTCTTCACCTGAATCTCAAATCTTCCTAGTCCACTAGCAAATGACATGACTATGTAGGAGATCATCTAACTAGTGTTGCCTTGTTGTATCTCCTGCGACTCCTGCTGTGCTTCTATGCCATCTCTTTTCTAAGAATTGAGCTTTCATCGAAGGTCACATCCCTACTAATGATAACCTTCTTCTCCAAGAGGTCCCACAGCCGGTACCCCTTGATTCCACGCGGGTAGCCCAGAAACACCATCTTTTTTGACCTAGCGTTCAGCTTGCTCCGCTTTCTAGCACCAACATGCACATATGCTGTGCATCCAAACACCCTAAGATGATTCAAGCTTGTCTTCCCTCCAAATCACATCTCCTCTAAAATGCTCCCATCCAATCTGGTGTGACCAATTGACCAAGTAGCTCGATGCATATACTGCATCAACCCAAAACATCTTTAGAAGCCTTGCCTGCAGCCTCAAGCATCTTGCTTTTTTCAACAGTGTTCTATTTATCCTTTCAACCATCCCATTTTGTTGAGGAGTTTCCATCATCGAGAAGTACCTTTTGATACCCAACTCCTCACAAAAACTCTGAAACTCCCTACTGGTGTATTCATCACCATTTTTTAACCTCAGACACTTCACACTCCTTTTCTGCTCCTCCACCTCAGCCTTTCATATTTTGAACTTGGTGAAGACATCTGATTTCTCCTTCATGAAGTAGATCCACAGCTTTCTTGAGAAATCATCTATCAAGATTAAAAAGTGTCTGGCCCCATTCCTTATAAAATTGGGGCTGGTCCCCAGACATCTGTGTGTACTAGCTTCAGGGGTTCTACACTCCTAGCTATGCTGACTGAGAATTGCACTCTCTTCTGCTTTCCATCTGACATGGCTCGTAGATCCCCATAACTCCATAACTCAGGTCTGGAAGCAGCCCGCTCTTGCTTAGTTTTTTTATCTCCTTATCTCCCATGTGGCCTAGGCAGTAATGCTCTTGTACACATCCTGAGAATCCTGTTCCATAATTGCTGCCTTAGATTTTTCGGTTAGCACAGAGCCCTCCATACTGTATAGGTTGTTCTCTAGCCTTCTCTTTCTCATCACCACCATAGCTCCATTGAAGACATTCAGAACTCCACTCCTGGCATGACTGCTGAAGTTGTATTCAGTCTGCTCCAGATACCCCAGTGACACCAGATTCTTCTTGAGCTCTAGGACATGCTTCACGCTGGTAAGAGTGCGCACCATGCCATCAAACATCCTCACCCTCACTGTATCAATCCCTGCCATCTTGCAAGGATAATCATCTCTAAAAGTCACACAGTCACACTTTCCTCATCAACCTCTGTGTAAGTGCTGAACCACGACCGGTTGAGAGTGTAATGATGAGAACAAGCTGAATTCAGGATCCACATCTCTGTGTTGTGCCTGTGACCATTTGATACCACCAAGAGATCATCCTTCATCTCCAGGTCTGCAACTGTACTCATAGACTTAGATCCTTCCTTTTCTTCCTTCTGATTTTTGCACTTTAGACAGTCCCTTTTGAAATGTCCTACCTTACCACACTTGTAACACTAAGCCTCTCTCTTGCTTTTCTAGACTTTGACCATCCCTAGACCTACTTCTATCTTTGCCTCTGCCTGACCTTTCCTCACTGATAGACCCTCCTGCGGAATAGCTTCCTTGGTCATCTTCTCCCTCTACTCATTCGTCCGAAGCACTAAGATAATATCTTCATAAAACAGTAACTCCTTTCTGTAAAGTAGCATCGTGATATGATGTGGGTAGTAAACACAATAGTAAAAGCATCTTATTTTTCTTCTCCATCTTGACCCCGACATTCAGCAATTCATTGCTTATCTGATCAAACACATGGATATGGGCCAGCACATTTCTACCTTCTATCATTCGAAGGCTGTAGAGGCGCTTCTTTAACATCAACTTATTGCACATGTTCTTTCCTATGTAGAGAGTGTGCAACTTTATTTAGAGTCCCTTCAGGGTTTTCTCCTTCAACATTGAATAGAGGGCTAAATCTACTAGACATCCTTGATCGCTAAACATGCTTTCTTCTCCAACGACATCCACTATTTGTCTGTCATCCCATCTGACCTTTCCTCTAAAGCCAAATCTAAACTTTGCTGCACAAAAAGGTCCTTTACCCAGACTTTTCATATGGAAAAACTTTCCTTCCGATCAAATTTCTTAAAATCTATTTTTATACTACTACCCATGGCTAGATCTCAACCAAAAATAGCACAAAAAATTTCAAACATTTGAGAAGTACCTTGATGAAGCCTTGCTGAACCAGGCTCTGATACTAACTGTTGAAGTTGAACAGTAGGATCTCGTCGTAGGAGAAATACCCTGGGCTTTTACCTTTTCTTGTCAATAATCAGATTGGCGCAGTAGTAATGCGTTTGCCCCCTTACCTCCTGGTCGCAAGTTCAAATCATGCACTCAACACCTTTTTCTTGATTTATTTTCTTTGCTGGAATTCCATTGTGCGTTCTTTTTCCCGTTGGATTCCAAGAGAATGCGAGCGTTCTCTCATTGGATTCAGATTCTAAGAGAACGCAAGCGTTCTCTCGTTGGATTCCAAGAGAACGTGAGCATTCTCTCCACGCGATCGGCCGAGAACAGGAACTCTGTGATGCGAACGTATGCGATGGAATCCTCCACCGAAAAGGAAGAGAAAGAAATTTACTTTTGAAGAAAAGAATCTGTTTCTTTCATTCCACAAACATTAGAAATTAGAGTTTAAATAGTTGGCCAAATGGGCTTGGCCCAGACACAATAAAAACTCTCATGGACTAACCCAATGAGATTAAAATAACCCCCAATCCCGTATACACCCGTGAGTTGATTTAATCTCAACCCTTGAACCTACACCGAGCCCAATACAAGTTAGCCCAATCGGGCCTTGATAGCTATTGGGCCTGGTGTGGTGCTATCAAGGCCTAGGTTGGGCTAACTTGTATTGGACTAGGTATGGGTCCAAGGGTTGAGATTAAATCAAGTCACGGGTGTACACGGGCTTGGGAATTAGTTTAATCTCATTGGGTTAGTCCATGGGAGTTTTTATGAAGTTTGGGCCAATCCTACTTGGTCATGAATTTAAACTCTTGTCTTTAGGGTTTATGGATAGAGGACTTGATCATGTATTTAAACTCTAGTCTCTAGGGTTTATGAACATATAACACAGATTCTTTTCTTCCAACTATGATCTCTTTCTGATCACAGCCTCCTCGAAATGAAGCTACACGGTTTCGTGGTGTTTCCTTTCTCCAAAGGAGAACGAAGCCGTGCAGCTTCCCAAAGGAGAACGAAGCTGTGCAGCTTCATAGGGGTTTCCTTGTCGACGTGTTCATGGCTCTCTGGCTTACGCTCGGCTTCGGTTAACATGTGGAGGAAGACGCTGGACTTACATGAAGAGAGGGTCCAGCGAACTCACGGAATCTTGATTCCACGGGAGGAAAGGAAGGCGTCTTGATTCCATGTGAGGAGGAAGCATTATGGCATCACGTACGTGAAAGGGCTTCACATACGTTGAAGAGGAAGCATCACAGCTTCACGTACATTGAGGAGGAAGCATCACGGTAACAGTGAAAGGGCTTCATGTACCAAAGAAGGATTAATAAAAATAAATCCTGGCAACAAAGGATGAAAGCCCAGGGTTTTTCTCCAGCGAGGTTGATCCTACTGGTGTTCATCGAGAACTAAACACAAACATTTGGTATCAGAGCCAGGCTCAGAAAGAAGTTGTTTGAAGATCTTCAAAGCGCTAAAAAAAAAATTCAGCAAGACTTCATCAAGGTCTTTCAATTTTCTAGAATATTTTGTGCTATTTTGCCATGAAAAGTAGCATAAAAATAGATTTTAAGAAGTTTGATGAGAAGAAAAGTTTCTTCATGTGGAAAGTCCGAGTAGAGGATCTTTTTGTGCAGCAGGGTTTAGATCTAGCTTTGGAGGAAAGGCCAGATGGGATGACAAATAAGCAGTGGATGTTATTGGAGAAGAAAGCATGTTCAACGATCAGAGGATGTCAGGCAGATTCAGCCCTTTATTCAGTGCTGGATGAGAAGACCCTGAAAGGACTCTGGTCGAAGTTGCATATCCTCTACATGGGAAGGAATATGTGCAACAAGTTGATGTTGAAAAAGCATCTCTACAGCCTTCGGATGTCAGAAGGTGAAGATGTGATGGACTACATCTGGTGTTCGACCAGATGAACAATAAATTGTTGAATGTCGAGGTCAAAATGGAGGAGGAAGATAAGACACTTCTACTACTGTGTTCACTGCCCACATAATATGATTCATTGGTCATGACGCTGCTCTACGGAAAGGAGACACTATTTTATGAAGATATTGTCTCGGTGCTTCGGACGAATTAGTAGAGGGAGAAGATGATCAAGGAAGCTATTCCCTAGGAGGGTCTATCAGTTGGAGAAGGGTCAAGCAGAGGCAGGAACAAGAGCAGGCCTAGTGGACGGTTAAAGTTCAGGAAGGCTAAGTGCTACAAGTGTGATGAGGTAGGACATTTCAAAGGGACTGTCCTAAGAGGAAGAATCAAAGGGAGAAAAGGGAGGATCTAAGTCTGTGAGTATAGTTGCAAAATAGGAGGTGAAGGATGATCTCTTGGTGGTATCAGATGGTCATAGGAACAATACAGAAATGTGAACCTTGGATTCAGTTTGTTCTCATCATTACACTCTAAATTGGTCGTGATTCAGCACTTACATAAAGGTTGATGAGGAGTGTGTAACTCTTGGAGATGATCACCCATGCAAGGTGGCAAGGATTGGCACAGTGAGGGTGAGAATGTTTGATGGCTTGGTGCGCACTCTTACGAGCATGAAGTATGTCCCAGAACTTAAGAAAAATCTGGTATCATTAGGGTACCTGGAGCAGACTAGATACAGCTTCAGCAGTCATGCCAGGAGTGGAGTTCTGAACATCTCCAATGGAGCTATGGTGATGATGAAAGAAAGGTTGAAGAACAAACTATATAGGTTGGAGGGCTCTATGGTGGCTAGAAAATCTAAGGCAGCAGCTATGAACAGGATCCTCAGGATGTGTATAGGATGTAGCATTACTGCCTAAGCCACATAGAAGACAAGGGAATGAAAGAACTGAGTAAGAGAGGGTTGCTTCCAGACTTGAGTGGTGGAGATATGAGATCTGTGAGCAATGTCAGATGAAAAAACAGAGGAGAGTACAGTTCTTGGTCAGCACAGGTAGGAGTACAGAACCCCTAAAGCTAGTATACATATATATCTGGGGACCGACCCCAATTTTTGTAAAAAATGGGCCAGATACTTCATGACCATGATAGATGATTTCTCAAGGAAGCTGTGGATCTCCTACATATAGGAGAAATCAAAGGTCTTCACCAAGTTCAGAATCTGGAAGGTTGAGGTGGAGAAGGTGCAGGGTAGGAGTATGAAGTGTGTGAGGTCAGATAATGGCGAAGAATATACCAGCATGGAGTTTCAGAGATTTCATGAGGAGTGGGGCATCAAAAGGCACTTTTCGGTAATGAAAACTTCTCAACAAAAAGGAGTGGCCGAGAGAATGAACAAAACACTGTTAGAAAAAGCAAGATGCTTGAGGCTATAAGTAGGGCTTCCAAAGATGTACTCGGTTGACGCAGTATATGCAGCTATTACTTGGTCAATTGATCACTGCACACCAGGTTGGATGGAGGCATTCCCAAGGAGATATGGTCTGAAGAAAAGACAAGCCTGAATCATCTAAGGTGTTTGGATGCACGATATATATGCATGTTAGTGCTGGAAAGTAGAGTAAGTTGGATGCTGGGTCTAAGAAGATGGTGTTCCTAAGCTACCCGCGTGGAATCAAGAGGTATCGGCTGTGGGACCTCTTGGAGAAGAAGGTTATCATCAGCAGGGGTATGACCTTTGATGAGAGCTCGATCCTCCAGAATAGAGATGGTACAGATGCACAGCAGGGACTACAGGAGGTGAAACACAGTAACACTAGTCAAATGACTTCCTACACAGTCATGCCATTTGCTAGTAGACTAGGAGGAATTGAGATTTAGGTGGAGAGGACTGACAGAGGGGTTAGAAGCCAAAAAGTTCAGCAGGATGCAGCTGAGCAGAGGACTCAGGAAGATGCGGTTGGATGGGACTGATACTGGGATCGCACTGCACAGGCTCAGAAGGAATGTGCGACTACTAGTTCGATATAGCTTCAAGGATTCGATGTCATATGCCCTGGTGACAGCGAATGAAGACCCTTATACCTATCAGAAGGCTGTAGAGAGCCAGGACAGGGGTAGGTGGGTTCAGGTTATGGCAGAGATACAGGCTATAACAGAGAGATGCAGTCTCTCTACAGGAATGGCTCGTAGCAGTTGGTTCAGTTGCCACATGGAAAGAAACCCATTGATTATAAATGGGTTTATCAGTGCAAGAAAGGGCCTTCAAAGCAAGGAGATATCAAGTACAAGGCAGGATTAATGATCAAAGGATACTCTTGGAAGGAATGCATCGACTATAAAGAGTTGATGAAAGAAGGTGGAGTAAAGATGGTAAAGGTATATACCAAAGAGAACCTAGCATATGCATTGACCAAGGTTCTTCCAACAGATAGCTTTCGTAGGTATTACAGCTGATGGACACAGCGAACGTGCTAAGGCCTTGAAGCGCCAAGATGGAGATTGTTGGGTCTTGATTCCACGTGAGAAGGAGGAAGCATCACGACATCACGTACGTGAAAGGGCTTCACGTACGTTGAGGAGGAAGCATCACGGTTTCATGTACGTTGAGAAGGAATCATCATGGTAACAGTGAAAGGGCTTCACGTGCCAAAAAAGGATTAATAAAAATAAATTATGGAATAAAGGACGCTGCAGGGATTCGAACCCAAGATCAAAGGGTTCAAAGGCAAGCACATTCCGCTACACCAATCTGATCGTTGGCAACAAAGGGTGAAAGCCCAGAGTACTTCTTCATCCAGGTTGATCCCACTGGTGTTCATCGAGAACTAAACACCAACAATTGCACCATACTAAGCCCAACACAGAGAACATAAAGTTCTACTAAGAAATAACTTCAAGAACCAAGGAGGATATAAATCAGCAATTTGATTTACATGATATGATACATACTCCATTCAGAGCCTTTGGTACAATAGTAAGATTGCTCCATTGTAACCTAGGTATCATGGATTCATAAGATAGAAATAGCCTCTTCCCAAACAGGGTAAGGTTCTATATATTTGACCCACCGCCTACCTCCCACTTTAACATCAAAAAATAGTTAACCCACTACAGACTTTGTAGCAGTAAGAGTCTTATATGCTAGGATGCCCTATTGGATACATAGCCCATTCATATTATAAATTTTAATTCATAAAAAAAAAAGGCCAAATAAGGAATAAGTTTAAAGTATGATCAATCACTTTATACAGATATCATCCCATATGACCACATTTGGGAGTGATTCACTCTGTTAAGCAAATAATAATAATAATAATAATAATAATAATAAAAGTTTGCACTGCTTTTCATGGTTACTTGTCATACGTCAAAGGAATTTGGGCCTTAAAATCTTAATAGATGTATCTTTCATCCCTAGAATATTAAAAAAGTCAAATGTGTAATCCATCATTCTCAAGGTTCGTGATTAACACAAGCATGAGACTTGGCCCTAGTCGACTCAAGTAGAACTGAGTTAGGATACCAAATTATAAAAAGAAAGAGAACACCAAGCTCTTACCAAAATAAGGGAGGAGTCTAACATCCGAAGAACTCCAAGGGTATGAGAGCTGGATTCCACCTTAATCCCTCTTCAATCAAATCTCGTCTTCTTCCCCAAAATTTTCTTCACAGTGGTCATTCCCTATTTTGATGGACAATTATCATCGATCTTAAACCCTCTTTTCCCTCTATCTTAAACCACCATATGCCATCAACTACCTCATCTTTATGGTCAATCTCAAGCTGACCTCCATCACCATCGACTACCATTGAAATGAAAAACATGTTTCCTTTCCTACCTTCTTAGTTACATCATCCATCCATTCTCTACCTATATTGCCAGATCCCATGGATACACATGAGAGGTAGCCACCCTAAACTAGTCAAATTGTAGGTGACCAATTTACTCTCTAATTTTCTCTTCTATGTTTCATTGTCATCCAACTCAACAGCTACCTGTTTCATTTCCACCAATTCATTCTTCCTTGTTGCCAACCCGATTTGGTTGCCAGACACGAGAGATAGGGCTGATCAACTGCTGAGAACACCATCCGACTGTTTAGACCCTTCGGTCCTTCATGTTTTTCTCTTCTTTATTTAAGTCCGTCCCCCTTTTCTATGGCTGCAAGGGCTGGCCAAGGACATCACCTTGGCCTTACTAATCTTCCATCAAAGTTGCCAACTAGCAAGACTCTGACCTGACTATATCCCAGTCGAAGTATTCCTCTACCTCTTTCTTTGTTTCTCTTTCTCTTTCCTATGTTTTCTTTGAGTCCCTCTCATCGAGTTTCCTCCCTTTTTCTCTTCCCTTTTCTTTCATTCTCCCTTTCTCTTGAACAGTGGGCCAAAGCTAACTGACTGAGGTAGTAGGCTGTAGCCCACCTCTATTTCTATCACCCCATGGATTGTGCATCAAGACCACTTTTCTTATTGTTTCTCTTAAGCTAGACTGCTCCATATACTACGGTCTAGCATATATTGACTCATACCGACCGTACCATACTAACAAGATACCGGTACGGTATTGAGTTTCAATTTGGTATGAATAAAACCAGACTAAACTAAACTATACCACTCAGTACCTCTCCAAACCGTTCAGTATCATCTCGTACCTTCCAGTACCTATGGTTAAGAGTGAAAAAGGTATAGTACCTTATTTCAATGCAGAATGCATATCAATCCATATCATACTGAACTGATAATATACCAATATGGATCTCAGCAATGATTTGTGAACCTTGCCATATACTATAATCACATCATTGATATCCTCTTTTATCTTAAATTTTTTCCTAAGTAGAGTAAATCAATCTTATGTTAGTGAGCCACAATCTAGATCCAGAGAAGACTAGTGTAGAGCCTCTCTTCAGTCTATTAAATTCAAGTCCTCTATTTTTTTAATTTAATGGTTGAGTTAGATCGTAAAAACTTAGAATTGAAGTTAGGACTGAATAGCCAATTTTTTAAATTTAGAGAATTAAAAAAATTAGTAATTAATTATTTATAATTGATGAGGAGTTGGTTTCTAGATTTTGTTATGTAAAATATTATTTTCAAACTAAATGGTGCATCAAGTGTACCTACAAACTGAATCAGCATGCTCGATTAGATTTTAGTTCTCATAAAGGTAAGAGTCCTCTTCCACGCTTATGTATATGAATGTGCAATTCCCATTATATGCATGTATATTATAATATAGATAAGCATGACTGAACATAGATTATAATAATATGAGCACGATATGAATTCCCTTGCATGATCTCACAAATAGATGTTAGTTGATCATTTTAATGATAATTTATTATAGTTTGAATCTGTTTATTTGATTATGCATAAAATAAGATTTATCGTATCGAAAACTGGTATTGTTTTGATACCCAACTAGAACGAAGCATACAGTACTAAACTGGTGGTGTACTGGTTAGGTGAACCAAAAGGCTCCAACCCAACTTGGTCTAATTTGGGGCAGTTCGATTCTGTTCAGAGTCAGTTCGCCCTTCATATCGTCCCAACTCGAGAGGACAAACCATCCTAGCTTGGGATAGTTCGACATATAATGGCATAAAATGTGAGAATAGATTCCACTTAAAAGTGAAAATTATTTAAACTTGAAACATAATTAAAATTGAAGTATGTATTTCAAACTTGTTAAGTAAGAAGTATTTAGACTAGCCTCTTTAAAGTGGATTGCTAGTTATGGCCTACAGTGTGACACTCTAGATTGCTATACATGGAATAGAGCATGACACTATTAATTGTCCCATTGCAAATGGGAAATGTGACACTATAATATATAAATTGCCCCATCACAAGCAAAAATGTAATGGTATCCTTATCCCATCATGGGTAGGAAATATAACACTATTGATTGTACCATTACAAATGAGAAACATGGCACTATTGATTATCTTATCATAGAAATATGGCATTATCAATTAACTTGTCACAAGCAAGAAACATAATGCTATCAATTCTCTCAACATAAACAGAAGATGTGGCATTATCAATAGTCCTGTCATGAGTGAGAAATATGACCATGGCTAGCTCAAACCTAAAAGGATGACATGATTTTCTTTGAACACTTGTGTATGTCAAATCCAATTGCAACAAACTGATCGTGACAAAATGTACTTGAAATGATTTTTTGTTGGAATGACTCTTATGATGGTGTGTGATACATCGATTTTGTTGAGTAATTGACATATAGATATAAATTTTAATTATATTGAAATGCACATATAATGATTATCACAGATCTATGATTGTGATTATTTATGGCTAAATATTTATGATTATTTATATGTTAATTATTCATTGCTAAATATTTGTGATTATTTATGCATGCATGTAAGCATGAAAGATTCTTATTGAGCTATTAGCTCATGATGCATTGTACTTCTCGAGCCAATAAACACATACTATCAGGCTATAATTGGGTTCAAGTGAAAAGTTGAGTAGTTAGATTATTTATGATGCTGTATAAACAAAGAAATTATAATTGAACGATTTTACTATTATTAAAAACCTTTTAGTTATTAAATTAATAATGATATATAAGAAACTATTAAATTTTAGACCTTGTATGTTCTCTTAGATCATACTATAGGAGAACTGTGGCCATGTCACAGGCCCAGCTCGTGACAAGAAGTAGCTCAGCCTTCAGATTTCTTTGGTCTTTGTTGTCTTCTACTTCTATGGCCCTTCTCACCTAAGGCTCCATTATCTTTTCTCCCCATTTTTTGCATAAATTTCACATAACGATATAACACATCAAAATACAATGTAATTTTACTTTGATGAGGCAGGACTTCTTAGTTGTTTGATTACATAATTATTGTGCTGGAACCGTCACTTAGTGCTTCATACACACGCATTGCAGTTTATTGCTTGTCCCAAAGTTGCATGCAAAACTAGCTAAATTAAATAATTTATACAATATATGAGGAAAAACTTAAATACATGTCAGGTGATCCTAAATCTTGCTTCAATACCCTGCAATCTGCTTTTGTTTGAGTAATACATCAAATCAATAGGACTTGGGCAATCAGAGCTCAATAGCATCTGTGAAAAGACCTTATAAATTAAAGCCATGTCACCATTATAATGAATTACTCAACTCAGAACATCCATATTTTAGGGTTCTTCAAATCTAAATGGCGAATACCCTTTTTTCTGGCCCTCTAAATCCTGCGGCCAAAGTTTAATCACAGAGTTTCAAGATCCCTGAGGGTATGTTATCACAAATTCTAAAGCCAATGATACGATCCTCATGAAAATCTTTGGGGAAAAAAAAACTGAAGCACTTTATAAAGATACCGAGACCGCCTATAATTACTTCTAAGGTGATAAACCTCATTGCCTTTGAAGTCTGCATATGATGTGACCAGAATCCTCGAAATCTTTAAAAATCCTAACTAAAACCCACCAAGTAAAAGCTCAGCCTTGCAGTCACCAGATGAAATTCGAATCCGCAGCAAGAACCAAAGATCCCCGAGTATTCAAGTTAAAGGAAACATATCCAAGTTTCAAGAACCTTGAGATTATGTAGATCACATACTTTGAAAGAAGTGACGTGAATACTATTAAAACCAAGATTTCAAAATCTCTCTACGCCTAGCCGAATCTTGAAATAATCACCAGCAAGCTAGAATCCCTAACTATTTAAAGGAAAGAGACTCTAAGATATCGAGAGCCATCAGACCAATCGGGAACTTCAAGCTACGATTGAGGAATGAACGCAAGAAACAAACGAAGCCATTGAAGTGAAGACCGTAACTGCTTACCCCACGCAGAAGCAGAGGCGACCTCTGAGATGCTGCTGGGTGGGAGACGAGAGATGAAGGAGACGGAGAGGAGAAGCGGCGGCGTTCCCCAAGGCTTCCATCGATCGCGATCGGCGGAGGGCGGGCGTCTGGAGTTCTTGAGCGGAGATGGCGCAGGGTTTCAGTGTGAGAGAGAGATGATAACGTAGGAGAGAGAATGGGTGGTGGAGTTCCTGAAAAGCTTTCCGATTGCAGGCGAAGAGATGAGGAAGGGAGCCAACCCTGGGTAACGGACCACGTGAGTTCTTGTCGCGGACGCGCAAGCACTCGCTTTTACCGTTGGCCATCCGACGGTGCCCGCCGTTTATAGCGCCATTTCGTCGCCAGCGCGGCAAAAGTGCGATGGCACGACGCTGTGTAGAGCGACCAAAGGATTATTCTATTATTTGGATAAATTGCGTGTTTTGCGCGTATCGTTTGTAACTGGTAATCCGGATAATTTATATGAGACATATGTTGTAGATAGATATTTTGAATTACAATCTATATTTTTGATGGTAATATAAATTATCTCATTAAAAGTGATGGGGCCAGTTGATCCCATGAAAAATAAAATTTTTTGGATGACCCAAAGGCCGACACCCGACGCCCGACGGCTCCAAGATCGATGGCCCCAAAGGCCGACACCGACGGCCCCAAAGGCCGACACCAAAGACCGACGGCCCCAAAGGACGACATCCGATGCCCAACAGCCCCAAAGGCCGACACCAAAGACCGACGGCCCCAAAGGCCGACACCCGACGCCCGACGGCCCCAAAGACCGGCACCTCCAAGGCCGGCACCTCCAAGACCGATAGCCCCAAAGGCCGACGGCCCCAAAGGCCGACACCCGACGCCCGACAGCCCCAAAGGCCGACAACAAAGCCCGATGGCCCAAAAGGCCGACACCCGACGCCCGACGGCCCCAAAGGCCGGCACCAAAGACCGACGGCCCCAAAGGCCGACACCTCCAAAGTTAGGCGGCCCCAGCATCTTCCCAGGCGGCTCCTACTTCTCCAAGCTAGCCGGCCCCGGCACTTCCTAGCCGGCCACGACGTGTCCAAGTTAGGCGGCCCCAACATCTTCCCAAGCGGCCCCTACTTCTCCAAGCTAGCCGGCCCGAGCATCTTCCCAAGCGGCCCCTATGTCTCCAAGCTAGGCGGCCCCGGCACCTCCCAGCCGGCCACGGCGTGTCCAAGTTAGGCGGCCCCAGCATCTTCCCATGCGGCCCCTACTTCTCCAAGCTAGCCGGCCCTGGCACTTCCCAGCCGGCCCCGGCGTGTCCAAGCTAGGCGGCCCCGGCACCTTCCTAGCCGGCCCCCTACGTCTCCAAGCTAGGCGGCCCGGCACCTCCCAGGCGGCCCCGACATCTTCCTAGCTAGCCCTCTACATCTCCAAGCTAGGCGGCCCCGGCACTTCCCAGCCGGCCATGACGTGTCCAAGTTAGGCGGCCCCAGCATCTTCCCAGGCGGCCCCTCCTCCAAGCTAGTCGGCCCCGGCACTTCCCAGCCGGCCCCAGCGTGTCCAATCTAGGCGGCCCGGCACCTCCCAGGCGGCCCCGCCACCTTCCTAGCCGGCCCCCTACGTCTCCAAGCTAGGCGGCCCTGGCACCTCCCAAGCGGCCCCGACACTTCCTAGCCGGCCCTCTACGTCTCCAAGCTAGGCGGCCCCGGCACTTCCCAACCGGCTACGGCGTGTCCAAGTTAGGCGGCCCCAGCATCTTCCTAGGCGGCCCCTCCTCCAAGCTAGCCGGCCCCGACGTGTCCAAGCTAGGCGGCCCGGCACCTCCCAGGCGGCCCTGCCACCTTCCTAGCCGGCCCCCTACGTCTCCAAGCTAGGCGGCCCCTCCTCCAAGCTAGCCGGCTTCGGCACTTCCCAGCCGGCCCCGGCATGTCCAAGCTAGGCGGCCCGACACCTCCCAGGCGGCCCCGACACCTTCCTAGCCGGTCCCCTACGTCTCCAAGCTAGGCGGCCCGGCACCTCCCAGGCGGCCCCGGCACCTTCCTAGCCGGTCCCCTATGTCTCCAAGCTAGGCGGCCCGGTACCTCCCAGGCGGCCCCGGCACCTTCCTAACCGGCCCCCTACGTCTCCAAGCTAGGCGGCCCGACACCTACTAGGCGGCCCCAGCATCTTCCCAGGCGGCCCCTCCTCCAAACTAGCCGGCCCCGGCACTTCCCAGCCGGCCCCGGCGTGTCCAAGCTAGGCGGCCCCGGCACCTTCCTAGCTGACCCCCTACGTCTCCAAGCTAGGCGCCCCGGCACCTCCCAGGCGGCCCGGTATCTTCCTAGCCGGCCCTCTACGTCTCCAAGCAAGTCGGCCCCGACGCCTTCTCCACGTCCCCAGTCCCGCCGAGTCGGCCAAGGCCATCCCAGGCTGGCTCGACTCGGCCCCGGCGACTCCAAGTCCATCGATTCGGCCCCGCCTCGGCACTGCCTCGCTAGCGGGATGGGCCCCAGCCATCTCGGGTTGACCCGGCTCGGCCCTGACAAGACGGGATTTCCCAGTTCCCACCAGATCAGCCCCAGCATGGCCCTATCAGTTCAGGGTGCCATCTCTGACGTGCGCCGCCTGACAACGCGGATCCAACAACCTACCGGTAACGTCGTTGATGGGACAGAACCTACCTACCCAACAACTGATGGGACTTAACCCACCAACCAACTCAGATTCACGCAATGGCTCAGCGGACATTCTGACTTCATGAAAACCCACGTGGTCGTGCCAGCGTCAACCCCCATAAAAGGGTAAATCACGTCGAGAACCAGGTAACGCAAGTTTACACACTTGATGCCCTAACTCTCAGAAGAACAATCCAATTCTTCCGAGATCTCTCCCTTCTCAAGAGCTCTCTCGAGCTCCTTCTCTGCTGTGACCTCAGTCACTAACTAGGGCATCGGAGGGTCCCACCGGAGAACCCTCTCCGGTCTTGGAACTTCTTTGCAGGTAACCTGGTGAAGAAGGAGAGCCCCCGTTCCCGACGTCCAGGAGAGGTGATTGAGCATCATCAGATTGGCGTGCCAAGTAGGGGAACGATAAGAAAAAGTAGCAACGTTCTCCCTGAGCTACATCCTTCGTCCCCTCTCTTCTTCCAGAAGCCATGGTGGTGACGCAAGCTCAGGATGCCTCCGTCAGCTGTCCGGCGGGGCTCCTCCCGCCAGCTAGGCAGCAGGAGGCCGATCCCCCTGCTGCTAACCCTCCGGTTGCCGGCCCGCCACCGGACACCGCTGTCCAAACAGCGGAGCAGCTGGCAACCCTCTCCCAGCAAGTTCAGAATCTCACTGCCATGGTTCACGGGCTCCAGCAGCAGCAGTCCGTGGCCACCCAGCACCAGACCGCTCCCCTCACTAGTCAGCAGTCGGCGAGGGGAGGCTCCCCCCGGCGGGAGGCCGGTTGGGAGAGACCGACCGACATCAAGCTTCCCCTAGGAAGCCTCGGTGCAAGCCCTCCAAGCGGCCACGGTCCCCTGACCACGGCCCCAGCGACTTTCCTCCCAAGCCACATCATCACGAGGAACCCAGACGGAAGTCCCGACTTCCGTCTCCATCTCCTTCTGCCTCCTCTTCTTCTTCTTCCTCCGAGCCATCCCGGAGGGCTCCGACGATCAACCGCCAGGCGGAGGAACGCCTGGAGGAGTACAACCGGCGCCTTGACGAGCTCGCCAGGAAGATCAACCATCAGCCGGAGGAAGAGTTCGACACTCGTCCTCCTTACACCCGCCGCATACTGGAAAAACCGGTTCCCTCCAGGTTCCGCTTCCCCCAGGTGGACCCGTACGACGGTACGACCCTCTCGATCACCTCGAGAGCTACAAGGCCATGATGTAAGTCCAGGGTGCTTCAGATGCCCTTCTCTACAAGGCCTTCCCTACAACTCTGCGGAAGGCCGTCCGTGCATGGCATTCGCGCCTGCCCCCTCAGAACATCGACTCCTTTAGGGAGCTGGAGAGGGCATTTTTGGCCCTCTTTGACGCCTGCCGCCAGATCCCAAGGGTGGTGGACAGCCTCTTCTCCGTCCGCCAGAAGGAAGGAGAGTCACTGTGGGACTTCGTGTCCCGATTCAAAACCGCCGCCCTCGAGGTCTACCATCTCGATGATGCGGTGGCCACCCTAGCGCTGAAGCGGGGACTCCTTCCATCCCGCTTCACCTTCTCCTTGGATAAGAAGCCCCCGAGCTCTTACTCCGACCTCCTCCTCCGGGCCCAGAAGTACATCTGGGCGGACGAAGCCGACCTCACCCGTCGGGAATCTTCGAAGAGCTCCAGCCACAAATCCGCTCGCCCTGAGCCGAGCGGACCTCCCCGACATCGCCGATCCGACCCACCTCGCCAGTTCGACAACAGGTGCCGAAGCCCTGTCCCCGACGAGAGTAAGCTCACTCCCCTCCTTGCCCCTCGATCCCACATCGTGATGGAGATCGAAGGCGAGCCCTACCTTCAACGTCCTCCCCCCATGAAGAAAGGTGTACCCCGTGACAGAAGCCGCTATTGTCGATTCCACCGGGACTACGGCCACGACACCATAGCTGCTACAGCTTGAAGCGGGCCATTGAGGAGCTCATCCAATGGGGCTACCTCGGCAAGTACATCCAGAAGATGCCACAGCCGCTGCCGGCCATCATGGGGCCTCCACCAGCTCAAGCCACCATCGACAACACTCCCACGGAGCGGACTGTCGGGATGGTATCCTAGGGATCAGCCTCTGCGTCCAAGCGGCCGAGGGGGAGGAGGCGCCGAATAATGTAATGCCCCGGGGGGAGACTGCTGTCATGAAAAATGTAAACAATGAAGGCGTAGTCGTCGCTATGACGATCGCCAAACACCCTGTAAAAAGGATATTAGTTGATAGTGGCAGCTCAGCTGACATCCTTACTTACGACGCCTTTGTTCGGATAGGATTATCTTTTGACTCCCTTCAGCCCGTGGCAACCCCGCTGGTCGGGTTCACTGGAGATTCCGTGAGGGTTGAGGGCGAAATATCCTTGCCTGTGACGGCCAGAACCCCACCATGCCAAAGCACCATGATCATGAAATTCCTAGTCGTGAGGGTCCCTTTGGCATACAATGCCATTCTTGGGCATCCCGGCCTGAATCTATTGGACGCGGTTATCTCCACCCGACGTCTACTGGTGCAATTCCCCACTGGCGCGGGGGTTGGAGAGATGCGCGGGAGATAAGCCGGTCTTACCTTGCTATCATACGGCGTCAAGCCCTTTGGAGGCCGACCCGGCCCTGGAGGCGTCCGATCCTAGAGATTCCGCCAAAGGAGGGGAGCCCGCCGAGCACCTTGACTTTCCCTCTCAAAGATGACCCAGCAAGGACCATCCGTGTGGGTGGACTCCTTCCCCTGGAAGACCGGGAGTGCCTCTTAGCTTTCCTGCGGGCTAACTCGGACGTCTTCGCCTGGTCAGCGTCTGACATGCCCGGCATCCCTCCGGAGGTCATCACCCACAAGCTCAACATCGACCCGCCACCATCCAATCCGTCAAAAGAAGAGGAGCTTTGCCCCCGACCGACAAAGGGCGATTGATGAAGAAGTCAACAAGCTGATCAGCGCCGGCCACATCCGGGAGGCGCACTACCCAAGCTGGCTGGCCAACGTAGTCATGGTGCGCAAGGCAAACGGAAGCTGGAGAATCTGTATAGACTTCACTGACCTCAACAAGGCGTGCCCAAAAGACAGCTTCCCTTGCCAAGAATTGATCAGCTGGTCGACTCCACCTCTGGTCACGAGCTTCTCAGCTTCATGGATGCCTTCTCCGGATATAACCAGATAAGGATGGACCCCAGCGACGAGGAGCACACCTCCTTCGTGACAGAGAAAGGCATTTACTGCTATAAGGTGATGCCTTTCGGCCTCAAGAACGCAGGAGTGACCTATCAAAGGCTGATGAACAAGGTGTTCCAGGACCAGCTCGGCCAGAACATGGAAGTCTATGTGGACGACATGCTGACAAAGAGCACCATGCCACCGACCACATCTCCGACCTGGAAGAAACTTTTAACAACCTCCGTCGCTTCCAAGTTAAGCTGAACCCTAAGAAGTGTTCTTTTGGGGTCACGGTAGGAAAATTTCTGGGCTTTATGGTGACCCAGCGCGGAATCGAGATGAACCCAGAGAAGATCAGTGCCATACTCAACATGAGGCCGTCGTCCAACAAGAAGGAAGTGCAACGGCTAACGGGAAGGATAGCGGCTCTGAGTCGTTTCCTCTCCAGATCGGCGGAGAGGTGCTTGCCTTTCTTCAAGGCCCTGCGGAAGGTGAATGGTTTTGCATGGACGGACGACTGCCAGAAGCTTTCGATGGCTTAAAGGCGTTCCTGTCCTCCCCACCGCTCCTCTCCAAGCCGAGAGACGAGGAGAGTCTTTTCCTTTACTTAGCTGCCTCCTCAGAAGCCGTCAGCTCAGTCCTGGTGCACCTTGACGCTGACGGAGCCCAAAGGCCTGTCTACTATGTGAGCAAGGTCCTACACGACGCCGAGGTCAGGTATTCCAAACAGAGAAAGTCATTTTTGTCTTGATAGTCTCTGCCCGGCATCTCCGCCCATACTTCCAAGCCCATCCTATTGCGGTGCTCATGGACCAACCTCTCCGAGCCATCCTGGCCCGTCCGGATACTTCGGTCGACTCGCCAAATGGGCCATCAAGCTAGGAGAATTCGACATCTCTTTCCAAGCACGACCGGCCTTGAAGTCCCAAGTCCTGGCCGACTTCCTGGTCGAGTGCACTTGGGCGAAGAAGATCTCAAAGAGGTTGCTGGGGAGAAGCCCAGGCCCGAGCCGAGCGGTGATGGAGAGACCTGGATCCTCCATATGGACGGCGCATCGAATTCTCAAGGGAGTGGCGCCGGCCTCATTCTTGCCGGGCCGGAAGGAGAGAAAACCGAGTGCGCCCTGAGATTTTTTTTGAAGCCACCAACAACCAAGCGGAGTACGAAGCCCTGCTGGCCAGGTTAAGGCTAGCCCAGGAGGTTGGAGCAAAGCACCTCAGAGCCTACACGGACTCGCAACTCGTCTCCGGGCAAATCAACAGAGAGTACGAGGCGCGCGACCCCGTTATGGCGCAATACCTGAAAAAGGTTCAACTCTTGACCTCCTCACT
This sequence comes from Calamus simplicifolius, assembly GCA_900491605.1. Classification (NCBI taxonomy): domain Eukaryota; kingdom Viridiplantae; phylum Streptophyta; class Magnoliopsida; order Arecales; family Arecaceae; genus Calamus; species Calamus simplicifolius. Next base: position 239,892 of record UESW01001695.1, on the reverse strand, counting down.
GCCCACTTCAGTATCAGTTACATCCCCCGAAGTGAAAATGCCAAGGCCGACGTCCTCTCTCGACTGGCTACCTCCGCCGACGGCTTGGCAAGGGACGCCTACATTGAATACCTAGAGAGGCCCAGCATAGAGGGCGGGGAGGAAGTCCTCCCGCTCACCCCGGAACCTACGTGGATGGACGCCTATGTCCGCTACCTTACCAGCGGCACCCTCCCTGACGACCGTAGCGAAGCCAGATTGCTCAAGTGGAGGGCCTCCAAGTTCATCCTCCTTGACGGGCGCCTATACAGAAGGTCATTCTCCTACTCGTTGCTTAAGTGCGTAGGCCCCGCCGATGCCGACTACATCCTCAGAGAAATCCACGAAGGCATTTGTGGGAACCATCTGGGAGGCAGATCCTTAGCCCAGAAGGCTCTCCGTTCGAAGGTGTGACGGCTGCCAGCGCTATGCGCACATACAACATCAGCCGCCTGCCCCGCTGAGCCCGCTCTCGGCTCCGTGGCCCTTTGCCCAGTGGGGAATGGACATCCTCGGGCCATTCCCCCCAGCTTCAGGGCAACGAAGATTCTTGTTAGTCGCCATCGACTATTTCACCAAGTGGGTCGAGGTCGAGGCGTTGGTCAAAATCACTGAGAGCAAAGTTAAGGCTTTCTTCTGGAAGTCGATCATATGCCGTTTTGGTTTGCCTCACACCCTCGTCACGGACAATGGTCGCAATTCAACAACGAGGCATTCAAAGTCTTCTGTGAGGAGCTAGGCATTCACCACCGATTCACCTCTGTCGGCCACCCCCAGACCAACGGGGAGGCTGAGGTCATGAACCGCACCATCCTCAGAGGGCTCAGGACTCGCCTAGATGGTTCCAAGGGACGCTGGGTAGAAGAGCTCCCCAGTGTGATATGGGCTTACCACACAACTCCCATAGCCCCGACGGGTGAGACTCCTTTCAGCCTCTCCTTCGGATCCGAGGCCGTCATCCCCGTCGAGATCGGATTGCCCAGTACACGTGTGGAGTCCTTCAGTGAGGAAGGCAACTCCGCACTGATTCGGGCCAACCTAGACTTCATCAACAAGGTGCATGACAGAGCGAGACTGCGCATGGCGACCTTTCGCCAGCGAGCGGCCAAGTACTACAATGCCCGGGTTCGTCCCAAGGTTTTTCGCCGCGGAGACTTGGTGCTACGAAAGGCCGAGGTATCCAAGCCTACCGAGGGGGGCAAGCTATCCCCCAACTGGGAAGGTCCCTACCGCGTCGCCGAGGCGTTCCACGGGGGGCATACAAACTAGAAGAGCTTGACGGGAAGCCCATTCCACGTACCTGGAATGCGGACAACCTCCGCCAATATTACCAATGATGTACTCCCAGAAGCATAAGTAATAAAAAAGGCCTCTTCTGACGACACAGCTTGTCCTCCCTTGTGCCAAGTCTCTCGAAAGGAGCTCACTGGCATCGTGGCCCACGGGACACCGCTCGGCCCCGGCACGGCGGTACCCCCGAGTAGGTTAAGACCCTAAAGGCTCCGTACCCAGCTGAGTCGCCACTTAGGCGGAACACAAACCCCCAGGTTGGTTCAAAAGGAGCTCACTGGCATCACGGCCCACGGGATACCACTCGGCCCTGGCACGGCGGTGCCCCCGAGTAGGTTAAGACACTAAAGGCTCCGTACCGGCTGAGTTGCCACTTGGACGGAACACAAACCCCCAGGTTGGTTCAAAAGGAGCTCACTGGCATCGCAGCCCACGGGACACTACTCGGCCCCAGCACGGCGGTGCCCCCGAGTCGGTTAAGACCCTAAAGGCTCCGTACCCGCTGAGTCGCCACTGGGGTGGCACATAAACCCCCAGGTTGGTTCAAAAGGAGCTCACTAGCATCGCAGCCCATGGGACACCACTCGGCCCCGGCACGGCGGTGCCTCCGAGTCGGTTAAGAACCTAAAGGCTCCGTACCCGGCTGAGTTGCCACTTGGGCGGCACAAAATCCCCAAGCTGGTTCAAAAGGAGCTCACTGGCATCGCGGCACGGGACGCCACTCGGCGTCGGCACGGCGGTGCCCCGAGTCGGTTAAGACCCTAAAGGCTCCGTACCCGGCTGAGTCGCCACTTGGGCGGCACACAAACCCCCAAGATGGTTCAAAAGGAGCTCACTGGCATCGCAGCCCCGGCACGGCGGTGCCCTCGAGTCGGTTAAGACCCTAAAGGCTCCGTACTCGATTGAGTCGCCCCTCGCAGCGGTTCTCACACCCCCGAGGCGGTTCAAAAGGAACCTGATGCTCTCAGCTCTCAGGTCACCCTCGGGGTTCAAAAGACTTCCAGACTCCGTATTGAGAGAGGATTACTAGCCGCCCTCAGCTAGCCAAAGAAGGCACGCAGACGTCCATCCAAGGCAGCGCAAGATGCTAAGGTAAAAGTTCTACACTCCTTTCGCTTAGCCGATGCGGGGCACGCAAGCTCGAGGAGTGTGGGGGGCATTTGATGGGGCCAGTTGACCCCATGAAAAATAAAATTTTTTGGACGGCCCCAAAGGCCGACACCCGACGCCTGATGGCTCCAAGACCGATGGCCCCAAAGGCTGACACCCGATGGCCCCAAAGGCCGACACCAAAACCGACGGCCCCAAAGGCCGACACCCGATGCCCGACGGCCCCAAAGGCCGACACCAAAGACCGACGACCCCAAAGGCCGACACCCGATGCCCGATGGCCCCAAAGACCGGCACCTCCAAGGTCGGCACCTCCAAGACCGACGGCCCCAAAGGCCGACACCCGATGCCCGACGGCCCCAAAGGCCGACACCAAAGCCCGACGGCCCCAAAGGCCGACACCCAACGCCCGACGGCCCCAAAGGCTGACACCAAAGACCGACGGCCCCAAAGGCCAACACCAAAGATCGACGGCCCCAAAGGCCGACACCTCCAAAGTTAGGCGGCCCAAGCATCTTCCCAGACGGCCCCTACTTCTCCAAGCTAGCCGGCCCCGGCACTTTCCAGCCGGCCACGGCGTGTCCAAGTTAGGCGTCCCCAACATCTTCCCAGGCGTCCCCTACTTCTCCAAGCTAGCCGGCCCCAGCATCTTCCCAGGCGGCACCTACGTCTCCAAGCTAGGCAGCCCTGGCACCTCCCAGCCGGCCACAGCGTGTCCAAGTTAGGCGGCCCCAGCATCTTCCTAGGCGGCCCCTACTTCTCCAAGCTAGTCGGCCCCGGTACTTCCCAGCCGGCCCCGGCGTGTCCAAGCTAGGCGGCCCGGCACCTCCCAGGCGGCCCTGGCACCTTCCTAGCCGGCCCCCTATGTCTCCAAGCTAGGCGGCCCGGCACCTCCCAGGCGGCCCCGACACCTTCCTAGCCGGCCCCCTACGTCTCCAAGCTAGGCGGCCCGGCACCTCCAGGCGGCCCCGACATCTTCCTAGCCGGCCCTCTACATCTCCAAGCTAGGTGGCCCCGGTACTTCCCAGCCGGCCACGGCGTGTCCAAGTTAGGCGGCCCCAGCATCTTCCCAGGTGGCCCCTCCTCCAAGCTAGCCGGCCCCGACACTTCCCAGCCGGCCCCGGCGTGTCCAAGCTAGGCGGCCCGACACCTCCCAGGCGGCCCCGCCACCTTCCTAGCCGGCCCCTTACATCTCCAAGCTAGATGGCCGGGCACCTCCCAGGCGGCCCCGACACTTCCTAGCCGGCCCTCTACGTCTCCAAGCTAGGCGGCCCCGACACTTTCCAGCCGGCCACGGCGTGTCCAAGTTAGGCGGCCCCAGCATCTTCCCATGCGGCCCCTCCTCCAAGCTAGCCGGCCCCGGCACTTCCCAGCCGGCCCCGGCGTGTCCAAGCTAGGCGGCCAGCACCTCCCAGGCGGCCCCGCCACCTTCCTAGCCGGCCCCCTACGTCTCCAAGCTAGGCGGTCCGGCACCTCCCAAGCGGCCCCGGCACTTCCCAGCCGGCCACGGCGTGTCCAAGTTAGGCGGCCCCAGCATCTTCCCAGGCGGCCCCTCCTCCAAGCTAGCCGGCCCCGGCACTTCCCAGCCGGCCCCGGCGTGTCCAAGCTAGGCAGCCCGGTACCTCCCAGGCGGCCCCGGCACCTTCATAGCCGGTCCCCTACGTCTCCAAGCTAGGCGGCCCGGCACCTTCCAGGCGCCTCGACACCTTCCTAGCCGGTCCCCTATGTCTCCATGCTAGGCGGCCCGGCACCTCCCAAGCGGCCCCGCACCTTCCTAACCGGCCCCCTACGTCTCCAAGCTAGGCGGCCCGGCACCTACCAGGCGGCCCCAGCATCTTCCTAGGCGGCCCTCCTCCAAGCTAGCCGGCCCCGGCACTTCCCAGCCGGCCCCGGTGTGTCCAAGCTAGGCGGCCCCGAACCTTCCTAGCCGGCCCCCTACGTCTCCAAGCTAGGCATCCCGGCACCTCCCAGGCGGCCCCGGCATCTTCCTAGCCGGCCCTTTACGTCTCCAAGCAAGTCAGCCCCGACGCCTTCTCCACGTCCCCAGTCCCGCCGAGTCGGCCAAGGCCATCCCAGGCTGGCCCGACTCGGCCCCGGCGTCTCCAAGTCCATCGATTCGGCCCCGCCTCGGCACTGCCTCGCCAGCGAGATGGGCCCCAGCCATCTCGGGTCGACCCGGCTCGGCCCTGACAAGACGGGATTTCCCAGTTCCACCAGATCAGCCCTAGCATGGCCCTATCAGTTCAGGGCGCCATCTCTGACGTGCGCCGCCTGACAACGCCAGATCCAACAACCTACCGGTAACGTCGTTGATGGGACAGAACCTACCTACCCAACAACTGATGGGACTTAACCCACCAACCAGCCCAGATTTACGCAATGGCTCAGCGGACATTCTGACTTCACGAAAACCCACGTGATCGTGCCAGCGTCAACCCCCATAAAAGGGTAAATCATGTCGAGAACCAGGTAACGCAAGTTTACACACTTGATGTCCTAACTCTCAGCAGAACAATCCAATTCTTCCGAGATCTCTCCCTTCTCAAGAGCTCTCTCGAGCTCCTTCTGCTGTGACCTCAGTCACTAACTAGGGCATCGGAGGGTCCCACCGGAGAACCCTCTCCGGTCTTGGGACTTCTTTGCAGGTAACCTAGTGAAGAAGGAGAGCCCCCGTTCCCGACGTCCAGGAGAAGTGATTGAGCATCATCAGAAAGTAATTTAGATTATCTTAATTCTTTTTTAACAAAATAACTTTTTATCACTTTTTATCGCCTTCTCTTCTACCGATTTTGCTGCAACGTCCTGACCCATAACCTCCTACATTCATTCAAGTATCCATCATTTTTAATGTTCACTTCAAGTATCATCTATAAATACAAAAAATTTAAATTAAATATATAATAATATATAAATTTTTAATAAATTTAATTTAAAAATTTTTAAAAATTTGATGTTAAATAACCAAATTTAGATTTAAGTTCTAATTATGAAAAAAAAAATCAGATCAGCTGACAGTCTAGGTTAGCTTTTTTTTTTTGTTGACTTATTATATGCATCTCATCTCATATAAAGCTGTCTTTCATCGAGAGGTAGGGTATCATAGTATCGTGCTTTGAAAATCATGCATGAAGCTCTCTGGTTTTTTTTTTCTTCTGAGATATGCTTTAAGATTCATATTTTGCGGTCATCTTCCCTGATCTTCCGGCGAGCTCTGTCTCCTTTTCTTTGTTCTCAGGCCTGGTTGTTCCGTCCGTTGTCCCCTCTGCTCCCATGGCGTCGGATACGGCTGCTGGTGGCTGGGTATCCGGGAGGAGGGTTCCCGATGGTGGGTTTGTCTGGGTGTCTTCGACTCCCTCGTCGGTGGAGGTGGTGAGGCTAGAGTCTTCGTTTCTGATGTTGTGACTCTTCCGGAGGTGGCGCTTGAAGCGGAGGTGGCTGGATGGCAGCAGATGTCCATCCTGGCTCGTTCATTTCCCAAATGGTTTCGACAGAAGCATTTATAGGGAGTTTGGTGCGCCAGAATTACAGGTGAAATTGTCCCAATTAGCATGGCATTCCGGTGCCATGTCTTTCGTTTCGATTCTCGGAAGCTCGTAATCAGGTTATGCAACGTCCGTGGATGATAATGGTCAGGTGATAGGGGTTGAGGCTTGGCGTCCTGAGTTCTTACTGGCAGTCGATTCTATCCCATCGGCGTTGATCTGGGTAAGATTGCCGAATCTTCCTCTGGAATTTTGGAAGGAGGATTTCCTAAAGTCCATCCTGGCATTGGCGGGTGAATTCTTGTGTGCCAATTCTACTACCTTAGCGAAGAACAAGGGAGCATTTGCACGGGCTTGTCTCCGGGTTGATCTCCGTCGCCCCTTCGGCCTAGTACTCGGGTTCAGGAAATCAACCAGAGGTTTTGGTAGCAATTCACTTATGAGAATCTCCAGGGGATTTGTATGATGTGCGGATCGCTGCATTTGGGTGGCCCTTGCTCTCTTTCGGATCAATCAGGTGAGGGCGGCTCTGCTCCAGCCCCTGCTTTCGGGCCATGGCTATCTGCTGTCAGACATAGGAGGAATGCCTTCGGTCCTTAGGTAGCTGGGATGGGGAAGCCTCGGATGAAAGCTTCAGAGCCTGTTGCTGTCCACTGTACTAATTCCCCGATTGCTAAGGAAGGCCAATGTAGGGGGACGGAGGGATTGTCTGCAGGCTGGGTGGCTCCGGCTAAGATCGCTCACCGGAGATCCTCGTCAGCTATGAAGGTGGTGGTTGATCTGGGAGAAGTGTCGATCCATTCTGGGAGGAAGATGGAGATGGTGTCTCCTTGTTTGAAGGGTGTGCCAGTCCTGAGCAACCATGCCGGTTCTAAGGCAGTTGACAAGGAATTGATGGCTGTTGAGAAGGAAGGCTCCCGGGATTTAAGTCTGAATAATTCTGTGGAGACAAAAATCCCTTTTCCTCTCTTGGTATGGATCCGATTGTTGAAGGCCTATTCAATAATAGGGATGGCTTTTCGGGTCCCCTGAAACGGGCCAGACCGGAGGTATCTGTGGCTCCAAGGTCTTCTCCCAAATTGTTGAATCGGAAGGAGAAAGGTAATGCTCCTTTGTTGAAAAAAGGGGGAAGCAATACTTTATCGCCAGTCAGGCTTGATCAATCCCCTTGTCACTAGGCTGGCGACCAGATGTTGGTTAGGTCATTTTGTGACCGGGGTGCAGGGTCTTCTTTGGAGGCTATAGCCGGTGATAATGTTGGCCTGGGTTCGAGACCTTTGTCCCCGGTGCAGTCATCCCAGTTCGCAGTGTTAGCTTTTGAATCGGAAGGGCCACTAGCCTGTTCAGTAGAGATGACTGATGAAGGCTCCCTGCTTAAATAGGGTGTTGCTGATAGTATTATGATAGAGGACCAAGAAGGGGTCCCAGTGATGGGGCATGAAAAAAAAAAATTGGTGGAATGAGGGGATGGTGATGTGTTCTAAGTGATTACCACCCTTAATGAACATTTGAGCCCAAGCTATGGCTGAATTCATGCATGGGAGAAATGAAGAACATCAAACCGGAAGCAGAAATCTAAACACCCTTGTGCAAGCTTCTTTCAAAGAAATAAAAAAATTAGGATCTAAAGGTATGGAAACCTTCAAACTAAGTTAAGCCACCTTTAAAACTTCAGATCTAAAGGACCAAGAGATTTTTTTTTTTTTCAACAATGAAGTAAGATCTTAAAGTGGAAGGGATGCACTCAACACTCAAAGAATTGAGGGTTGGTTGACAAGATCTACACTCCTTACGTAAGAACTCACCTTGACACTTGATCCTTGACGTGGAGCCGTCATCCTCAACTCTAACATCCTCAAGAGAACCTGCAAGTGATCAGAAGTAAGACCATGGAGGCAAAAGGAATTGAAGGAAATAAAAAAATCGAACAAGGAAAGGAAGGATTTGAAAAATTTTGCTGAGACTTGGGTAGCACTTGTCCTTCTTTCTGAAACTATTATGGAACCTTGGTAGAATGGTTTAGAGTAGCAAATTAGGCCTCTCACCCTCTCCCTCAAGGAGTAACCTAGATCTAAGACTAGGGAAACACGAGCCTCAACTCAACCTAAGAGCATCTCACCCTCTTCATACTCAAAGATGAACAAGGCACTTGGCAAAAGAAATCAAATAAACTTGATTTTATTTCTCAAACTTCATATCTACAAGAGGGAAAGCTTGGCCTATTTATAGGCCAAAGGACTTCCAGAAATTTCAGCCCAAAAAACTAAAAGATCATAACAATCTAAGGATTAGTTATGATATAGCTAACTAATTACAACCAATCCCTAACAAATTTGGTTGCACAAGCTTCCATGTGGCACCTCCTTAGTTTGCCATGTGTCATCATCAGATACCTCCATGTGTCCTCTAAGATTTGACTTCTAAGTCGCCATGTGTCATCATCAGATACCTCCATGTGTCCTCCAAGATTTGACTTCCAAAGAGAAGACTTGATGTCTTGATAGCAGTGTTGACTCAAGGCAGGAAGTATCGATACTTTGAGACTTGGCAGAAGTTAAAATTTTGCAGCATGAGTTGCCACTTGAGAAATTGAAACTCTTGCCTCGAGTAAGTGGAACCTGCAGAAAGTGGATTAACTAGAAAACCAAAGAGTGTCAGTCTGCAACCTTTTCTTCTTGCTGATGTCCCCATCAATTCTTCTCGGATGAAAAAAACTTGGCCCTGACGAGTACGGATCATTTTGTCTTTGGTAATATTCAAGCAGATCTGGATCGATCCTTTGCAGTTCTTCTTGAGTGATCCATGAGTCTTCAGAATCAGGTATACATTACCAATGGACCAAGTAGCGTTGATAGTCTTTATTTCGGGTAGTGACAATCTTGTCATCTAATATCCGTTCAATTCTTTCTCGCTTTGTGGCTGGTGGACACTCTGAGATTGGTTCACTCTCAAAGGATGGATCAGGTCCTAAAAACTCACTAGGATTCATTGTTGGTTCCTTGTATTTTACCAGATCTGAAATATTAAAGGTAGAACTAATACCAAAGTCAGAAGGTAGGTTCAGTATATAAGCATTAAGTCCAATTCTTTTTATTATTTTGAAAGGACCTACACCACGGTGTGTAATTTCTTCATAGTTCCCTTTGGAAACTGTTCAGGTCTGAGCCTTATCATGACAAAGTCTCCTACATGAAATTCTTTTTCTCTTCTATGGGAATTAGCCATATGCTTGTAACTCTCATTGCTTATATGGATTTTCTCGTTAATTTCTTTGTGTAAATCCCTAATGTGTTGTGCATATGACTCAGCAGACTCTGATGTTCGTACATGCATGGGCAATGGAATGAGGTCTATTGGCTTTCTTGGTTTGTACCCATGAATAATCTCAAAAGGACTTTTTCCAGTGGATCTGTTAACTGAACTATTATAGGCAAACTCTATACGTGGCAGTAAAAGGTCCCAATTTCTAGTATGTTTTCCCACTAAACATCTCAACATATTTCCAAGACTTCTATTTACAACTTCTGTTTGACCATCAGTTTGGGGGTGATAAGTGGTAGAAAAGTTTAACTTGGTTCATAGCAGGTGCCATAGGGTTTTCTAAAAGTAACTGGTGAACTTAACATCCCTATCAGACATGATGGTTTTAGGTAACCCGTGTAATCTAACCACTTCATCTAGAAATAACTTGGCCACTTTGATGCATCGAAGGTCTGGGAACAAGGCAGAAAATGTGCCATTTTAGAAAATCTATCGACTACCACAAAGATGGAATCGTGTCTCCTTAAGGTCTTTGGTAGTCCCAACACAAAGTCCATACTGATGTCTTGCCAAGGTCGATCAGGGACGGGTAAAGGGGTGTATAGTCCAGTGTTTTGTTTTTGCATTTTAGCAACAACACATGTCCTACACTGGGCTACGACTTGGGCAACATTTTGTTTTAAGCTGGGCCAAAAGAATTGTTCCTCCAAAGCTAGAATAGTTTTATTCCTTCCAAATGGCCTGCTAAACCTCCGGCATGGATTTCCCAAATCAAGAATTTCCTAATTGAGTTCGGGGAATACACAACTTATCTCCTTTAAAAAGGAACCCATCATGAAGAGTAAAGTCTTTGTATTCTCTAGAAGGCCTTAGACTGACAGATTCAAAAATCTCACTAAAGTCAGGGCAACTTTTATACTCTTCCTTCAACTTATCAAATCCTGTGACTTCAGTACTTACGGATGTCAAGAGCATAGAACGTCGACTTAAAGCATCAGCAACCTTATTGTCAGAACCAGCACGGTGTTTTAGAACAAAGGTGTAAGCTTGGATGTACTCTACCCATTTTCCATGCCTAGGGTTTAACTTCTTTTGGGAGCTAAGGAATCGAAGGGCTTCATGATCGAAAAATAGAACAAACTCCTGCGGTAACAAGTAATGTCTTTAATATTTCAAAGCCTAAACTACCGCATATAACTCCTTGTCATAGGTGGAATATCTCAACTTTGCGCCATTTAGTTTCTCGCTAAAAAAAACTACCGGATGGTTCTCTTGACTTAAAACTCCACCAATTCCAATTCCAGAGGCATCACAAGCAACCTCAAAAACTTTAGAGAAGTTAGGCAACCTTAAGATTGGTGCTTGTGTCATTCTTCCTTTAATCTCAAGGAAGGCTTTATTGGCTTGTTTGGTCCATTCAAAATTTTCTTTCTTAAGACAATCCGTGATTGGAGCAACAATGGTGCTAAACCCTTGGATGAATCTCCTATAGAAGGTGGCAAGACTGTGGAAGCTACAGACGTCATCTTCTTGGGTTCGGGCCACTCGACTATAGACTTAATTTTCTCGGGATTAGCAGAAACACCATTAGTAGTAACAATGAACCCTAGAAAGGTTACTCTGTTAGTCATGAATTCGCACTTCTTCAGATTGGCATATAGATTTTCCTTTCTAAGGATATAACAGACTTGTCTAAGATGATCTAAATGGTCTTCACTAATCTTACTATAGATGAGAATGTCATCAAAATATACTACAATAAATTTTTCCAGGTCTAAAACTTGAGTCATAATCCTCATAAATGTACTAGGGGCATTTGATAGACCAAAGGGCATAACCAACCACTCATAAAGACCATCCTTAGTTTTGAATGCAGTTTTTCACTCATCTCCAGGTTTGATCCTAACCTGGTGATAACAACTCTTAAGATCAATCTTGGAAAATATAGTGGCTCCGCTCATCATGTCAAGCATATCATCAAGGCGAGGGATAGGAAATCGATACTTGATCGTAATTTTGTTGATGGCACGACTATCGATGCACATTCTCCAAGGGCCATCCTTCTTCGGGGTCAGTAGGGCAGTTATTGCACAAGGACTTAAACTCTCCCTAATAAACTTTTTCTGGAGGAGATCTCCAACTTGTCTTTATAGCACAGCGTGCTCAGTAGGATTCATTCTATAGTGAGGTAGGTTAGGCAAGGTGGCTCCTGGGACTAGATCAATTGTATGTTGAATATTCCTAAATGGGGACAGGTGATTGGGTAAATCTTCTGCGAATACATCCTTAAAGTCTTCTAAGATCTTTGTGACTTCTTGAGGTGGTTCCTTAGGATCTTCATTCCGACTTTTTTAAGTGCCAAAATCCACATAGGTGATCCTTCATTGATTTCTTTCTCTATTTCCTTGACACTGATCAAATTCAGATCTTGTTTCTTTTTTTTTTTTTTTTTTTTTGGTACAGACGGGAATCACACCACTCTAGGATGGCTCAGACCCACACTATCAGAATACAATATTAATTTCAGACCCGGATGACACCATTCACCGGGCTTCCAGCACCAGAATCCAGAATGATCAGCAACTCTAGCGGCAATCCAGTCAGCCGCTGAGTTGGCTTCCCGAAAATATGGCTAATCTGAATACTGTGAACCCCCTGAAGGAGAGAGCAATATCAGAAATCAAAGGGTTGGTGGGCAACTGCGCACAATGATCCTGGCGAAGCCATCGAATCACCGTGAGAGCATCACCCTCAAGAATAAGACAACGGGCATGGAGACTGCGTATAGCAAAGGAGACTCCAGCCCATGCAGCATAAAGTTCAGCAAGCGGCACTAACGAATCAAGATGTCCAAATCCCCCAGCCGCAAGCATAGTACCGCCAGAATCCCGTATGACATAACCCGATCCGGCTGATCTGCCTCGGACACTCCCATCAAATTGATTTTGATAAACCCTGGAGGGGGGGGTTCCCAAGAAATAAAGACCGTTCTCCGGTGCGCTGCCGGGGCAGCATGGGAATCCCAGAGGCCAGGGCTATCAAAATCGCAACCAAGACGATGGGATGTATACTCAGAAGATAGGGACACAGCAGTCCGGACAACCCTAAAAGACGGAGTAGGCTCCTGAGTGAAGACAATCCGGTTCCGAGATAACCAAATCTGATAAGCAATGTAGGCCCTCGTCGCGCCCTGCTTACTGCACCCTCTCCTAACATCCTGCCTAATCAAGTCCAAGAAAGATAATGAGAGAGAAGAAGAGGCGACAGCCCAAGGCTTGACCCTAGCGATCTCCCAAATGTGGTGAGCTCTGAGACAAGTAAAGATGGCGTGATCCACCGCCTCCTCCTCAATACCGCATATCGGACACGTAGGCTGAATGCCCATGCCACGTCTAGAAAGAGCCGAGCAAGTAGGGAGACAATTCCGAGCAATCTTCCATAGAAAAAGACGAACCCTGGGATGAATAGGAAGATGCCAAATCCAAGTCATGTCTGTAAGCGGACGGAAGAAGCTCGGTAAAACTTGATAATGTCCCTGATGGGAGAACTCGGAATACTGGACCGCCTCCAAATCCTGATATCGGGGGAGTGCCCAGGAGAAAGAGGAATAGCAGCTATACGTCGTCTAAGCTCCTCGCCAAAGAAGCGGGATAATAGAGGGGTAGACCAAGAGGAATGATCCGGCACCGTGAGGTCACTAACTCGCATATCAAGAGGAATATCAGTGCTGACGAAAGTAGGCCATCGAGACAAAGGAAGGTCAGCGATCCAAGAATCATAAGCAATGTCCACAGAAGCACCATTGCCAAGAATCCAGGAGATACTATGAAGGATGTCCGGAGCATAAGAGCAAACCTCTTTCCAGAAAAAAGAGTGACCCCGAAGAGACTGCAGGTTAGTGGAAGGAGTCCACTCCCCATACTTGCCACGCATAAAGGAGCTCCACATACAGTGCGGATCAAGCAAAAAACGAGTAGCATGCCTAGCAATCAAGGCCTCCCTCCGAGCAGTCAAGGACTGGATCCCAAGGCCCCCCTCGGAAAGCGGCAAGCAGACACAGTCCCAGGCTAAAAGATGAACACCATGACCATCCTGGGATGAACCCCAGAGAAAATCCCTGAAATAACGCTCAATCCTCCTCAGACAAGTCAAGGGACAACAGCATTAGATAAGAGATAGAGAGGAAGAGATGTAAGCACTGATCGAATAAGAGTGATCCTCGCCATCATAGATAGCCCAGTGACCTGCCACCCCTCCAGCCGAGCACGAATCCTCGACTCAGCTTACTAAAGTCCGAGATCTTAGGTCTTCTGCCAGTAATAGGAATACCCAGATAGGAGAGGCACTCAGACTGCACAGAAATCCCCATGATCTGCTTGATAGTATCCTTCCGAGAAGAGGTCACCCGCGGACTAAAACAAATAACAGACTTTGCATTATTAACTTTCTGACCAGAGGCAGAACAGTAATTATAAAGAATAGAAGCAAACATGGTCGCATTGGCCACAGTAGCCCTGCCCAGAAAGATGCAATCGTCAGCAAAGAGCAATGAGAGATCGAGGGACCTTGGGGTCCAGCTCGGTAAGGGTGTAGAGCATTGTCCTGCTGAGCCTGACGAAGAGCCCGAGATAAAGAATCAGCTGCTATAACAAAGAAAATGGGGAGAGGGGACAACCTTGTCTCAGCCCAACCTTAGAATGGAAATAATCCGTCCGGTCTCCATTGATGAGGATGGAGAAAGACGGACTCTGAATGCAGGCCATGATCCAGTCAATAAACAGCTGGTGGATCCCAAACAACTGAAGAGAGTGACGCAAGAATTCCCAGTTAACTCTGTCATAAGCTCTCTCCATATCAAGCTTAATGGCCATAAGCCCCTGACTCCCAGAAGTCCGACGCAGGTCATGCATGAACTCCTGTGCTATTAAAGCATTATCAGTGATACTGCGCCCTCTGAGGAAAGCCCCCTGCTCCGGAGAAATAAGGCGAGGAATAACCCAACACAACCTCATAACCAGGAGACGAGCACAACCTTGTATAAGGTAGTACATAAACTGATAGGCCGGAAGTGCTGTGGGCTGGAAGCGTCCGTCCTCTTAGGAACCAAGGTAATGAAGGTACGATTCCATTCAGAGGGGATAGATTTGCGATGAAAGACAAGCTTGATTGCCTGAGCTAAGTCCTCTCCCAGAAATCCCAATACTGACGAAAGAAAACGGAGGAAAGCCATCCGGCCCAGGGGCCTTATCAGCACCAAGATCCCATAAAGCCAGCCGAATATCCTCCATAGTGACAGGCCGAGTCAGAGATACGTTCTCAGCAATAGAGACAGTGTTGGGGGACAGAATAGGATGAACAGGGACACCAGAACCAGGTTGCTCAGTCCACCTACTATGAAAGAAGTTAAAGAGTTGAGCACGAATACATGATCTCGACCTGGAGCTGACCGTCCTCATCAGTTATATGCCTAATGCGGTTCCTCGCCCTGCGTTTCTGAGTGGCCTGATGGAAAAATCTTGTATTACAGTCCCCCTCCTGAATCCACTGGATGCGGGACCGCTGGCGCCAAAAGGTCTCCTGCTGCAGCAGAAGAGAGTGGTGAGCGCCAGACTCGATCGCAGGGACGAAAGATCCTCACAAGAGAGAGAACCCGCAAGGTCCTCTTTCGCCTGAAGAGAAGAGATAGTAGACTCAACCAGCTCCACCTGTCTGTCAATATCCCCAACCTCCAATCTATGCCATCTAGAAAGACGACGTCTAGCAAGGGCAAGCCTTCTGGAAAGCCGATAAATGGCATTACCTCTAACTGGTAGCTGCCAAACCTGAGAGATGATGGAGCGAGCAGCAGGATATGAGGTCCAAAATTTCTCGAATCTGAACTGCCTATGCCGCTGAGAGGTGATATCGGTAGAGATAAAGAGAGGGCAGTGGTCAGAGGCAATTCTGGACAAGTGAGTGACAGTAGCAGAGGGATAAAGCTGGAGCCAGCTAGAAGAGGCCAAGGCCCTGTCCAATCTTTCCCAGACTCTAGCTGATCCCTGCCGGTTGTTGCACCAAGTAAACTGAGAGCCCTGATAACCCAAATCCAACAGACCAGCAGAAGAAATAAAGTCCCTGAACTCAGACCGGCCCATAGAGCCATGGGAAGCCCTGCCACCTTTCTTTTCTGCGGCACACAAGATACAGTTGAAGTCTCCAGCAATAAGGGAGGGGAACCCCTGGTCAAGAAGATTCTGAGTCTCAGACCACAGCACCCGACGCTCCCGGAGATCAGTACTGGCATAAACTCCAGATAGGAGCCAAGGGCTGGCACTTCCCTCAGAGATGACCAACGCAACCTGCTGCCCACATCTGTGAAAAGCATCAACTCTGATATTATCATTCCTCCATAAAGCAACAATACCCCCCGAAAGACCAATGGACTCAACAGCATACGAAGTCCAAGCTCGAGCAATCTGTCTTCGAAAACGGGCAAGACTAGCCCCAGAAAGTCGAGTTTCCAGCAAGATGCAAATGTCAAATGAGTGAAGCTGCATAAACCTCCCAAATGAGGAGCGAAACGATGGTTTCAATGCTCCTCGCACATTCCATATAAGAATCTTCATGGTAAGGCTGGATTGGATGACTCCCCATCCAACACCCCTGACATCTCCACGGAGCAGTCCAAATCTCCCGGGCCTATGCAAACAACAGCCTGGGTTGATTCCATCAGGCCTCCGTATCGCCTGGGATCTCCTTAGGACAATTCCGGGATCCCATTTCCACACAATCAAGTATCTGGCCTGAGTCCGTCAATCCCGCAGGTGCAGATACATGAATAGCCTCCTTCAGCAGGTGAACCGCTGATAAGTGAGTACTGTACTCTAATTGGGTCGGCTCAGAACCCTCAGAAGCGAACCCCGAAAAGGCCTCTACCCGACCTCGGGCCTTCTTAGCCCCTGGGCCAATCTGGGCCGATGACACCCGACCACCCACCGAGGAAGCCGCAAACTTGAAGGCTGCATTGTCCCCGCCTCTACCAGAAGAACGGTCTTGCCTTTGGCTTTGGAAGAGCGGGATGGCATTCTGGTCAATGATGGCTCCACAGGACGGACCCGCTTAGCAGGCCCCGATACGGGGTCTTTACTAGCACTGACCATGAGGCCCAACTTTGGAAATTTAATAGCTTTATCATCTTCATCCATAGAGGATTGCACATTAGGAATTAGAGAGCGAATTCCATTTGAGTCTGAACTCTGAAACACTGAGTTCTGATACTGTGCTACAGTGTAAACCGGCACGCTCGAGCAATCCTGATTCTTCCTGGATTCCAGACCGAGCTTCACAGGGACTTGAACCAGGGAGGAAGACGCTGCCGAGGCTTCAACTCCGGCTTCCGAGTCACCACTGCGATCGATTCAGCTGCGACCGACACACCCCGCCCAAGCTTCAGCCCAGAAGGTGGCACGGAGGATCCAGAGGAAGAAAGAAGCTGGCGCCGGGCGATCTTCTTCGGCACAGTCCATCCGTCCTTAGACACAGAGCAGAAGCAGGGCATGGCCGATCTCCCGCCGTTGGGACCGGAGGCTTCGCCGGAGGAGGACGGCGACGCCGGACTGTAGCCAGCCAGGGACCAAACGAGGAGGAGAAGACGAAGAATCCGATGGACCCGCTGGCTTGCATGGACCAGAGAGGTGAAGGGAAGCACAGCGATGGCAAATATCCTCCAGGTTCTCAACCGAGAACTGCTGCCAGAAGGGGGCGCCGAATCCACGAATCCTGGCCCTGGCCGGAGGGAATACCCAGATCCACTCGAACGCAAGCCCGGGCAAACCCTCCCCGCATCCGAGCTTTGGTAGCCTCGTCGGAGAACAGAAATTCCCCTGCCACCGAGAGAATGGAAGAGAGGGAATCATCCGCCCAGAACTCCATCGGGAGCAGAGGCAGCCGGATCCAAACCAGAGCCTGCAGCAAGGAGTCTTCCGCTGGGATGAATTCCGGCTTCCAATCCATCACTGCAAGAATCTGCCCGTTGATCATCCAAGGCCTCTCAAGGATTCGGCTTTTAGAGGTGGGATCAGAGAACCGGATGAGGAAGTGCCGGTGAGCCAGGGGAACCACCTCGATTTCTCCCGGCAACCCAGCACGAAGCAACTCACGCTTGATAGCCTCCGGCGGCACCCACCGGGAGAGAGAACGAGCCAGCACCGCCTTCGCTCCCCACGAACTGGCCTCGCACTCCAGGGAAGAGGTCGGGACCTGGATGACCTCCGGGAAGCGCCGGATCAGATCTTCAACCTCCGCCGGAGAAGGGGAAGGAGCATCCCATTCAAAACGACCTAAGGGAGGTCGGCTCCACTGACCACCCGTCTTCGGAGCAGGAGAAGACGGCCCACCATGACCGGATCCCCTCATCTTGCTCCCGGAAGCCCTCCCGTCAGACGCCCCATCGGAGGCCATGGGAGAGAAGAGGACAGCAGCAGGAGCAGTCCACCTGGACACAGCCGGAGAAGACGCAGTATCGCCGGAGATCGGAGAAGACGAAGTCGGGAGCACTAATCTTAAAGACCTTTCAAAACAGAGAACCTATGCTCGGGACGCACGACTTTCAAAGCACAACGGTCTTCATAACTACAAATATCTTTGAATAGACTGTGTTTTTAGTTGAAGTTTCTCCTCTTTTGAATTTTTTTTCTTTTAGAGAGCACATTTTCTTCTCTTTCAAATCACTAGACCTTCTTGATATTGTCCTTAGGTGGGGTCGAGTTAATGATAAGCTTTTCCCTAGACGGTTGAAAGCACAAGAATTGGATTGACCATATAAAGTTGCATCATGATCATACAACCAAGGTCTACCCAAATGATGATTGACCATTTTTTTGTGTTATAGGATATCTTAAATGGTCCATACTGCTGTGGAAGGGTGTTTAAAATGTAGTGCACCAAAAAGGACTCAGACATTTCAACCTCAAGAGTCTTAAGTTGAGCTACAATGTTCCTCATTTGCATAATGTGCTTACGCACACTTCTCACTCCAGTGAGCCTAAAGGATGAGAAATTCAAAATTGGGGTGCTGGCAAGAGCTTTTTCTAAAGAACTGAATTGCTCATCAATGGCCTTTAGTAGCTCCCTGACATTCTCATGCTTATCGACTGAACCACGTATGCCAACGGAGATTTTGTCTTTATGAACATTACACTCAAACTATTAGATCGCTCCCAACGTTCATAAATCACAATCTTACTAGGAGTGCTGGTCTGAGTTACTGAAGGTGATTCATCCTTCCTTATATCATAATTAATGTCTATTCAGCCAAGATGAAGAAGAATTCTCTCCTTCCAAACCTTATAGTTATCATCCCTCAATTCAAATATGTCACATTTTATATAAGAGAAATTTAAAGGTTGTATAATTACAAAATTTAAATATACATGCTTATTAATAAAAATTGAGGCTAATAAAAAAATGCTTTACTAATGTAAATCATGCATTTAGTAATAGTGAATCTACTTATATAAAACTTGTATGTGGGCTAAAGCTTTAATTCAATTAGATTCACTTAAGTTTGTATGATAAAACCATCAAATTATGTTCCTTCTTTCTAATTCCTATGGATAGATTAGAAATATATAATTTAATATTTTATCCTAATTAATTATACAAATATAATAAAATTTCTATGGAATAAATTTTATTATATCCATATAATTAATTACAATTAATGTCTATTATTTATGTAATTCATTAACTTTATTATATAATTTTATAATTAAGGATGCTATGGCTACTCTTCAATTATTCAATTGTATTTATCACTTAGACATCAATTAAATTTTATGCTCAATTATGTCACTTAAAATGCATACATAATTCATAAAATTTATACACAAATTCTAAATATAATTGAATGGAAAAAACTTTGTACACCGTATTCGGTGCGGCAAGTCCTACATGGGCTACACCGTTCCTTTTTATTAGTCCACATGCATACGATACCCATTAAAAAAAATTAAGACAGCTTTACGATATTCCAAGAGAAAAAATTATGACACTTCAGTTTTAAACTTACGACACCGTAGTTATAAAATTAAGACACCCGTTCGGAAGGTAAAAAAAATTGCGACACTTTAGTTTTAAACTTACGACACCGTAGTTATAAAATTAAGATAACTGTTCAGGAAGTAAAAAAAAAATTATGACATCGCAGTTGTAAATTTATGATACCGTAGTTATAAAATTATGACACCCACTTAAAAAAAATATCTGTACACAAATTAAAAAAAAAGCTGTCTGACATGCATTAATATCCGTTCAGCTTTTTTTTTGAAATTTATATACAGACACATTTTCTGAGCGGGTGTCGTAATTTTATAACTACGGTGTTGTAAATTTACAACTATGATGCCATTTTTTTTTTTGACTTTCTTAATGGGTGTCTTAATTTTATAACTACGTAAGTTTAAAACTAGGGTATCATCTTAAATTTTGACGTGATGTGCATTAATACTTGTTCAGCTTTTTTTTTTTAATTTATGTACATACATATTTTCTGAATGGGTGTCGTAATTTTATAGCTACGGTATCGTAAGTTTATAACTAGGGTGTCATAATTTTTTTTACTTTCTGAACATGTCTTAATTTTATAACAAGTTTAGAACTGGGGTGTCATAATTTTTCCCTTCAGAATGTCCCGTCTTAACATTTTTTAATGGATGTCGTACGTATGTGGATCAATAAAGAGGAACGGTGCAGTCAACGTAGGACTTGCTGCACCGGATGCGGTGTACAAAATCTTTTCATAATTGAACATAATTAAGCCAAGCTAACGGCTCAATCATTTGATGGACAAGCCAGTAGCCCACCATCCTCACCCAATTTTAATAATTTAATTCAACCTAAAATTTTTCTCAATTATCCCAAAAATAAATTTTCAATATGAGTCAGATGTGGTGTGGCCCAAGCTGTTATGCGGCCTAGGCTGGGCGTGCAAGCTTTAGGCCAGCCCCTGGCCCAGCTAGGTACTGCCAAATTTCTTTTTAAATTCTTATATGGCCCATGGTTTTTTTTTTTCTTGTATGGCCCACGTCTTCCGTTCTCATCCTATAAGAGGACGTATTCATATGGCCTGACATGACCCATCCTCATATGGCCTGGCGTGACCCATGCATGGGGAGAAGAAAAATAAACAGAAAACTTAGGCAAGAAGCATTGAACCCAAAACCTCATGTTCTCAAACTTGAGCACTAACCATCACACCTTTTTATGATTTTTTTTTAAAAACTATATCCAAAAAGCTAAGCGAACAGATAGGTACGTGCCTCATGGCATAAATCTTATTAATGCATCTCTTAAATAAAATTAAATTAAATAAACAAATATTAAGAGTTTACTTGATCTAATATCCTTTCAGATGATTCTTAATGACCTATTAACTCTTTTGGTACGCAGGTAGTTGGATCAAACACACCAAGGTACTACCAGTAGCCTTCCTTATTGGTATGTCACTAATATTCCTAATCTAGGGTATGATCAGTAGCCTCACTTTGGACTATCATCCTTAAATGAGAGAAATAGAGACCAAGAATGTCTTATCATTCTTCATTAAATAAATAATATAATAATTATTTACAAAAATTTTATCAGATCCATAGATTAATGGAAACAATCCTAATAAACAAAGCAGATGTATTTTTATAGGCTCTAATGCCAAATGTTAGAATAAAATTATATATATTTAATGTAAAAAAAAATATAAACTAATATATTTATCATAATATAAATATGATAAATAGATACATAAATATCTCTAGCTATTGCAAAACAATATCTCATGATTTTCAGCAGGTGCTGGTAGTCGCGAACCCAGCAAAACACCAATGCCCTGATTCCGAAAGAGTTTGCCCCCCATCCATATTCTTGAGGAGGAAAATATTACTAGCTTGACACGGCTAGATCATTCTGAGCGGCTAAACATTCATGTGATGTCAGCGCTGTTAAGAATGTTATCATTTGGGGAAATCATTTGTCCACTCGGTACCCTGATCGATGTCAATCATGCAACACCATTGTAACACAAAAGGCGGCGGAGAGAAGCCCTATTTGCAAACTTGTTGCTGCTGACGATGATTGGTATATATATATATATATTACATACGTATCCAAAAGTTTCACTATTTAAAAACTTATGCTGCTCCAGGGAATTGAACAATTGGATAGGAGGAGGAATCCTGGCTGAAATTAATAGGACGGGATGAGAGCAGACCACTTTCTGATCCAGAAGTGGTCCGAAAAATTGTCTAGCGTTCGAGACTAATTAAGCAGCTGCTTGTTCATGATCATGCATGAAAATGAATCATATATATCTTGGTTCATTTGCACCGCTATCCAATCAGACGCATATATGGCATCCAATCCAATATTGTTATACAAGCGTACGTACGTACGTTCAGATATAATTAATCTTCAGTCCCCACTTCCATCAAAATTAATATCAACTCGATCTGTTCCAGCCCGACAAAATTAAGTTGTCATGCATGCATGCATATATTCTGACAAATTATATAATCCACCGCACTTTGGGAGTCAAAACCAGAGAATTTCAACTGCACGCAAGGGCATGCATGGTTCGACTGTTCGAAGATTCAACAAAATTCTGGCCCAGCTAATAATAATTGTACGTCTTATGTGAAACGAAACCTATAGCTAGCGTTAGATAGATATATATAACCGACATATTACCTGAAGCAATCGATCAATGTCAAGCTAGAGAAACTATGTCACTACTACGCTCCAACGCTAGCTGTTGTGGGGTGCAGCTGGAATAGCCATTGCTAACAATTAGAATGAACTACTGGCTGTCACCGACATTGTAATTAACTTACTAATAAAGAAGACTTCTTCTTGTAGAAGATCGAGTTGCTGCCGTGATGATTCTCTAATTGACTATTGTCTCTCTTTCTCTCTCTCTCCCTCTCTCCTCTTTGGGATTGACATTGAGTGTCATGACATGTAATTTGAAATGGAAAGTCAAGCCCATGATATTGTTATTGTCCTCATCATGCGACATTATGGCTTCATGTGTGGTGCAGAAGAATGCATCTGCTCTCTCTGCGTCAAAAAAAAAAAAAAAAAAAAAAAGCCTCTTCTGTTTTATTCCTTTCATAAAAATAAAACTCGAATATCCCATCTCCGGATAGGTCGGGGATTGTGTTGCATTAGAAATATTCTTTGTCATGCAGTGAATTAGGTTAGTCATGGTGGGAAGAAATGATAAAGAAAATCTTGATATCGAAACTGAAATTTGGAAAGGAATAAAAAGCAGAACGTTGAACAAATCTTCCGAAGAACGTGCAGGGTATATATTTCCTAGAATCTGCCAAATTAAACATCACCATATCTATCTATGACCGTCGAAGCGAAGTCTACAAGCTTAGCTTCAATCGAGTACATGTCGCTACGTAATATGTCGGGATCCTACTTCCCCGCAATTCCTTCTTTCATTTCTTGCTTGATTAGTGGAGTTATGGAGTCAAGAATCAAATTAATAACTAGAAAAATAAACCTGACAAGTGGCTGAGCTGAATTCTATCTTTCTTCTTAGGCCAAGAAATGACTAAGTTGTTCACTAAATCCGGAAAAGATGTGAAAAAGTTTGCCTTTCAACCTAATCCCCAGAAGCTTATTTCCCTACAAATGTAAAAATAAATTTTAAAATTAAAATTCAAAATACGAGCACCTAGCTGGCTTGTTTTAATGTTCTTGCAAAATATTAATCCATGATGACCGCATAATGATACATACATACATATATACATAGCTAGTAAACCGTGGTTTCATTCAAATCCTGAAAGATCTACTTGGCTGACGTCTGAAAGGGTTGAGGGGCCCTCGTTGGCAAAAAGCTAACAACTCAAATTAAATAGCTAGCTTAAGTAGACTCAACTGAAAATTAAAGTTGGTTGTGTGATTCAAACTTGCATTGAATCGAGGAGTTCCACATAACATCAAGTAGCTTTCCCAATAAAAGAATGAAAGCGGAAAGGAAAAAAAATCAAAACAAAGAAAAAGGAGCTAGATTCCAACAAATTACATAAGCTATATATATTTAAGGGCATGTTTAAATCACTGATGGGATTGTGATTGAATTGGATTATATGTTTGGAAAGAGTAAAATTGGATTGGCATAGCTTGGGCCCATCCCCTCTCTCTCTCTCTTTTTTGAAGTATTTGGAATCTAATGGGATTGACAGTTCCCTGCCATTCCAATACCATCGGTGATCCAAACAAGTCCTAATAAAAGATGCTATTATCACGAGTAAATGAGCAGAGCTAATTACATCATTACACTGATTGAATGACAAACGTGCTTACATGCACGCACACTCTGTTAAAAGTACTCAGTTTGACTGTCACAACAGGACATGCATAATGCATTAATTAGTTAGGGTTCATCATCAGATTCACCTATGTGATCAAATCTCATAGAATCAAGACTTAGATTATCTAATATCGTACAATAATTGTTAGTCTCTACTCCCTCTAATTGAGTTTCCTAACCAGAGAATATCTGCACATATCTTCTTCTAGGAAAAAGAAGGCCAACTTCTTTTTCTCTTTGAAATATTCATCATGACTGTCAGATATGAGGCAATTCCTGGAAATCCCCTGCTTCCATAAAGATCTTCGTCCAAATATTTATGTCATCTTTATGGGAAATGGATGGGCTAAATGAGGTGAAGGAATCACCACCAAGAAATCTAGGAGGACCGGCTAATGCGCTATAATCCATTGGTGAGCCACAATTTTCAATTGATAAAGCTTGCGACCAGAAGCTGTCGTCTATGTCCCGAAGTTCCTCGGAAGAATCCATGCACTCTTCTTTGACGCCTGCGTTGTTAATTTCTCCTGTAATGGTAGATGAATTGGTGGCCGAGGAGATTTCACTCCAACACTGTGATGGGGACACGGGAACAGGGCTCGGATTTCCCAACTTGTGGTGGCCCACAGTGGGAGTCTCCTGCAACTTCGTGGGTCTAATTTCCACCCAAGTCTTGGCATCACTTTGCCCCTTCCGCTCAGAATTTTGGGGCGACTGGCTTCGATGCACTCGTTTCTTCTTCAAGTGGGTGTGCCACACGTTCTTTATCTCATTGTCTGTTCTTCCGGTAGCTCCGCTGCGATTGCAGACCACCTATGGAGTGACGAAAATTCAAAAAAAAAATGTTTAATTTAATTACTCCATCTCACCATCAAGTGCTTGGTTTCAAAAATGACATAAAAAATAATTAGCCTTCGATGACTGAAATTTTAGATCATGTTGAATTATATGTATGTATGTTTATTATCAACGTACATTCATCGATCAGCT
The DNA here is from genome assembly GCA_900491605.1 of Calamus simplicifolius. Classification (NCBI taxonomy): domain Eukaryota; kingdom Viridiplantae; phylum Streptophyta; class Magnoliopsida; order Arecales; family Arecaceae; genus Calamus; species Calamus simplicifolius. Next base: position 215,385 of record UESW01001695.1, on the reverse strand, counting down.
CTGATCTTGTATTAATTGAGATTGGAAATCCTTGACTCAGAAAATCAATGATACAAACAAAATGGTTCAGTTTGTTGGACAGTGTGACAGATACTTGTGATCAACGGGCAAGTCTACAATAATAATAATAATAATAGTTGATGAATAGAAGCCAAACAAAGGAGAATCTTTTGGAGGTTTTCGCTGTCTTATTATTATTGAAGAAAGAGAGACTATGCAAGCTTTGAACTCCTCAAGTGATGTTGTCTGAGCGTGAGGAGAAAAAGACACAGCTTAAGAAGAGGTTGTGGACAGGAAGAAGAAAAAAAAAAAAAGGATAACAAGGTGACAAAATCATGTGAGAAGGATCAAAAGTTAGTACCTTCATATCAATTTGATATTAATTAGGAATATCCGATTAATTAAAGAGAAGTTTGAACATGAATTTTGGGGAATCATGTTTTTTTAGGAAAACTATCACTCTATTCCTACAAAAATAAAAAAAAAAATCCTTTCACGAGTATATTACTTTTCCTTTTCTCCCCTTCAATGAGCGACACGGAAGAAAGATTGAATTAAACTCTTCGGCAAAAAATGGCTTGCTGGAATCAGAAATGGACCAAGGGTTACCTATTTCCGAGCATTTGATGCATCTTGATGATAGCCTCTTCTTCTTCTTTGGTGAAGTTCCCTCGTTTAATACCCGGTCGGAGGTAGTTCGTCCATCGGAGCTGCAACTTTCCCACACCTTAATAGACCTGGAGAGCAGAGGAGAGCACCAATATTGTTAGACTTAGAATGCTAATTTTCTCTTCCAATTATAGCCACCATTTGCTTCTTAACGTGGTTCCTTCAAACCCCCTTCTGCAACCCACTTAGCATGATCAAATTCGATTAGTCTCTCTTTTTCTGGAATCAAATTATATATATATATATAAAACATCGACGAAAAAGATCCAACAAACTTCGAACCATATTAATGCTAAAGGACTCCCTCAACCTGAAAGGTGACTTAAGTCTTACCCCTGTTAGTGTTACCAATGAAAGTCATGAGACTGATTAATTGCTGCTGGTACCTAAAAGCAGAAATCTTTCAAAACCATTGCTTTCATTTAATATGCAAAACTCAGATATTTAGAATCCCTGTTATAGATCTTTTTTTTTTTTTTTTTTTTGAGCGAATTGCCCTCTATTACTTCAGTTCGCTGTATTAAGCGAAGAACTATATATTAGAGTTCGTAAGTTAGAACCCACATATATACAAAACGGAAAAAGAAAAGAAAAAGAAAAAAAAAGCCATCAGAAGAACCTGTGACTGACCGGCTAGTTTGGGGAGAGCACGCCAGTTGCCGTGACCATTCCTCTGGATGTGGGAAACCAGAATCTGGTCTTCTTCCGGAGTCCAAGGGCCCTTCTTCAGACCCATCTTCTCACAGCATGGAGCTCTCACCATCTTTAATCTGTCGCTTAAGAGCCCCCTACCACCTCTCTTCCGCTCTCTCTCTCTCTCTGGCTCTCCCTCGCCCACCGATCCAAAGCCTGGCTGCACGCAAAAGCTGGGAGACCTCTTTGCTATTTATTGCGTTGCTCCAAGTGGCAACGCGGGAAATTGGTCCGGGAGGCGTCACTTACTCCCAGACGTACGCCAGAAAGGTCTCCGAACGAGCCTTGAATGGATGTTACTTTACTTTTTTATTTTTATGGCCATTTACCTTCTTCCACCTTTTTTTTTTTGGATTTACAAAACCCATGCAGCTCTGATTTAAGGCACTTCTAGATTTTAATTAAGACTAAACATAGGCTAAGAAGTATGAGGGCTTGTTTGGAACAGCAATTCGTCTGTCCGGTTGCTGGCACATTCAAGCAACCAGAACCTAGATTTCTCATTGAAACAATAATAAAATGGAGGGCAAAAAAAAAAAAAAAAAAAAAAAGGTATTTATTGGCCATTAATACAATGTTCTGCCCTCTCGAATTCATATATCATTTCTAGATGAGATCATTGAACATTTTGCCAGTCCATCTGCAAGACATGTATGTACTCACATTTTACGTTTAGCATTAATATTTACGATAGACAGTTTAATTAATTATCACCAATTTTACGTGATGTGGTCCGCCGACAATTAATAATGTTAGGTTGAGTGCCGCAAATAATCAGAGCCTTGCGAACGAGTTCTAAAGGATAAATGGGTGGTTAACTGAACGTGAACAAAAAATACAAAGAAAGAAAGAAAGAAGGAAGGAAGGAAAAGCATTTCCCTAATACTGCGCGACAGCTAGCGTAGTAGTGGGCATGATTAATAATAAGGAGCGGGGTCCATGCATGTCAGCTTCTGCTCGATTTTCTTCTCAAACCTTTCCGACGTACGTACACGAGAATAGTCCAACATTTTGTAATGAAAAAGGCTCATCCACAAAGTTGTCATCGATGTCATGCTCCAAGTAATCTTCAAATCACTCCACATGTAACCTTGGAATCATGATTCAAATGGCTGGCTGATTATTCCTACCCACTCCATTAATTGATTATTAAGATTTGGAAACTCTGACGACCATTGCATGAATGATTTTATTTCACGATGCGCGTAAAGTAGCAGCTGGCATCATAAGCTAGCAAGAAATTCGAAAAATGCTGTGGAGCTTGTTGGTTGGTCCAGAGGAATCATCATCCAGAAAGGATCCGGACCGTGTTCACAAAACTCATGGTTAGCACAAGTCCATGGTGCATTAAATATATAATCCAATAAAATAAATAACGATTACTAAGTACAAGTACGATGAGTTTGCATAAATTATTTCATTAATCTGGCATTTATTCAATTTTAAGTTTTAGTTAAAGAATGATGATATGCCATTTCGCATGATTATATATATATATATATATAACAAGGCAGCCTTGGAAGTGATAGAGCATACCTAAAGGAACCAACCATTCTTGGATATATATGGTGAAGTCTCCTAATCCGTCGACAAACATGAGCCCGAGGAAGAGACCTACCAGATAGGAGAGAACATTGGAAAGGAAAATAATGAGGTGAGTTGGACCTCTTCATGGTATTGAAATTTTATTTAAATAAATTAAGTAGGTATTTATGGATATGTTTAAGAAATAATCGTGGACTCTTTCGCAGTAATCTCACCTCAGAAACCAAAGCGGTCTGATGCTTCATTTTATAAAATTTTGTCCATTTCAAATCTCTGCAATGGATATGTTGTGAAGCGACGCGGCTCTTCGGGAATCGTCGCTTCACAAGCTCCAGCGCCACGGCGCTCAACTTTTATAAATTTAGACACAAATCAAATCAACATAGAATCAGAAAAATAAGTTCTTATCTACAATCGAGTTTTCATTAGTGCTTTGGTGCAAACTTGATTCAAGGCTCAACTTCTATAAATCTACATACAAATCAAATCAACATAGAATCAGAAAAATAAGTTCTTATCTACAATCGAGTTTTCATTAATGCTTTGGTGCAAACTCGATTCAAGGCTTGTCGTATCCTGCGGCATATTTGCTATTCACCTATAGAGCATTCGAGAGGGTGCAAATAATACTTAGAAAAGCGTTCCATGCGTGATTCAAGCATGTCCTTATCTTCATCTCTCTTAGTTCTTATCTTTATCTTCATCTAGTCTTTTCTTTTTTAAATTCTTAACAATCTTAAGCGTTATCTATATGGAGACCGAGACTACCGTATCCACCATCAAACTCATGACAAGACCTCGTGAGAATGGATCGTTTTGATGGCACCAATTTCACACGATGGCAAGACAAACTGAAGTTCTTACTCATGACGTTGAAGATCTTCTATGTGTTGGATCCGGATTTGGCATCTATTTCCGAGCTCACCGCCGAGGACTCCGATGAACTTAAGGCCGAAAGAAAGAAGAGGCATGAAAATGAACTCATATGTCGTAGCCACATTCTCAAAATATGTTGGATCGCCTCTACGACCTCTATACCAACACCCAATCTCCGCGAAAGATTTGGAACGCGCTTGAATTCAAGTATAAGGCCAAGAAAGAAGGTACTAAAAAATTTCTCATCTCTAAGTACTTTAATTTCAAGATGAATGATGAGAAAGCAATTCTTGCACAAATGCATGAGTTGCAAATTATTATCAACAAATTGGTGGCGGTGAAGATAGAGGTTCCCAAACTTTTTCAAGTAGGTACGATTATTTCAAAGTTGTCATCATCTTGGAATGGATTCAGAAAGAAACTGCTTCACAACTCCGAGGATTATTTCTTGAAACAATTACAAAAACACCTTCGAATCGAGGAGAAATCGAGGGTGCGTGAAAAGATTAAGAAAGTGGATTTTGGTACTTTGAAGGCAAATGCTATGAGCAATTCTAAGAAGTCAAGAAAACGAAGAGAACAAACTTGGTCCCAAAAAGGATCAAGACAAGTTCAAAAATCCAACAAAAATAAGCCCTATGTGAGTTGCTTTGTATGTGGCAAACATGGGTACTTTGCTCGTGATTGCATGCACTGAAAGGGATAAACCAATAAGGCAAATACAACCAAAGTAGACGATGAGATCATCGCCCCATGAGCAAAGTCATGGTAGTCAAAGGCAAAGTTCCCAATTTGTGGTATGATACTTGTGCCACCATCCATATTTCCTATGACAAGTCACTTTTCAAGACTTATGTGGATATCACCGATGGACAAGAAATTCAAATGGGCAGTGAAGGCCGGTCTAAGGTGCTTGGAAAAGAAAGTGTGGATCTCTACTTCACATCCAGCAAGAAGATCACTTTGATCAATGTGCTGTATATGCCGGAGATGAATAGAAATCTTGTTAGTGAAGATTTATTGGGCAAACCGGGGATTAAAAGTGTATTTGAGTCGAGAAAACTTAAATTATCCCATAATGGTATTTTTGTTGAAAAAGGCTATTCTACTGATGGAATGGTCAAGCTTTGTATTGTTGACAATAATAATAATAATAATAGCATGTCTTCTGCTTATATTGATGATTTCATTACTTTATGGCATGGTAGATTAGCACATATTGGTATTAGCACTAGAAAAGATTAATTAAATGTGGCATGATTTCTTGCAATGTTGATAAGTTTAATAAATATAAAATTTGCATTAAATAAAAATGATTAAGAAGTCATTTCATAGTGTAGAGAAAAATACTAATTTGCTAGAACTTGTGCATAGTGATATTGTGAGTTAAATGGTATGTTAATTAGAGGTAGTAATAGATATTTTATTACTTTTATTGATGATTACTCTAGATATACATACATTTACTTACTTAAGCACAAAGATGAAGCTTCCATGCTTTTAAAGTTTAAAAAGCAGAAGTTGAAAATCAATTAGGTAGAAATATTAAAATCCTTAGGAGGCATTTGGTAAAAGGTAATCTGGATACATTACTTATTAAGCACAAAGATGAAGCTTTCCATGCTTTTAAAGTTTAAAAAGCAAAAGTTGAAAATCAATTTGGTAGAAATATTAAAATCCTTAAGGGGCGTTTGGTAAGAGGTAATTTATCTAGATTATCGGTAATTTAAAAAGGGCCCACTAAATAACTGTGCTTGGTACGCGTTTTGTATAGAAATCTATTTTGTGTAATCTGGATTACCTCATGAGAGGTAGGTAATCCAGATTACCTTCGAGGAGATGACTATCCACATTACCGGATATATTGTAATCTAATAAATTTTCTTTTGACAAAATGCCCCTGCCTTTTTGTAAAAAAAATTCCTTCAAACAAAATTATTTCCTTCTTTTCTCTCTTTCTCATATGTTGCCTTCGCTCTTTCTCGTATCTCAAACAAAAATAAACCGCTGTATTATTGTCCATAGAAAAGAAAAATATCGAATAGAAAAAAAATTAAAACAAAAACAAAACAAAAATATAGTATAAGAAAAGTCTAATTGAAAAAAAAAAATTAATTAATATTTTTTTTAAATTTATGAAAAAATAAAAAAATTAAAAAAAAAAAAAAATTAATTAAATTAAAAAAAATTAAAAATTAAAAATTAAAATTAAAAATTTTAATTAAATTTTAGAAATTATTAAAAAATTAAATTAACTAAAAAATTAATAATTAATTTCATATTAAAAAAATAAAATTAAAAATAATTAAAAATATTTTAAAAATTAATTTAAAAAATATAAAATAAAAAATTATTTTAATTAATTTAATTAATAATTAATATTTAAAAAATTGGAAAAATAAATTTATTTTTTAAAAAATAAATTAAATATATTAAAAATATTTTTTATTTAATATATATATATTTTTAAATTAATTAAATATATTATTTTTTAAATATATTTGTTTTATTTTTAAATTTATTTATTTATTAAAAAATTTATTTATATAAATTTATTATTATGTATATTTTAAATATTAATTTAACTAAAAATAATAAATAAATATTTTAAATTAAATAAATTAATTTAATTTTTAATAAGTTAATTGATTTAATTTTTTATTACTACTTTTATTAAATTAATTTAATTAATTAATTAATTTTTAATTACTATTTTTAAATTAATGTACTTAAAAAATTAAAAAATTAATTACTATTTTTAAATTTTTTTAAAAAATAGTGTTCTTAGCAATGTCTTCTTAACAATGTAGTAATTTAAAATTGATAGCATCTAATTATATTACTTTTTAAAATTTAAAAAATAACTTACTTTTTTGCTATCAACTAATTGATCTATTCATATTATCATAATATATCAATTATTCTATTAATTTTAATTAATTTTATATAATAAAATATTAACATATAATAAATAAATTATGATAATTAAAAATTTAAGAATAAAAAATTGAATAAATGTTTAAAGATTAAAAATATATTTTAATCTTAAAAAAAATTAAATCTAGTATCTTCTACTTATGTATAAATACTTTGATTTAGGGTGTTTAGGTATTTTAAAAATTTTAATAGATTTGATTTAGTATATGAATTTGATTTAGGGGTATTTTAAAAATTTGATGTTATATGACTGGTAATCTGTTTGTCATACCCAAACATAGTAATCAATATTACTGTAAAACCTGTGTATACCAAATACAGTAATCATTACTGTCAATCCATCCAGTGGTAATCTATCTTGTAGATAATCCACATTACCATTCAGGATTGCTGGCAATACACCAAACGCAACCTTTGAAGTGATAGGGGTGAAGAATATTTTCCTAATGATTTTAATGTATTTTGTGAACAAAACAGAATCATACATGAGTGTTCTGCACCATGCACACTCGAACAAAATGGGTTAGCAGAACGTAAAAATAGAATATTTTTAGAAATGATAAATGCCATGTTGTTGCATATTGAGTTGCCTTTTAATTTATAAGGTGAAGCATTATTATCAGCATATCATTCTTAATAGAATTCTTACTAAAAAGAATAAAATCTCTCCATATGAGTTGTGGAAAGGCAGAAAGCTTAATATAGGCTATTTTAAAGTATGGGGGTATCTTGCTTATTACAAGAATACCGATCCTAAAAGGATCAAGTTAGGTTCTCATGGAATTAGGTGAGCTTTTGTAGGATATGCTACAAATAGCAAAGCCTATAGACTCATTAATTTGGAGTCTAATGTGATAATAGAATGATGTAGAGTTCTTTGAGAATTTAACTATTTCCGAAAAGAATTCTCAAAGTCTTACAAATGAAGATTCTTGCAAGGAGAATACTTCAAAGGTTGTTGAAAAAGAACAACCGTAACTTCGAAAAAGTAAGAAAATTCAAAAAGTTAAGAATTTAAAACCCAAAGAGATAGATTCTCAACTCATTTCTTTCTATTTGATAGAAGGAAGTTGATCAGAGAATTTTATTCATAAGGTACCTATGTTCTTCAAGTGGAAGACGATCCTAAAACTTTTCAGGAAGCAATGGCTTCGAGAGATTCTGCTTTTTGGAAGGAAGCTATTCAAGATGAGATAGATTCTATTATGTCAAACCATACTTGGGAGCTTGTCGATTTACCCAAAGGGTCTAAGCCTATTAGTTGTAAATGAGTGTTTAAGAAGAAGTATCATAGTGATGATACTTTAAATACTTATAAGGCGAGACTAGTAGCTAAAGGATTTCGATAAAAAGAAGGAATTGACTATTTTTATACATATGCATTGTAGCTAGAATAACAATAATTAGAGTATTGTTTGCATTGGCTTCATTGCATAACCTTTATGTTCATCAAATGGATATCAAAACGATATTCCTAAATGGTGATATTGATGAGGAGGTCTATATGGAACAACCAGAGGGTTTTGTTCTACCGGATAATGAACATAAAGTGTCCAAGCTTGTTAAATCCTTGTACGGATTGAAACAAGCGCCCAAACAATGGCATGAGAAGTTTGACTCTATCATACTTTCGAATGGATTTGTTCGCAACGTTTCTGACAAGTGTTTATATACTAAAGTGCATGGTAACTTTGTGGTATTTGTGTGCCTTTATATTGATGATATGTTGATCATTAGCAATAAAATGAAAGGCATACAAGAAACGAAGAGGTTTCTATCATTCATTTTTAAGATGAAAAATCTTGGACAAGTTGACACTATTTTGGACATCAAAGTGAAATAAAATAGTGGGGGTTTTAAACTTGGTCAATCACATTATATTGAGAAAGTGTTACACAAATTCAAATATTTGAAGTTCAAAGAAGTGAATACCCCGTTCGATCCAAGTCTTAAGCTTGAAAGAATAGTGGACGAGCTATGGCTCAACTTGAGTATGCAAGTGCTATTGGTTGTCTAATATATTTGATGCAATGCACTAGACCCGATATAGTATTTGCAGTCAGTAAGCTGAGTAGGTTTACTAGCAACCTAGTGTAGAGCATTGGAAAGCTATTGGTAGAGTATTTGGTTATTTTTTGAAAACCAAAAGGCTAGGTCTACAATATTCTAAATTTCCTGCTGTATTGGAAGGATATATCGATGCAAGTTGGATATCGAGTGTGGGAGATAATAAATCTACCATTGGTTGGGTGTTTACACTAGCAGATGGTGCAATATCTTAGAAATCCAAGAAACAAACTTTCATTACATACTCAACAATGGAGTCAGAGTTTGTAGCTTTAGCTTCAGCAAGACATGAGGCTGAGTGGTTAAAGAATCTTCTATTGAAAATCCCATTGGCTTATGAGAATATTTCAACCGTATCGATACATTGTGATAGCCAAGCCACTTTAGTCAGAGCGTACAACGAAATGTACAATGGAAAGTCTAGACACATTAGTTTAAGACATGAGTACGTAAGGAAATTAATCAAGGATGGAATAATTTCTCTCACTTTATGCGATCAAGCATAATCTAGCTGTTCCACTTACTAAACCTCTTACATGAGATTTAGTGAAGATGACTTTCAGAGAGATGGGTCTAAAATTCCTTGAGTAAAAGTCCACCAATGATGGCAACCCCACCTAATACTAGGAAATGACTAGTTTTAGATTCAATGGGTAACAACAAGTCATTGATAAGTGGATTGTAGCTGCACTTAGTATATAATACTGACTGTTATAAGTTGGAGGGTTAAGTTTTTTAAACTCTTAATGAAGTTCAGTCATGTAGACAAGTATCTGTTGTAACAGAGATACTGAAAGAACTTTACCTATGTAAACCTTGAGATGGTGTCATCTCAAGTGAGAGTTGGAGTTTCTTTCATGAAAATGTTCATAAAACAGGATAAGCACATGGCCATAAATGTGCTAAGCGTATGGTGTAGACAAGAAATACTAAGGAGTATATGTGAAGTATCACCGGTTTTGATACAAGGAATAACTGGTTCAAAGCGTTTATGCTACCTGAAATTTCATTAAAGCTTTATGGTATTTTCATTAAGATTAGGTTCAAATCGAAAGATACTTAGTTGTATTAATGTTCATTGTCTTTAATTTTAAATGTGGACTTAGTTTGTTTTAAACAAGTGAATGATTATTGAGATTTTGTTTAAATAAACTAAGTAGGTGTTTGTGGATGTGTTTAGGGAATAGTCGCGGGCTCTCTCGTGGCGATTCTTGCCTCAGAAGCCGAAGCAGTGTGATGTTTCGTTTCATAAAATTTTGCCTGTTTCAAATCTCTGTAACGGATATGTTTTAAAGCGACGCGACTCTTCGAGAATCATCGCTTCACAAGCTCCAGCGCCGCGGTGCTCAACTTCTATAAATCCACATACAAATCAAGCCAACATAGAATCAGAAAAATAAGTTCTTATCTACAATCAAGTTTTCATTAGTGCTTTGGTGTAAATTCGATTCAAGGCTTGTCGTATCTTGCTGCATATTTGTTATTCACTTATAAAGCATTTGAGAGGATGTAAATAATGCTTAAGAAAAATATTTCATACATGATTCAAGCATATCCTTATTTTTATCTCTCTTGATTCTTATCTTTATCTCCATCTAGACTTTTCTTTTTTAAGTTCTCAACCCATGGGCCGTCGCGCGTGCATGCATCAGCCAATGTCATGGACAACTTGAAGCTAAACCAAAGGAAGCAAATGCTGCAAATCATTGGAGAAGATAAGCTGGCAATCAAAGGAAAGAATGCATAACAGGTCAACCACTGGTTGCACTGTGCTTCTACCAACACGTGGCATTGCCTCCAAAAATCTGGATGGAGGGATTGTCACCTTTCGACCTACAAAATACAAAACAAAACAAAACAAAACAAAATCTGATCTATGGCGCAATAGCATTCACCTTGGGGTTTCATGGATTGATTTTAATTAAGCACTTGTGAAGTGATAGGATATTTGCGCTCGGAGTTGGACTATTCTCGTGCCTTCTCTTGTTTGTCTTCTATAGCCGAAAGGAAGGACGCTTAATTAAACTGACCGCTTCTCGGTTTGGATTGGCCGTGCCTTGAATTTGTTGGGCACCATAGAATGTTTCAATCTGACCGAGTTTCTTATTTATTGAACGAGTTACTTGAGTACCTTTTTGTTAAAAAACCAAAAAAAAAAAAAAAACGCAGTCCCAATCCCCTGTCCATGATATATTTATAGCATGGTTCTGTTTTTAATGGATCATATATATATATATATATATATATATATATATATATATATAGGATTCTTCACAGAAATAGTGACCTCAGTTTGTTTTTAATGGATCATTTTGTTACTTTCTCTTTTTTTTAGCAAAACAATTGTGAAACCACCACCACAAATTTCATGAAGGAATAAAAATGAGGGGAGAAGAAAAAGAAGGGAAAACTGAGCAGAGCTTAGACGAGAGAAGAGAAGAGAAAACAATAGCGTTCAAACCAAAATAACAAATATCTATACACGCAAAACAAAAAGAAGGTTGTGGAGCGTGCAACAAAACAGATGAATCAAGAGAGTCGAAGGAGGTTCCCCTTTGTTGGGAAGGATCAGGTGGATTGAGCTCTTGTTGGGAAGCAGTCGTCGCAATAACACCCAGTCTTCAAATTAATATTTCTTTGTTATGCGAGTTCCTCGTCACTAGCAGACTGGACCGGTCAATATAAAAGTTTTGTTGGATAATCTTTGGATAATATGAGCCAGGCCAGTATTCACGAGATTCAGAGAAATATCTTAGAGGTAGGCCGGCAGGAATTCCAGATGGAGAAAAAGGAGACCTCAGTAGATCTTTTTGTCATCCGAGAATGGAATGAGAGACGTCCGATTAACATGAGCTAGGCCAGGTCCTCAGGCCCTTTTTTTTTTTTTTTTTTGAAGAAAAAGGCGAGGGAGAAGCGAGTAGTTATACCATTGCAAACCCGTTAGCGTTGTTCTACCCATTTTTTGAGGTAAATAGAATCATGGTTGGAAGGAGCTGCTCTTCTTCAAAAAAATTCCAACATTTTTCTCCCTCGGCATATGTTATATAAAAGCCATCGCTAATTTTGGTCCTAAACTTTCATCTTATTTGTCAATGCTTTTCTTCTACCTACTAATATTTTTCTCCAAGCATATTACATCTTGTAGATACTCATAAGCAACCTCTTCAACCCTATGCAGTTGGCAAGGAACTCAAGCATTAATCTTGAGAATGGGTAGTTGATATATTGATAGATAGTGATGATGCCTTGTCACCTCGAGCTGACGTCCTTGAGTGCCGTGAGTTTGTCGAGGTAGCTTCACCTCTATGCCGATATTTGTAAAAAGTTTCGGGGACCGAATATTCCAACAGAAATCTTCTGACACTCAAGTTAGTGATCAGAATTATAGCCATGAGCTCGTATAGGCTCGATCGATCAAGCTTAGGATCCCCAAACTCTCTAAATGCTTGAGAACACATACCTTCCCCAGGGTCTCCCTTACCCATTATATTGATACTTGAAATTTGTGAGACTTGCTTGAGATAATGAGGCTATGGCTTTTTTGAATAGAATGTCATAATTAGTGGGATTTATCCCTTTTGGGTGATTGGTACTTTATTGCAGATGACGACTTTTCGGGCTCATCTGATCTGAATCATTTAAACTTCATGATATATGATGACTTTTTAGGCATATGCTAGAGTTAGTAAAACTTGTCTTATTAGACATGCATGAGCCAAAGGCGGTTAGTGGGCCCGGCTTTATCGGAAGTAAAGGCTTATCTGGGAAGCTGAAGTCGGGTCCGAAGATGAGGGGAGACGAGGCCTTCTTAGAACTGGGGCTGCCCAAGAGCCAGGGCCGCCTTAAAATAGGGGCTGCCTAGGAGCTGGAGCCGCCTAGGACTGGGGCCGCCTTAGGATTGGGGCTGCCTAGGAGCCGGGGTTGCCTTAGGACTGGGGCCGTCTAGGAGCTGGGGTTGCCTTAGGACTGGGGTCGCCAGCGTCCTATCGACCTTCGCGTTAGGTAACTTCGGCAGTTTACTTACACGTAACTTTTATCAGCTACATCATATGCCCCCTGCTCCTTAGTCTTGGCGCTCATGTGCATAGCACTTGCCAAGGGAAAGGAGTGCAAAATCTCTTGCTTTTGTTGGGCCTTGCACGCCATCAATTAGAGGGGGTGGGCACGTGATCTCGAGAAGGTAAAGTCTCCTCAACATCTCTCCTTCATTTAAGGAGTGATACCAGAAGCAATATAATCTATAGAAAGATTGAGAAAAATACCCCTCGATTAGTGAAAAAGGTGAGGCGCCATTATTGGATCGTTCTTATCTATGTCCCATCATTGGGCGTGGATCGCACACCTCAAGCGTCATCGAGGCGCTGTATCTCGGATAGTGAAGAGTTTTTTGACACCTGAACGTTGCCTCCACTCATGGGTCTCCACATGGCACTGTAGTGGGTGGGACGTTTCAAAAATCGTGTATAAAGATCGTCCCATCCATCCTTTTGAGCCTTTCACGTCTCCAATACTTTCTCTGTGCTTTCTTCGCCTTCTGAGTCTCGAATTCTTGCTTCTGTCCTTCTGATCTTCAGGTCAATCTCTTTCACCCTCTTCGTTCCTCTCTTTTCCTCCCATGGAACCTAGTTCTAGTAGAAAGGGTAAGAGTCCCATGATCGAACCCTTCGAGGATGAGATCCTTCGAGCATGGCGCTAGGCTCCTAGTGGCATTTCCATCCACGACTGCCTGATGACCATAGCCCAAGCACCACCTAGAGTCTCTCCTCCACCACCAAGCCGTCTGGCATCTCCTTTGACTATCATTTCTGAGTCTGCCAGTCCGGAAGGGATAGCCTCCACCATGTCCACCAAAGAGATAAAGAACCTTAGGGCCAAGTATGGGTTACCCGACAGTGTCCATCTTTCTGTCCCTCATTTCGATGATAGGATAACCTCTAGCCAGTCTGGTGGGGTTGCCCTGTATAAGAAATTTTTTAGGAGTGGGCTCCATCTTTCCTTCCTTCCTTTCTTTCTCAATCTCTTAGATAGGTATAACATCGTTCCGGCACAGTTAACTCTGAGCTCCATTCGAATTATCTATGTCTTCATTGTGCTCTGCCATTTTCATGGCATTTCTGCCTGAGTCTCCTTGTTCCGGGCTCTGTACAAACTCTATAATTCCAATAAGGCCGGACGGTAGAGCTTCGCCTTCAAGCCCAAAGAACCCTCAAACTTGACCTGCCTTTCAAAATCAAGGGATGGAAGTCCCAATTTTTCTATGCCCATATGGACGGGTGAGGATGGGTTGGGGCAGTCTCGACATCAGCCATAATAAGAACTCGATTGTAAATGAGGAAGATCGAGAAGTTTTCGATTCACTGATATCCTCTGACATTCCTTCTTGCCAAGAATTATTATCGAAGAGCAACCTCCGTGAGGTCGACGTAGTGCTGGCATTGCAACTACTGGCGCCCAGTAAGCGCCATACCCTTTAGTCATTTTTTTATCCTAATTTTGATCCTTTATGCAGCAATGAGTTCTCTCTTGAATACTTGATGGTGGGCATTCAAAGGAGGAGAGAGGCTGCCAACGATACGTTTGGGGTAGCACCTAAGAGGCCTCACCGGGAAGAGCAAAGTGGGTCATCCTGGCCCCCCATGGCTCTCTCTGAGGCTGCACTAATGGAGGAGCCTTGCCAGGTAGAACAGGGTTGGTCGTCTCGCGCCCCCCCCCCCCCCCCCCCCCAACAAGGCTCCCTCTGACGTTGTACTAATGGGAGAGCTGAGAAGGAGAGTCCTCCCACCGAGGTTCCAGTAACGAGACCCTCTTCTATCAAAGTTGAGGTAGGGCCCTCGAGGGACGAGCCCCCAGCCACCATCGAGCCCAGAGGCAAAGTTGCATCGAAGGCGAGGGTTGGGGCACCTCCGGTTGTGGACGTTGAAGATAATGCTCCATCGGTCGCTCAATCGATGTTGGAAGAAGAAGAACACCTCCCACCAGCGCCCCAAGGAACCAGCCATCTCGGGTGACGGTGATGCACTGCGATTGGCTGGTGGAGCGTGTACTGAGCCGCTCCAGCCTTTCAAACTTTCAGGCTGATCTTTGCCGTTGACCGATTGCCGACTCCCTCGATACTCTCTTCACCATAGCCCTTCAGGTAAGTTCGTCAGCTTCATTTCTCTTTATGTTGGATTTGATCTGAGTTCTAACCGATTGGATCATGCAGATGTCCAATGTTCTTTTTGTCCTCTGGAATGCCTGCATCGAAGCCGCCAACAACTGCGGGTGTGCTTGATAGGAGTTGACTACTGCTAAGACCTGAGCTAATAGCCTATCCAAGGAGTTGACCGAGGTCAGGACCCGAGAGGCGAAGGTGGCCAGCAAGCTCTGAGTCACTCAGAGGAAAGCCATTTTTCGAAGACCCAGGTTGAAGAGGCTGAGAGGAAGGCCAGATTGAGGAGAAGTTGGAAGACGTTCTCCTTAAGTTGGGTCATATAGAGGAAAGGGCCGATAAGGCCGAATCTGAGGCTCGAGCTGCCACGAAGAAGCTGGCTCTTGCAGAGGCAGATGCTCGAGTTGACTGAGAGAGGATGACCACCGCCGAGGCCCAAGCCAAGAGGCTTTGAAGAAATTGGCCACCACCGAAGCCCAAGCTACAGAGAAGGTGGCTATCGCCAGAAAGTTGTGGAGCATTACAAAGGCTCCACTAATTTTGCCACAGAGTTGAGTGAGGCGGCAATTGATACCTTCCTCTAGGGCTTCGAGAAATGTAAGGAGAAGGTCTCCCGAATCTTCAAAATTAGCATCCTTGAACGCATTCAGCTTGGAGACAAAGAAAAAGATCTGAAGAGTGATGATGCCAAAGACAGGCCGGGACTCGCCGAGCCCTTGAGTTCATTCATTTTTCATTTTTATTTTTTTTTGATGCTTTTGTAATCTGGATAGAGACAGTCTTTTTATATGACATTGAAATTAAATCAATAGAAGACATATTTAGCTCAAACATAATGGACTTAGCTTTTGTAGCATTTTAGTCTCTTGGCAATCACATCTTGGCTATGGCCTTTAGACATGATAAGGTGTGCCTCCAATCTCTTTGGCATGCTTTGAGAATCAATAACCCAGTGTACAAACTTCATAGGGACACTTGGGTTTGCCTCCGTCCCTTAGGCATTTGTCGAAGTGCTCCTTGGGTGCTGATGCTGGTTGCAGGTCTTTCAAGGGACTTTTGAAACTACCTCGAGGATTTCTCGATCGGCTCGAGAGTCAACTCGGAGCTGCCAGGACCATAGGTCTTGAACTGTCTCGGGGGTTTCTCAGTCAGTCTGGGGGTGACCTTATGATCGCAGAGCCGTTGAGAGCCTTTTGAAACTATCTCGGGGGTTTCTCGGCCGTTTTGGAAGTTGACTCAGAGCCATCAGGACCATAGGTCTTGAACCACCTTTGGGGTTTCTCGTTTGGCCGGGTGTGACTTTATGATTGTGGGGCCATCGAAAGCCTTTTGAAACTACCTCGAGGGTTTTTCGACCGGTCCGGGAGTCAACTCGGGGCCATCGGGACCATAGGTCTTAAACCGCCTTTTTCATTTGGCTCGGGGGTGACCTTATGATCGCGGGGCCACTGAGAGCCTTTTGAAACTACCTCGAGGGTTTCTCGACCAGCCCGAGAGTCGACTCGGGGCCGCCGGGACCATAGGTCTTGAACCATCTCGGAGGTTTATCATTCAGCCCGGGGGTGACCTTATGATAGCAGGGCCACCGAGAGCCTTTTGAAACTACATCGGGGGTTTCTTGGCCTGCCCGGGAGTCGACTCGAGGCTGCTAGGACCATAGGTATTGAACCATCTCGGGGGTTTCTTGTCCGGCCTAGGGGTGACCTTATGATCGCAGGGCTGCCGAGAGCCTTTTGAAACTACCTTGGGGGTTTCTCGGCTGGCCCAGGAGTCAACTCGGGGATGACGGGACCATAGGTCTTGAATCATCTTGGGGTTTCTCGTTCGGCCCGAGGTTGACCTTATGATCGCGGGGCCACCGAGAGCCTTTTGAACTACCTCGGAGGTTTCTTAATCAGCCCGGGAGTCAACTTGAGGTCGCCGGGACCATAGGTCTTGAACCGCCTGGGGGTTTCTCATCCAGCCCGGGGGTGATCTTATGATCACGGGGCCGCCAAGAGCCTTTTAAACTTTGGAATTTTCCAAGTCGAATAGGAAGACAAAACTTAAGGCTCTTCTTATATTCATCGACTGAATACACTCACTACTGATAATACCGGCGAAGCTTATCCGCATTCCAAGTGCGTGGGATTGGTCGTCCATCAAGCACCTCGATTCGATACACTCCTTGGTGAAGTGCTTCGGTGATCCGATAGGGTCCTTCCCAATTTGGAGATAGTTTTCCCCTTCCGGTTGGCTTAGATACCTCGGCCTTTCTGAGGATTAAATCTCCAGGGTGAATGTCTTGAGGCGGACCCGGGCATTGTAATATTTTGCTGATTGTTGGCGAAAAATAGCCATTTTGAGTCGCGCTCGGTCCTATGCCTCATCGATGAAGTCGAGACTGGCTCTTAGTTGATGAAGATTGTCTTCTTCATTGTATAACTCCACTCGGGGACTTGGAAGGCCGATTTTCACTAGGATGACCGCTTCAGATCCAAAGACGAGACTGAAAGGAGTTTCTTCTGTAGGAATTCTTGGGGTCATATGATATGCCCATAGTACAATTGGGAGTTCCTCCATCCATCTGCCCTTGAACTCATCCAGTCGGGTTTTGAGTCCCTAGAGGATGTTCCAATTCATAACTTTTGCTTCTCCATTGGTTTGTGGGTGTTCGATAGAAGTGAATTGGTGGCAGATACTCAGCTCTGCACAGAAAGCCTTGAATACAGTATTATCAAATTATCGACCGTTATCGATGATGATAGTGTGGGGTAGCCCAAAACGATAGATAATAAACTTTCAAAAAAATGCCTTGAAATTACTCTCGGTGATTTGGCTAACGCCTTGACTTCGACCCATTTGGTGAAGTAATCAATAGCGACAATAAAGAACCTCCATTGACCTTAAGCTAGGGGAACGGTCCAAGGATATCCATCCCTTATTGAGCGAAGGGCCACAGGGCAGAGAGCGGGCTCAACGGAGAGGTTGGCTGCCGTTGGACATTAGAATATTACTGGCAACTATCGTACTTCTGGACTGGCTCGACAGCATGCTTTCGCATAGTGAGCCAATAATATCCTTGGCGGAGAGCCTTGAACGCCAGTGATCTACCCCCCAAATGGTTCCCATATATGCCTTCATGGATCTCTCTAAGGATATAACTGGCATCTGCATGACCAATACATTTGAGGAGGGAATAAGAGAAGGACTTTTTATATAATTGCCCATTCAGCAATACGAACTTGGAAGCCCTCCACTTGAGTAGCCTGACCTCTGCATGATCAGTGGGAAGAGTACTGTCAGTGAGATAGTGGATATAGGCATCCATCCACGTTGACTGATATATGACTGGTAGAGCTTCTTCTACCATATCAATACTTGGGGTTTTTAGGTGCTCAACATATGTTCCTCCTAGGGTGTTATTCGTCGAAGTGGCTAACCGCAATAAGATGTCGGCTCTAGCATTTTTGCCCCTGTGGATATAGCTAATAGTGAAATAAGCTAATGAGGAGGTCAATGACTTAATCTTATTCAGATATCAAGACATAATGGGGTCTCGAGCTTCATACTCTCCAGTGATTTGTCTGGAGATAAGCTGGGAGTTGGTGAAGGTCCTGAGATGCTTTACTCCAAACTCTCGTGCGAGTTTGATTCCAACCAATAAGGCTTCATACTCAGCTTGATTATTTGTAGGTTTAAAGATAAAACAGAGAGCATACTCCAGCACCATGCCCTTGGGTTTGTAAGAATAAGACCGGCCCCACTTCCTTGAGAATTGGAGGCGCCATCAACATGGAGGATTCAAGTCTTCACCATGCTCTCACTAGTGTCTGAACATATCATTGGGCAATCTTCATGTGGCTCCTCAGTCCAGATGCATTCCACCAAGAAATCCACCAATACCTGAGACTTCAGGATAGATCTGGACTGGAATGAAAGATCAAATTCTCTCAATTTGATTGACCATTTAGCCAATCGATCGAAAGTGTTAAGACAAGCTATAATAGCTCTAAGAGGCTGGTCCATGAGCACCACGATCAGATAGGCTTGAAAGTATGGCCTGTGACACTAAGAAGAAATGATTAGAGCAAAAATAATTTTTTTGGTTCTGAAATACCTAACCTCCATGTCGTGGAGAATTTTGCTGATATAGTAGACAAGCTTCTGCATTCCATCAAAGTCGAGGCGCACTACGATGGAGCTAACTGCCTCTGTGGAGGCAGCGAGGTAAAGAAAGAGCCTTTCTCCTTCTCTTGGCTTTGACAATAACGGTGGGGTGGACAAAAACTCCTTTAGTTCCTCGAATTCTTCCTGGCAGCTCTCTACCTACTCGAAGCCGTTCGCCTTGCATAGAGCTTTGAAGAAAGGTAGGCATCTTTCAGCTAACCTTGATAGGAACCGGCTTAAAGTGGCCACTCTTCCGATAAGCCATTGCACCTCATTTTTATTAACTGGTTGCCTCATATCAAGAATGGCGTGAATCTTCTTTGGGTTTGCTTCGATCCCCCACTGGGTCACCAGAAAGCCCAGAAATTTTTTGGCAGTGATCCCAAATGTGTACGTGTAAGGGTTAAGCTTCATCTGATGGTGCCAGAGGTTGTTGAATGTTTTCTCTAAATCAATAATATGGTTGGTGTTGGCCCAGATGGCAACCCAAGAGGGGGGGGGGTGAATTGGGTTCTTAAAAATTTAAGACTTTTTGAAATGTTTTAAACAATTAACTCAAGATGTGCAAGTGAGAGAAATTAACTAAAGCAATGCACAAACAGAAATAAAGAGAGATAGAGAGAGAGAAATGAGCACGGCAAACACAAGATTTTATAGTGGTTCGGTGCAACCAACACCTACGTCCACTCCCAAGATTCACTTGGGTCCACACTATAATCTCTTACAGCCGAGTTGTTTTACAAGCTCACAACTCAAACTTGTTGTTTTCCGGGATCACAACGAACCCAGCTGGTTTTACACGGGCTTACCAGCACAAAACCCTACACGTTGTTTTTAACGGGCTCACAACTAACCCAACACAAGCATCCCAAGCTTACAACGAGGTACAACTACCTCCACTGATTCAATCCACTGATTGAATCAGCACACAAAAAATAATAGAGTTTAAATAAAAGCTCCTCTTGAGCAAATAACAAAATAAAAGGTTTAGAAAAGCCTGATTTATTGAATGAGGCTTGGCTTCTTTCTTCTCTTCTCCAACTCCTTTGAAGTGTAGAATCAGGCCTCAGCAAGATTCTTACTTTGGCTTTTGGAGTTGATTGAAGCTTTTCTTCTTTTTCTTTTTGGAAATCTTGATTTGCTCTTGGTTGCTTTGGATTTTCTCTTGAACTTTTGTGATTGTAGATCTGGAGCACACGAATCTTCTCTTGATTTCACTCCTTTTGAATCTCTTTTCTTGACTCAAATGATTTTTCCAATGAAGCTCTGTTTTTCCCTCTTTTTGAAAGATTTTCTTTTCTCTTTTTTCTCTGATTTGAAAAGAGCTCCTCTATTTATAGATTCTGCAAAAATATATCCGTTAGAGACAAGAAAATAGCCGTTATTCAAAAATCTTACCGTTGGAGCTGAGTGTCATCGTGAAAAATTCGCCCAGATTTGGGAGTCGACTCAGCTTTTGGGAGTCGGCTCGAGTCGTCTTACCAAAAATAGAAACATTTAAAAGTTAGGGGTCGACTCGCGAAAAAAAGTGTCGGCTCCTCGGGGTCGACTCGAGAAAATGGGGAGTCGACTCGAGAAGTGCTCAAAAAACACTTTCTGGTGTCTGAGCGGAGTCGACTCGCACAGTCAGGAGTCGGCTCGACAGAATCAGGGGTCGACTCTTGAAATGGGTCGACTCGAGAAAATCAGATCTGTACTGGAGTCGACTCTGAAACTCAGAGTCGGCTCCGGAACGTATCAAAAATCAGAAATTTTCTGATTGACTTTAAATTCGTTCCAGATTCATTTTAAATATTTTTGACTTGAATACAATAAATATGACATTAAGATGAATTCAAGACATGTTTCAAGAAATCATTGATTGAAATATAATGTAAAAATTCCTTTTTGAAATCTTAAATATAGAGCTTGAAACTTCTTTTTCAAATTGATTCAAAACTCATGAATTTAAACATTGAGAGTCCATTGCTTTCATTTTGAATAAGCTCAAGGTTTTTGATAAATAAACTCATTATTTCTTTAAAATACTCATGGCTTTTGGTAATCATCAAAATCAATAAGTTGGGGCTTCAATAAATTTCTCAACAATCTCCCCCTTTTTGATGATGACAAAAACATTGAGTTATGCATGATTGATTTTTGAATCAATTTTTTGTTCATTAGAGGCTCCCCCTAAATGAGGTAGCTCCCCCTATGAAACTCAATAATTCATTCAAAATTTTCAATTCATCTCATTGAGAGCATCATATACTCTCTCCCCTTTTTTGTAATCAACAAAAAGGTCATATCAACATTGATGGGGATAAAAGGGATATCATTAAACACTTCATTACATCAAAAAAATCTAATACATCAAAATTGAAATGTAATCCTAGTTAAGTGATCTACAATGCTTCATTCCTTCACATCATAATCTTTACATCACAAAAGTGCAAGCAGTCAAATCTTGTCTTGAAGCTCGGCGTTGCACTTGGCATAGTCTCTCTCCGCAGATATCTTAAGTTCTTCAAAAATATTCTTTAATCTTCCACTTAAGGATGTGGATGAACTGAAGAGACTCAATCTTGAACCCGATCATAAGAATAAAGTTCCTTCAAATTCATAAATTTTTCATCAAATCATTTTAATTTTTCATGCTCACTAATCAGATTCTAAGCTGTTCTAACTGAACATCAGAAAAGCTACAGATGAAGTGAGCTGGAGCTGGAACAGTCTGGAGGCTCGGAGGTCAGGTGAAGATGTCTCACAGAAGGTCCCCTCAGCATCCATAGCTCTATCCTCTGCACTTCCTCTCCCATTTCCATTCCTTAAAAACCCATTCTATGAATAGTGGCCAAGCTATAAAAATCAGTATGTCTTAATTCCTTCATTGGCTCACTATCAGAAATACAATCCCTTGGCTTTGAAATAACTTAGAATCATGCCATAGGGCAAACTAGACTTTCTTTTCCTCCACAATCAGCAATGTACCAAATAATCATCCGGGAAGATTATAGGCTTCCAGTCACAATGCATCCATCACAAAGATATCTCTCTCAGATACATAGTCAAATCTCCAGTCTTGGGAAAAATATCCTACTGCAGATATTGTGAAGTCTCAGTTCCAAAGGAATTGATTGCAAAAACTTCTTCAAATCCCTCAAAATTTCTGTTCAATAATCTTGTGAGGGCGGGATCTATCTAAAAGGTGGACCAGATAGGGTAAATCCAACAGTCTAGACAGTCAGATCCAATGCCTCTCACATTGCTAACTAACCATGATCTCCTCTAGACAAATTTTGTAAAATTCCTTAACTAAGCAGGGATAGTGGGACAATCTAGGAACATATTTCTCAATCCCATCTCAATCAATTGTCTCCCAATAAAAATCCCTCATTCTCAAATAATTCAAAATCCACCTTCCTACCCGTTGTAATGACTCTATCGGCAAGATCTACCTGAGGAGTGGAAGCTGGAGCAGGAGAAGCACTCGGAGAAGAGAGATGAATGGAGACGGCTCGCGGACGGGTCACGAACGGTCCTTTCCTCTTCACCGGCGCCACTTGCTAGCTCCACGGGTTTTGGTGCCATAGATCTTGGAGTGATTAATCAGGGTTTTTGAGGTTTTGGAAGGTTTGGGAAATTTGGAGAGGATTTGGAAGATTGGAAATGATTGAAATGAACGGGGGTCGACTCTGCCCTAGATAATCAACCTGGGACCACGTCGAGTCGACTCGCGCAAAGCGGGAGTCGGCTCCCGACAGTCACAGAGCACGGACCCGAGGAGTCGACTCGCGCAGAGAGGGGTCGACTCCGAGTTTCAGAAACAGGAGTCGACTCCGATACTCCGAGTCGGCTCCGAGACCATTTCAGAGAAAAAAAAAAATTTCAGAAATGAAATGTCCGGAATTTGATCTTTGAGTTGATAAAAATCATGGATTTTGAGAGATCAATTGATATGAATTCTAGATAAGATTTCCTTAAGATCAGAATTTGAAAGAACTCTAGATAATTTCCTTAGGGGTTTCAAATTCATTCTAAAGGATCACAAATCCCTAACTCTCCTCTAAGATAACAGAATCTTTCTTCACTTAAAGGTTTTGTAAATATGTCAGCTAATTGTTCTTCAGTGTTAACATAATCAAGACAAATTTCATTATTTGCTACATGTTCTCTTATAAAATGATATCTAATTTCTATGTGTTTTGTTCTTGAATGTTGAATTGGATTTTTAGTTAGATTGATTGCACTTGTGTTATCACATCTTATGGGTGTTTATCAAGTGTGATACCATAGTCTTCAAGTTGTCGCTTAATCCATAGGATTTGCGCACAGCAACTTCCAGCTGCTACATATTCAGCTTCAGTAGTTGATAATGCAACTGAATTTTGCTTTTTGCTAAACCATGAGATTAAGTTACTTCCTAAGAATTGGCATGCACCACTTGTGCTTTTTCTATCTAACTTACATCCAGCATAATCAGAATCAGTGTATGCAATTAGATTTAATGTGGAGTCTCTAGAATACCATAAACCTACATTTTTTGTTCCACTTACATATCTTAGTATTCTTTTAACAGCAATTAAATGTGATTCTTTAGGTTCTGATTGAAATCTAGCACATAAGCAAACAGCAAACATATGTCTGGTCTACTTGCAGTTAAATAAAGTAGGGATCCGATTATACCTCGATAATATTTTGATCAACCTTCTTACCTTCTTCATCTTTGTCCAGCTTGCATGAAGGACTCATTGGTGTTCCGAGGGGTTTCATTGATTCCATACCAAACTTCTTTAGGATTCTCTTGTGTATTTTGTTTGGTTGATGAAGATTCCCTCTTTGCTTTGTTTGATTTGGAGTCCAAGGAAGAAGTTGAGTTCTCCCATCATGCTCATTTCGAATTCTCCCTGCATCAACTTGGCAAATTCTTGACATAGAGAATCGTTAGTAGCACCAAAAATAATGTCATCAACGTATATTTGTACTACAAGTAAATCTTTACTTTTCTTTTCAAAAAAAGTTTTATCAACATTTCCTCTTAAAATCATTTTCAATTAAGAATTTACTTAATCTATCATACCAAGCTCTAGGTGCTTGTTTCAAACCATATAAAGCTTTGTGCAATTTAAAAACGTGATTTGAAAATTCGTGATCTTCAAAACCTGGTGGTTGTTCTACATAAACTTCTTCATTTATAAATCCATTTAAAAATGCACTTTTTACATCCATTTGAAATAAGTTAAAATTCATATGACATGCAAATGCAAGTAATAGCCTAATGGCTTCTAATCTAGCTACTGGTGCAAAGGTTTCATCAAAATCAATACCTTCTTCTTGATTATATCCTTTTGCAACTAATCTAGCTTTGTTTCTAATTACTATGCCATTTTCATCTAGTTTATTTCTAAAAACCCATTTTGATCCTATTACTGAATGATTTTTAGGTCTTTCAACTAAAGTCCATACATTATTTCTTGTAAATTGATTTAATTCTTCTTGCATTGCTAACATCCAATTATTATCTTTTTCAGCTTCTTCAATAGTTTTAGGTTCAATTTGTGATACAAATGCAAGATGATTACTAATATTTCTCATATATGATCTAGTTCTTATTCCTTGAGATGGATCACCTATAATCAATTCCTTGGGATGACTATGAGCATATCTCCAGTCTCTTGGAAGATCTATATCATTATGATTATTAGTATCATCGTCCTTATGTGAATCATCATCTTTAGCTTCTTGCTCATGATCTGAAGATACTTCAATATTAAGTTTTTCAAGATCTTTTTCAATTATGTTTGTATCTTCCTCATCATCAAGCTTTTCAGAACTAGATGCTAAAGACTCATCGAAAACTATATGAATGGATTCTTCAACTACTAAGGTTTTCTTGTTAAATACTCTATAAGCTTTACTAGTTGTTGAATATCCTAAAAATATTCCTTCATCAGATTTAGCATCAAATTTTCCTAAATTGTTTTTACCATTATTATGAATAAAACATTTACATCCAAATGCATGAAAGTATTTTATATTGGGTTTTCTTTCATTCCATAATTCATAAGGTGTTTTCTTTAAGATTGGTCTTATTAGGGCTCGATTTAAGATGTAGCATGCTGTGTTAATAGCTTCCGCCCAAAAGTACTTTGGTAGTTACTTTCGCATAGCATGGTACGGGCCATGTCTTCTAGAGTCCTATTTTTCCTTTCAACTACACCATTTTGCTGTGGAGTCCTAGGGGCTGAAAAATTATGATTAATACCATTTTCAGTGCAAAACTTTCAAATAAGTGATTTTCAAATTCAGTTCCATGATCACTTCTTAGAGATACTATGGTAGTGTTTTTCTCATTTGTGACTTTCTTGAAGAATTTCAGGAATATCGAGAAAGTCTCATCTTTGTGAGCTAAAAACATTACCCAAGTATATCTAGAATAATCATCTACAATCACTAGACCATATTTCTTTCCTCCTAGACTTGTGGTTCTAGTTGGTCCAAAAAGGTCCATGTGAAGTAGCTCTAATGGCCTAGAAGTTGAAACAACATTTTTAGATTTGAAAGAACTTCTAGTTTGTTTTCCAAATTGACATGCATCACATATTTTGTTGTTTTCAAAATCTAGTTTAGGTAAGCCTTTAACTAAATCCATTTTAATTAATTTTGAAATAAGGTGTGTGCTTGCATGACCTAATCTACGATGCCACAACCAACTAATTTCATTTATGTTAGCATTGTCAGCAATTAAGCAATGATCACTCAAAGATAATTTTTCTAGATCAACCAAGTAAACATTGCCATGTCTATAACCAGTAAATACAATGCTATTATCAATAGAATTAGTTACAGTGCATATAGAAGATTTAAATGAAACATTAAAGTTTTTATCACATAATTGGCTTATACTAATTAGATTATGCTTCAAACCATCAACATAAAGTACATTATCAATAAATGTAGATGGAGTTATACGAACTTTACCAAGGCCCATAATTTGACCTTTACCATTATCGCCAAACGTAACAACTCCACCTTTCTTTTCTTCCAGGGTGATGAATTCATCTTTGTCACCCGTCATATGTCTTGAGCAGCCACTATCAAGGTACCACTTTTTTTTGATCTTTTGGCTACAAGACATTCCTGCAACATAATTTAAACTTTATGTTTAGGTACCCAAGCTTTCTTGGGTCCTTCATGGTTAGTAGCAATAAAAATTGTTCCTTTCGGAACCCATATTTTCTTTCCTTTAGTGTTTAATTTTTCATTATTACTTATTGTTTTGCATCAAAAGATTTATGTCCTTTTTGATTACATTTAAAACAAGTAATATTACTTTGGTTAGCTTTTACAAAAATATTTTTCAATTTTTGTTTTCTAAATGTGTTATACCCTAAACCTGCTTTGTCAAAAACTGCTTTTTGACTATCTAAAATCATATTTAGTTTAGTTGAGCTTAGAGTAAATTTCTCAACAATGTCTTTATACTTTTTAACATCTTTCTTTAGAAAATCATTTTCATTAGAGATTGATTCTTTTCTTTAATTAGATTTTCATTTCAGATTTAATCAAATCAATCTTATGAGCAAAATCATTCTTTTCATTAAAAAGTGTTTCCTTTTTATCTTTTAAATCTTTAACTACAAGATTTAATTCATTTTTCTCTTAATTAAATTTAAGTTTTCAGTTTTCAAAGATTTGTGTTTCTTTTTCAAAGCCTTGAAATCAATCATCAATTCATTAAAGCTTCAAACATTTCATCAAATGTAAATTCATCATCGGGGGTTTCGGTACTTACCTCTTCGTTGTCGTCCGCCATGAAGCAAACATTTGCAACTTCTTTTTGTTCTTCTTCTTCGGAAGAAGACTCTTCACTGTCAGTCCAAGTTGCCATGTAGGCCTTTTTCTTTTTCTTATAGGCCTTCTTAAGTAAAGGACAGTCATATCTAAAATGCCCTGGCTTTTTACATTCATAACATACTAAGGGCTCTTTCTCTTTGTCCTTGTCCTTTTCCTTTTTCTTATCCTTTTCTTTTTCTCCTTCCATTTTTGATCAAATCTCTTCTTGTGGAAGGGCCTCCTTCTTTGCATAAACTTCTTGAATTTCCTTGCAAGGAGGGCTGTCTCATCATCATCATCTTCATCATCGCTGCTGCTTACTTCCTTTTCCGCAGCTTTGAGGGCGATGGTCTTCTTCTTTCTTGACTCATCCTCATTGACATGTTGTTTAACTTGAAGCTCATGAGTCATTAGCGAACCAAGAAGCTCTTCCAATGGTAGGATGTTCAGATCTTTGGCTTCTTGTATGGCTGTCACCTTGGCTTCCCAAGTCCTTGGAAGTGACCTAAGAATTTTGCGAACAAGCTCAGAGTTAGTATAACTTTTCCAAGACTTTTCAAACCATTCACAATATCAGTGAATCTAGTGAACATGCATGTGATGGTTTCATTTTGTTCCATGGTAAATAATTCATATTTATGAACCAAAATATTTATCTTTGATTCTTTTACTTGGTTTGTTCCTTCATGTGTTATTTCCAACCTATCCCAAATTTCTTTTGCGGAATTACATGTTGAGATTCGGTTGAATTCATTAGAGTCTAAGGAACAATACAAAATGTTAATGGCTTTAGCATTTAATTGTGCCATTCTCCTATCATTATCATTCCAATCCCTTTCGGGCTTAGGAACAATAGTGCCATCAACTACGTGTGTGGGTGTACTAGGTCCATTATTATTACTCCCCACAATTCATAGTCAGAAGCTTGAATGAATATTCTCATTCTAGCTTTCCAATATGAATAGTTGGTTCCATTAAATAAAGGAGGTCTATTCGTAGAATGACCTTCAGCAAAACATGAACCACTTTGTGTTGCCATAAGGATCTTTAGCCCTTGATCGTGAGATCAAATTCTAAATGAGCACTTGCTCTGATACCAATTGTTGGCCCAGATGGCAACCCAAGAGGGGGGGGGGTGAATTGGGTTCTTAAAAATTTAAGACTTTTTGAAATGTTTTAAACAAATTAACTCAAGATGTGCAAGTGAGAGAAATTAACTTATAAGCAATGCACAAACAGAAATAGAGAGATAGAGTGAGAGACAAATGAGCACGGCAAACACAAGAAATTTTATAGTGGTTCGGTGCAACCAGCACCTACGTCCACTCCCAAGATTCACTTGGGTCCACACTATAATCTCCCTAGATTACAGCCGAGTTGTTTTACAAGCTCACAACTCAAACTTGTTGTTTTTCCGGGATCACAACGAACCCAGCCGGTTTTACACGGGCTTACCAGCACAAAACCCAACTCGTTGTTTTTAACGGGATCACAACGAACCCAAACGTAAGCTATCCCAAGCTTACAACGAGGTACAACTACCTCCACTGATTCAATCCACTGATTGAATCAGTACACAAGAAAATAATTTAGAGTTTAAATACAAACAGCTCCTTGAGCAGAATAATCAAAATAAAGCTTAGGTTTAGAAAAGCCTGATTAATAAGCTTGAATGCAGGCTTGGCTTCTTTGCTTCTCTTCTCCAACTCCTTTGAAGTGTAGAATCAGGCCTCAGCACAGATTCTCCTAGCTTTGGGGCTTTTGGAGTTGGTTGAAGCTTTTCTTCTTTTTCTTCTAGGTTGGAAGATCTTGATTTGCTCTTGGTTGCTTTGGGATCTCCTCTTGAACTTTTTGATTGTAGATCTGGAGCACACGAATCTCTCTCTTTGATTTCACTCCTTTTGAATCTCTTTTCTTGACTCAAATGATTTTTCAATGAAGCTCTGTTTTTCCCTCTTTTTGAAAGATTTTCTTTTCTCTTTTTTCTATTGTTTCTTTTTTTTTGATTTGAAAAGAGCTCCTCTATTTATAGATTCTGCAAAAATATATCCGTTAGAGACAAAGAAAAATAGCCGTTAATCAAAAATCTTACCGTTGGGGCTGACGTGTCATCGTGAAAAATTGCGCCCAGATTCATGGAGTCGACTCGAGCACTGTGGGAGTCGGCTCGAAGTCGTTTACTAAAAATAGAAATATTTAAATGTTAGAGGGTCGACTCGCGAAGAACCAAAGTGTCGGCTCCCAACAGTCGGGTGTCGACTCGAAGAAAATGGGGAGTCGACTCGAGAAGCGCTCAAAAAAATGCTTTCTGTTGTTTGAGCGGAGTCGGCTCGCACAGTCCAGGAGTCGGCTCGCACAGAGTCAGGGGTCGACTCTTGAAATCCAAGGGTCGACTCGAGAAAATCAGAAAACTCTGTTACTTACTGGAGTCGACTCTGAAACTCTAGAGTCGGCTCCGGAACGTATCAAAAATCAGAAATTTTCTGATTGACTTTGAAATTCGTCCCAGAATAATTTTAAATGATATTTTGACTTGAATACAATAAATATGACATTAAGCATGAATTCAAGACATGTTTCAAGAAATCATTGATTGAAATATAACATAAAAATTCCTTTTTGAAATCTTAAATATAGAGCTTGAAACTTCTTTTTCAAATTGATTCAAAACTCAGTGAATTTAAACATTGAGAGTCCATTGCTTTCATTTTGAATAAGCTCAAGGTTTTTGATAAATAAACTCATTATTTCCTTAAAAATACTCATGGCTTTTGGAAATCATCAAAATCAATAAAGTTGGGGTAATTAAATAATTATAATCTCCCAAATTTCTCAACAGTTGGTGATGCAGGTGCTTTTAGTCAGCATATTATCTACATACACCTCCATGTTGCACCTAATCTAGTATTTAAAGACCTTATTCATCAATCTCTGGTAAGTAGCCCCTGCATTTTTCAATCCAAAGGGTATTACCTTATAATAATAAATGTCTTTCTCAGTGATGAAGGAGGTATTTTCTTCATTCACTGGGTTCATCTTTATTTGATTGTATCCAGAGAAGGCATCCATAAAGCTAAGAAGCTCATGACCAAACGTAGAATCCACCAATTGATCAATTTGCGGTAGTGGAAAGCTATCCTTTGGACATACTTTGCTGAGATCAGTGAAGTTGATGCAGATTCTTCAGCTTTCACTCACCTTTTGGACCATCACTATATTGGCCAGCCAATCTAGGTATTGTGTTTTCCGAATGTGGCCAGTAGCAAGCAGCTTACTGACCTTCTCATCAATGGCTCTCTGCCGCTCAAGAGCAAGATAGGCCGATACTTCGGTTTGATATTAAGTTTATGAGTAATTACCTCCGAAGGTATGCCAGGCATGTTCGACACTGACCAAGCAAAGATGTCTGAGTTCGCCCTTAAGAATGTAAAGAGGTGATTCTTTATCTCCAAGGGAAGAAGCTCACCAATCTGCACAATCTTCGCTGGATCATCCCCTAACAAATAGGTCAGCAAATGCTCAACTGGCTCTTCCCTTCTTTCAGATTCTTTAGGATCGAGCAGCACTAAGGCCGGCGGGATCATCATCTTCTGAGAGCTGTGAGCCATATGATAGCATAATTGTACTAGATTTTACTCTCCACGCATCTCGCTGATTCCTCCACTGGTAGGGAATTTAACGAGCAGGCGTTTGATGGATATCATCGCATTCAAGAGGTTTAGGCCGAGCCAACCAAGTATGGCATTATAGGCCAGAGGCACTTAGGCCACCAAAAACCTCATTAGGATCGTGCTTTGACACGACGGCAATTCTATCGTGATCGGCAGGATAATTTCACCTTCAACCCTCACTGAATCCCCTGTGAAACCGATCAGAGGCATCGTCACTGGTTGGAGAGAGCTAGAAGATAAATTCATTTGAAGAAAAGCATCATAAATGAGGATGTCAATGGAGCTTTCACTATCCACCAAAATTCTTTTTACAGGATGCTTAGCGATCGTCATAGAGACGACAACACTATCATTCAAATTGTCCCCCCCCCCTTCCCCGCTAATTTTCCTTCAGAAAAGAGAATTACATTTTCTATTCCCTCCCCTCCTCTCAGTCTTTTAGAGGATGAAACCACTCCCTAGGAAAGCATGCCTACCATCCTTTCTGTCGAAGTATTATCGATATTAGCCTGGATAGGCGGAGGTCCCATTAGAGTTGGAACGACTGGAGATCCTCTCTTCTGGATGAACTTTCCGAGGTAGCCCCTCTAGACGAGCTCCTTGATGGCACACCTTAGGTTGTGGCAGCCTTTAGTATCATGGTTGTAGTCTCTATAAAAATGGCAATAATGACTCCAGTCGCAGGTGGCATCCTTCTTCAGTGGAGGAAGGCACCAGAAGTAAGGCTCGCTTTCGATCTCCAAGAGGATGTGAGACGTGGGGGTGAGGAGAGGTGTGAAATTGCCTTCTCTAGGGGTGAAGCTCTGGTGTTGGTTACCTGACTGGCGCGGAGGCTCAAACTTCTTAGGAGGAGGTTCGCTTGGCTCCATGCGGACTGATCTCTTACTAGACCTTCCTTCAGTGTTCCTCTGAGTGAAATCAGCTTCGTCAATGCGAATATATTTCTGCGCACGACTTAGAAGCTCAGCATAGGAGCTGAAAGGCCTTTTGTCTAATGAATAGGTAAAGCTAAAGGGATGAAGTCTCTGCTTCAGGGTCAAAGTGGCTACAGCATCATCAAGGTGGTAAACCTCAAGGGCCGTCATCTTAAATCAGAACACAAAATCCTTCAAAAGTTCTCCTTCCTTTTGTTGAACGGAGAACAAGCTATCCATTACCCGAAGAATCTTTCCATAAGCATCGAAATGTGTTAAGAATGCTTTCTCCAACTATCGGAAAGAATCAATGCTCCACGAAAGTAGACGAGATTACTAGGCATGCGCAACCTTCCAAAGGATGGTAGGGAAAGCAATACATAAAAGGGCATCAGTCACCTTCTGGACCTGCATGAGGGTCTTATAGCTCTCTAGATGGTCAAGTGAATCCATGGTGCCATCATATGGATCCAGCTGAGGAAGACGAAACCTGGAAGAGACAGGCTCCTTCATAATACGGCGAGTGAGGGGTGGACGAGTATCGTAGTCCACCCTCGGTTGATTGTTAAGCCTCTGGCTGAGCTCCTCCAACCACCAATGCTGCTTCTCCAAGCACTTCTCCATCTTGTAATTGATATCCTCGCTCGTTGATTCAGAGGACGAGTGGGAGGAGATGTGACACTGGTGGCAATATATCTGCCTAGGCTCCATCCCATGTCGCCGTCTAAAGGAGGGACCGTTCGAGTGGCAGATAGGAGATTGTGATCTTTTGGAGGCCTCACGATGGCAGCGCTTGGATGGAGCATGACTGTGGTCATGCTCTTTCGAAAGAGCTCTTCTGTTGGCCCAGATGGCAATCCAAGAGGGAGGGTGAATTGGGTTCTTTAAAAAATTTAACAATTTAAAACTTAAAATCAATTAAGTTAACTAGCAAATAAGTGCAACAATGTAAATCACAATGAGAGAGAGAGATAGAGACAAAGGCCCGAAAAACACACAAATATTAATAGTGGTTTGGTGTATCCCACACCTACGTCCACTCCCAAGCAACTCTTGGGTCCACACTATAATCACCCAGATTACAGTCGAGTTGTTTTACAAGCTCACAACTCTAACTTGTTGTTTTACACAGGGTTATAATGAACCCAGCTGGTTTTCCTGGGTTTACCAGCACAAAACCCAATGTAAGCTACACTTAGCTTACCCCGAGGTTAACAACCTCAACTAATTCAATCCCCTGATTGAATTAGACAAACAACAAATCAATTAAGAGTTTATAACAATAACAGCTCCTTAATTGAGCAAATAAGCAATGTGAGTAAATGGGAATAGAAAAGCCTGATTTCTGAAGCAATGTAGGGCTTGAGCTTTTTTTCTTTTCTTCTCTTCTCCTTCTCTTTTGAATTGAATAGAATTAGAGCACTTGAAGAGATTTTGGTGAAGAACCGATTGAAGATTTAGGGCTTTTCTCCTTCTTCTTCAAAACTAGTGAAATCCTTTGAAATAGATCTTTTGGCGCTTTTGGATTCCTCTTCTAACTCTCAATAGTGGATAGGATTTGGCTCAGAAGATTTCTTGAAGTGAGATTTTAGATTTCTCTTTCTTTTCGTTTCACTATTTTTCAAATGATTCAATCCCATTTTATAAGCCCATGAGTAGGTGAAAAATAGCCGTTGGAGTTGTCCTTGGATGAACCTTACCAAAAGAAAATATATCCATTAGGGATTAGGTAAGAAAAATATATCCGTTGAAAACTTAAAAATTCAGTTTCTGACGTGGAGGTGTCGGCTCCAGGTCTTCAGGTGTTGGCTCCAAATTGGGATTCCAAAAATAGTAATAAACGGTCCATCAAGGTGTTGGCTCTAAGATTTTGAAGTGTCGGCTCGGCGAGATCTGGAGTCGGCTCCACACTCTATAGGTATCGACTCTAACTTTTCATGTGTCGGCTCCAGAAATTTAGGTGTCGGCTCCGAACCATGCCGAAAATCAACATTGTTCTGATACTCTCTGGAGTCGGCTCTGAGGACTTAGGGTATCGACTTCAAGTTCTAAACTTTCATAAATTCCATTTAAATTCAACTTGAAACTATTTTTCTAAGTAACATATTGATGAATAACCAATCTTAATTCCTAAAACACTTATCAAATTTATCAGAAACATAAGGAATATACTCATGGCTTTTGTTAATCATCAAAATCAATAATTGGGTCAACAATCTCTCCCTTTTTGATGATGACAAAAACATTGAGTATATGCATGATTAATCAATGAAAGTTTCAAAACAGAGAAGAGTTCTCATAGTTAAGCTCCCCTTGAATGAGGTAGCTCTCCCTATGATACTCAAATTAACATCTTTTCTTCTTATCATTAAAATTCTTACAATTAAGTTCATTCAATGCTTGATACCAATTAAAATTCATACAACTGAGTTCATTCAATGCTTGATACCAATTAATTAAAGAAATTCATTCAATGTATATATATAATTATCTTTTCTCCCTTTTATGCATATACAACTATCATTTACTTCTCTCCCTTTTTTGTAATCAACAAAAGGTTAAGAAGATGCAAATAATATAGATTAAAATCAATGCATTCAACATTAAGTGAATCAATATCAAGGTTCAAAGATAGTAAATATGATTTTCATTAAAGTATCAAAACATTACATCATAATTGCTTTCATACATCATTGAACTATAACAAAATGTTACTTCAATTACATTAAAACATCAAAACATATTCAACTGAACATCAACTTCATCAAAACATCAAAAGCAAACTAAAATTCTAATAACCAAATCTAAGAAGTCTTTGCAATTCTTCTAAAATCTTTCCCATTCCTTCCTTTTGAGTGTTCATGAAGTCTTTTAGTCTGTCATCAATGAAAGCAGATGCAGTAACAATTTTGTCTTGAAGCTCTGCATTGCACTTTGAATAAATATCTGAGTCTCCTCCTATATCTTTGATCTTTCAAAAATAAGCTTTAAGTCCGACTTCAAAGCCTCTGAAGAAGTTTCAAAAGATGAACCAAATCTGGTAACCTTGTCTTCTATAGAGTAGAGGATCTCCTTAATATTCAAAAAGTTAGCTTCAAACTCAGTTTTTATCCTTTCTTCATGACTAACCAATAGATTTTTAAGCTGCTCTAACTGAATATCAGAAAAACTAGAAGAACTGTAAGAAGAGGGTGTAGAATCAGGTACAACTGTAGGTGCAAGTGCTGGAGTCACCGGGGGTGCCTCCGGGGGTACTGAACAACTCGGTGTAGGTGAGTGATGCCTATCTGAGGGTCCTACCTCGGAAGGTCCATGGACCATAGAGTCAACTCCAGTGGCTCTCAATTCATCCTGACCTTTCCTTAACCAAATACCATTGACTTTCTTAAAACCCATCTAGTGCAAAGTAGCAGAATTGTAGTAGTCAGTGTGCCGAAGTCTCTTTAAGGGCTCATTTTTCAGAATGCTAACTCCTTGGCTTCGAAATACTTTCATCAAAATCATGCCATAAGGAAGTGCAGCTCTCTTCCTGCTGCCTGCCTCTGCCATATATCCAATTATCATCCCTGGTAGGTTAAGAGGCAGTCCCGTAATCACACAATCCATAACTACAATGTCTCATTCCGAGACATACTCAAATGTCCAGTTTTAGGAAACAAGATCCCGCTACAAATGTTGTGAAGCAATCTAAACTCTAGGGGTAGCTGATTAGCACTCACTTCCTCAAAATCAGTCATCTCTCTGCCAAGTAGTCTAGAAAGTGCTACACCTCTCTCACTATGTGCACTCGCTATCAAACCAATTGCAGGAATTTCCAATAAATTCCCCAAATTTTTTGTTGTCAAATGGATTCTGGCGCCTCTGACTGAGCTAACAAGCCCACCATCTCCTCTAGACAAATTGTTATAAAATTCCTTTACTAGACTTGGGTAGGTTGGTATATCCAATGAGCAAATACGTTCCCAACCCATTTCCTTTAATTGTCTTCCTAATGAAAAACCCTCTGAGTCAAAAAAGTCAAAATTACTTTCTACCAGTTGTAATGATCTTTCCTGCTAACAAATCAACTTGAGGGGATGAAGTAGAGGGATTCACACTTTGGGTTGAAGAAGAGGAGGTCGAAGACGAACTGGGCGAAGGTTGGCGAGCCGGACGCCTCGCAGTCCTTCTCCCGTTGTAATGGGTGCTCCAAAGGATGATCCTTTGGTGCCATTGGAAGAAGGGGATGGTAGATTTGAAGGATTCGGAGGTTTGAGTGAAGAGGGGAAGGATTTGGAGATGATTTGAGGAATTAGAAAATGAAATGTGTCGACTCTGCCCTAAATAGTCAAATTGGATCCACCAGGTGTCGACTCCCACAAAGCGAGGTGTCGACTCCAACTCGCTAAAACAGTCAGCGCTCGAAATGGAGTCGGCTCCGCAAAGCCAGGTGTCGGCTCCTAGAAACACAGATAGAGCAACACAAATAGGTGTCGACTCCACCAACTGTGGTGTCGACTCCAAGAAAGTTTCAGTGAAAAATTGAAAGTTTCAAATGATCCGAAACTTGTCAAAAAGGTTAACAAAATTTGAATAAATCAAGGGATTCATGTCTCTAGATAAGTTTTCCTTAGAATCATGAGAAAATTTTAAGAAAAGTGATTGAAATCTAGATAATTGATCCTTGGAGATTTAGACTATTCTAAAGGATTACAAACTCCTAATTCACCTCTAAGATAGCAAAATCTTTCTTCACCAAGGGGTTTTGTAAATATGTTAGCTAATTGTTCTCAGTACAAACATAATCAAGACAAATTTCACCATTAGCTATGTTCTCTAATAAAATGATATCTAATTTCAATATGTTTAGTTCTTGAATGTTGAATTGGATTTTTAGTTAAATTGATTGCACTTGTATTATCACATCTAATAGGAGTTTTATCAAGTGTTATGCCATAGTCTTCAAGTTGTCTCTTAATCCAAAGGATTTGAGCACAGCAACTTCCAGCTGCAACATATTCTGCTTCAGCAGTAGATAATGCAACCGAATTTTGCTTTTTGCTAAACCATGAGATTAAGTTACTTCCTAAAAATTGGCATGCACCACTTGTGCTTTTTCTATCTAACTTACATCCAGCATAATCAGAATCAGAATATGCAATCAAATTTAATGTTGAGTCTCTAGAATACCATAAACCTACATTTTTAGTTCCACTTAGATATCTTAGTATTCTTTTACAGCAATTAAATGTGATTCTTTAGGTTCTGATTGAAATCTAGCACATAGACAAACAGCAAACATGATATCTGGTCTACTTGCAGTTAAGTAAAGTAGAGATCCGATCATACCTCGATAATGCTTTTGATCAACCTTACCTCTTCATCTTTGTCCAATTTGCATGAAGGACTCATTGGTGTTCCGAGGGTTTGATTGATTCCATTCCAAACTTCTTGAGAATTTCCTTTGTGTACTTTGTTTGGTTGATGAAAATCCCCTCTTCTTTGTTTGATTTGTAGTCCTAAGGAAGAAGTTGAGTTCTCCCATCATGCTCATCTCGAATTCATCCTGCATTAACTTAGCAAATTCTTGACACAAAAGATTGTTAGTAGCACCGAATATAATATCATCTACATAGATTTGTACTACAATAAATCTTTATCTTTTCTTTTCAAAAATAAGGTTTTATTTTCCTCTAGAAAAATTATTTTCAATTAGAAATTTGCTTAACCTATCATACCAAGCTCTAGGTGCTTGTTTTAAACCATAAAGTGCTTTGTGTAATTTAAAAACATGATTTGGAAGTTCATGATCTTTAAAACCAGGTGGTTGTTCTACAAAAACTTCTTCATTTATAAAACCATTTAAAAATGTACTTTTAACATCCATTTGAAATAAATTGATATTCATATGACATGCAAATGCAAGTAATAGTCTAATTGCTTCTAATCTAGCTATAGGTGTAAAAGTTTCATCAAAATCAATTCATTCTTCTTGATTATATCCTTTTGCAACTAATCTAGCTTTATTTCTAATTACTATACCATTTTCATCTAATTTATTTCTAAATACCCATTTAGATCCTATAACTGAGTGACCTTTAGGTCTATCAACTAATGACCATACATTATTCCTAGTAAATTGATTTAATTCCTCTTGCATATCGAACATCCAATTATTATCTTTTTCAGCTTCTTTAATAGTTTTAGGTTCAATTTGAGATACAAATGCAAGATGATTATTGATATTTCTCATAGATGATCTA
>UESW01001695.1:25064-174297 GCA_900491605.1 Calamus simplicifolius | reverse complement strand
TGAATTAGCTGCTATGCTTACCTCCCAGACTCACATTCTGAAGGATCTCGAGAGGTGGGAGATTGGTCTGAGAGTACAGCAGTCTGATGGACTTGTTACTGCACTTATTCTTCAGCCGACTCTTGTTGACATAATTAAGTCCTCCCAGATGGAAGATCCAGATCTTCAAAGAATTAAAGTTGCAGTTCAGTCAGGAGATCAGAGTGGATTTTATGTAATGGATGATGGATCCCTGAGATTTGAAGGCAGACTTTGTGTGCCTAGCAATGAGGAGTTGAAAGCCGAGATTTTGAGGGAGGCTCACTACTATCCCTATACTGTGCATCCTGGTGGTACTAAAATGTATAGAGACTTAAAGGAGAATTTTTGGTGGAAAGGGATGAAGAGGGATATTGCTCAGTTTGTGGCCAAGTGCTTAGTATGTCAGCGGGTGAAGGCCGAGCATCAAAAACCTGTAGGACCCCTTCAATCTTTGATGATTCCTCAGTGGAAATGGGAAAAGATTACTATGGATTTTGTGACAGGTCTGCCCAAAACTCCCAGGAGTAATGATGCTGTTTGGGTTATTGTGGACAGACTGACAAAGTCAGCTCATTTCCTACCTTTCAGAGTTGGAGTCTCGAGTGACAGATTGGCTAGCTTGTATTTGGAACAGATTGTGAGACTCCATGGTGTTCCTGTTTCTATTGTATCTGACCGGGATACCAGATTTGTATCACAGTTTTGGAAGAGTCTTCATAAAGCCTTGGGGACCAAATTGAACTTTAGTACGGCTTATCATCCCCAGTCTGATGGGCAGTCAGAGAGGACCATTCAGATTCTAGAAGATATGTTGCGTGCCTGTGTAATGGACTTAGGTGGGGCTTGGGATAACCACTTATCTTTGGTGAAGTTTGCTTATAACAATAGTTATCAAGCCAGTATCCAGATGGCCCCATTTGAGGCTTTGTACGGTAGGAGGTGCAGATCTCCTTTGTGTTGGGATGATGTGGGGGAAAGAAAATTGCTAGGCCCTGAGCTGATCCAGCAAACAGTTGACAAGGTGCATTTGATCAGGGAGTGTCTTCGTACAGCTCAGAGCAGGCAGAAGAGTTATGCTGACGTCAGAAGAGAGAGTTAGAATTCCAGGTTGGGGATCATGTTTTCTTAAGGGTATCACCAACCAAGGATGTGATGAGATTCGGGGTCAGAGGAAAGCTTAGTCCACGCTATATTGGACCCTTTGAGATCTTGAGCAGAGTTGGGGAGGTTGCATATAGCTTAGCACTGCCTCCGATCTTATCTGGTGTTCACAATGTATTCCATGTATCTATGCTAAGGAAATATGTTTCAGACCCCAGTCATGTCATAGCTTATGAACCTATTCAGTTGAGGAAGGATTTATCTTATGAGGAGCATCCTGTGCGTATTGTGGACCGCAAGGATCAGATTCTGAGGCGGCGTACCATCCCTTATGTCAAAGTTCAGTGGAATAATCACTCTGAGAGGGAGGCTACTTGGGAGCTAGAGGAAGAAATTAAAAAGAAGTATCCACAATTATTTGAAGGTAATTTATCTATCTAAGATTGTTAA
The DNA here is from genome assembly GCA_900491605.1 of Calamus simplicifolius. NCBI lineage: Eukaryota > Viridiplantae > Streptophyta > Magnoliopsida > Arecales > Arecaceae > Calamus > Calamus simplicifolius. Next base: position 172,725 of record UESW01001695.1, on the reverse strand, counting down.
CTTTTGATTAATTTTATTGATCCGTAGTTATGAGGTCATGTATCAATTTCGAGGCCAAAATTTTTATAAGGAGGGGAGGATGTAGTACCCGGTTCATGTGAACCAGGTTCATGCCTAATACTGTGCAGTGCAACGCTTCGTTTTTATCTGAACGCTTCATTTGCCCGACCCTTAAACCAAAGCGTTGCACTGGGGGTTTAAATACGTGATGGAGGGGGGACTCCCTCCATCAGCCTGGCATCCGCTTCCATCAACAGGTAATTCCCTGTTCCTGAGAGAGAGAGAGACAGCGGGAAAGAGAGAGAGTCAGCAGGAGAGAGAGAGAGACAGCGGGAGAGAGAGAGATAGCAGGACAGAGAGAGAGAGAGAGATCGCGAGAAGGAACCCGGCCAATTTCCTTGGTTCAGGCCCGGCGGTGTGCTCGCCACCTCGCCGGGCCTGAGCCTTGGCCGGCGACCCTGCCGGTGCCGGGGGAGGCGTCCGGCGGGGTGGTGGTGGAGAGAGAGTAGAGAGAGAGGGCCAATTGGCCCTCCTCTCGCGCGGTGGCAGAAGCTGAACCGGCTTTCGCCGGTTCGTTCGGGCCCGGCGGCGTGCTCGCCGCCTCGCCAGGCCCGAGCGTTGGCCTGTTGCCTCCACCGGTGCCGGGCGTGTGTCCGGTGGATGTCCGGCCGGCCAAGGTGGCCGGCCGAGCCGCCGGCACAGCTCCGTGCCGTGCGGGTGAGTTGATGATGCTGAGAGAAATTGAGGGAGAGGGAGGGGTTTGGCGGCCGACCGCAGCGGCGGTCGGCTCTGGCCCAGCCACCGGCGGCCGGGCCACCCTCAATTTGGCCGGCGGCGGCCTCGGCCGCCGGCTATGTGCCCGTCCCCTGTTCGGTGAAACAGGGGATCGGGGGGAAGGGTTTGAACCGGGCCGGCTGGGCCGGCCAGTTCAGGGCCCTTTGGGCCGTGCTGTGAGCCAATTTTGGGCTGGATTTTGGGCCCTGTAACGGGCCGGGATTAGAAAATAATTATATGGCTAGAATCTGGGTGAATTCTAGTTTCTTGGGGTATTTTTACTTTCCCATTTGGGTATGTATAGTGGGTGATATTCGAGCCCAAAGTAGGGCCCGTGAACTAGTTTGGGTAGAAATCCTAAGGGTCATTTTAATATTCGTATTCTAATAAATTAATTGTGTAAATGATCCTGTAGGTGCTCAGACATCCGAATAGCTGATTTATACCTGTTGGATTGCGTACTGAGGTAAGTAGGACAGTTATCAGTATTTAATTCATTATATGAATGTTAAATTGTGAATTGCGACATGAAGAACTGTTAATGGCTAAACAGCGTGAATACGTGGTTATTTATGTGCTGTGATTTCATACGTGAATGCTATGCATGAGAGATGTAGTTACTATTACATTGATGTGATTGTTTACATGCAATTGTTCAGTAAGTATAATCCACTGTTTATGCAATATAGAGTTGATATTGATATGATGAGTGCATGTGATGTGAGGTACTGTTATGTGTCGCTGCGGTTCTCCTTTATCATATTATACCACACACGCGTCTAGAGGACATGTTCTGCTTATTTATGCCACCTACACGTCTAGAGGACGTGTTCTGCTTGTTTATGCCACCTACACGTCTAGAGGACGTGTTCTGCTTGTTTTTGCCATCATACATCTAGAGGATGTGTTCTGCTTGGGTTCGAGATGGCGAGGTGGCATCACACATCTAGAGGATGTGTTCTGCTTGGTTCGTTGTGGCATCACACATATAGAGTATGTGTTCTGGTGGTTTATGATATGGCGTGACCCGGGTATTTCGACCCTTTCAGTAGGGGGATGCCTGTTGGTGCACTATTGAGATATTGCAGGGCCGTGGGTCACATTTACAGTTACCATTGAGGGTATAAACAGTGGGTTTACTTACATTGCATGTTTGAGTAATTGTGGAGTGTTTAAGCATGCAAATCATTATATGCTTATTGATTATGATGCTATGATTTGACTGTATAACGTGGTTTACTTACTGAGTGTAAGCTCACAAAATTCTTACAATGTTTTTATCAGAGCCACGTGGTTGAAGATGGATTGGTGGGGTGATGGATCTTCTATTAAATAAAACAAGACCATTATTTTGTTGTAGCCCCAATATTACATATGTGTAGGGCTTGATGCCAGACTTTATTATTGTGGTGTGTAAGGGTGTTAGCCCAAAACTTTTAGTATTGTATTTGACTTGGTTTTTATATATATAATGGTGTTATATGTTAAAATTTTGTGACGCCTTGCGTGCCGGCACGCGGCGGGTTGTCACCCTAGCCCGATATTTGGGTCTGGGGCGTGACAGGGATCGATCATGGCTTGGATCGATCGCAAACCGTCGCATACTCGCCGATCGGGATCGATCATGGCTTGGATCGATCGCAACCATCAGATCGTCGCCGATCTGATCGATCACGACGGTCCGAGATAGGTCGACGCCGACTAGGATCGATCATGGCTTGGATCGATCGCAACCGTCGAATCGTCGCCGATCCGATCGATCGCCACGGTCCGAGATAGGTCGTTGCCGACCGGGATCGATCATGGCTTGGATCGATCGCAACCATCGGATCATCGCCGACCGGGATCGATCATGGCTTGGATCGATCGCAACCGTCGGATCATCGCCGACCGGGATCGGTCATGGCTTCGATCGATCGCAACCATCGGATCGTCGCCGACCGGGATCGATCATGGCTTGGATCGATCGTAACCGTCGCATACTCGCCGACCGGGATCAATCATGGCTTGGATCGATCGCAACCGTCGGATCGTCGCCGATCCGATCAATTGCCACGGTCCGAGATAGTTCGTCGCCGACCGGGATCGATCATGTCTTGGATCGATCGCAACCGTCGGATCATCGCCGATCGGGATCGATCATGGCTTGGATCGATCGCAACCGTCGGATCGTCACCGATCCGATCGATCGCGACGGTCCGAGATAGGTCGACGCTGACCGGGATCGATCATGGCTTGGATCGATCCCAACCGTTGGATCGTTGCCGATCCGATCGATCGCCATGGTCCGAGATAGGTCGTCGCCGACCGGGATTGATCATGGCTTGGATCGATCACAACCGTCGGATCATCACCGACCGGGATCGATCATGGCTTGGATCGATCGCAACCGTCGGATCATCGCCGACCGAGATCGATCATGGCTTCGATCGATCGCAACCATCGGATCGTCACCGATCCGATCGATTGCGACAGTCTGAGATCGGTAGTCGCCGACCGGGATCGATCATGGCTTCGATCGATTGCAACCCTCGATCGTCACCGATCCAATCGATCACGATGTTTCGAGATCGGTTGTCACCGATCAGGATCGATCATTGCTTGGATCAATCGCAACCGTCGGATCATCACCGACCGGGATCGATCATGGCTTTGATCGATCGCAATCATCGGATCGTCGCCGATCCGATCGATCGCCATGGTTCGAGATAGGTCATCGCCGATCGGGATTGATCATGGCTTGGATCGATCGCAACCGTGGGATCGTCGCCGATCGGGATCGATCATGGCTTAGATCGATCGCAACCATCGGATCATCGCCGATCCGATCGATCGCCATGGTCCGAGATAGGTCGTTGTCGACCGGGATCGATCATGGCTTGGATCGATCGCAACCGTCGGATCATCACCGACCGGGATCGATCATGGCTTGGATCGATCGCAACTGTCGGATCATCGCCGACCGGGATCGATCATGGCTTCGATCGATCGCAACCATCGGATCGTCACCGATCCGATCGATCGTCACGGTCCGAGAGATGTCGTTGCCGACCAGGATCGATCATGGCTTGGATTGATCGCAACCGTCGGATCGTTTATAATTATTAAAAAAAAGTAATGAAAAAGTTAAAAAAATATTAAACAAATATTGCGATGCCGTAGCGATGCATTTTTGAAGAAAAAAATAAACAAATATTGCGATGCAATGTAGCATCGCAATTATTTTAGTAAATATAATTTTATCAGTAATAATAAATAAAACAAATATAATATTGCGATGCATTCGTTGCGTCGCAATGTTTTTTCTATAAATATATGTAATGAAAAAGTTTAAAAAAAAATATTGCGACGCAATTTGTGCATCGCAATTATTATAAATTATAAATATTATCATTTATAAATATTAAAAAATTATTTCGATGTCGTAGCGATGCATTTTTGAAGAAAAAAATAAATAAATATTGCAACGCAATGTATGCGTCGTAATTATTTTTAGTAAATATATTTTTTATCAGTAATAATAAATAAAATAAATATAATATTGTGACGCATTCGTTGCATCGCAATGTTTTTTCTATAATATATGTAATGAAAAAGTTTAAAAAAAATATTGCGATGCAATTTGTGCGTCGCAATTATTATCATAAATTATAAATATTACCATTTATAAATATTAAAAAATTATTGCGACGCCGTAGCGATGCATTTTCGAAGAAAAAAATAAACAAAATAGTATTATGAAATAAAATATTGCGACGCAATCTAGTGCATCGCAATGTTTTGTTAAAAATAAATATGTTAATTAGCGACGTAATAGCGATGCAATAAAACAGTAAAGTAATAAAAAAAAATTTATTTAACGATGCAAATTAATGCATCACAATATTTTAAAAGAAATTTATAATGCCAAATTAGCGAGGCATTAGCGACGCAATAAATTAGAAAATATAATTAAAAATTAATAATGTCTGAGATCGGTCATCGTCGACCGTGATCGATCATGGCTTCGATCGATCGCAACCGTCGGGTCGTCGCCGATCGGATCGATCGCGATGGTACGAGATCGATCATCGCCGACCGGGATCGATCATGGCTTGGATCGATGGCAACCGTCGGATCATCGCCGATTGAGTTCGATCATGGCTTCGATCGATCGCAACTGTTGGATTGTTACCGATCCGATCGATCGCGACAGTCCGAGATCGATAGTCGCCAACCAGGATCGATCATGGCTTTGATCGATCGCAACCCTCGATCGACGGTCCGAGATTGGTCGTCACCGATCAGGATCGATCATGGCTTGGATCGATCGCAACCATCGGATCATCGCCGACCGGGATCGATCATGGCTTGGATCGATCGCAACCGTCAGATCGTCGCCGATTCGATCGATCGCGACGGTCCGAGATAGGTCGATGCTGACCAGGATCGATCATGGATTGGATCGATCGCAACCGTCGCATACTCCCCGATCGGGATCGATCATGGCTTGGATCGATCGCAACCATCAGATCGTCGCCGATCCGATCGATCACGACGGTCCGAGATAAGTCGACGCCGACCGGGATCGATCATGGCTTGGATTGATCGCAACCGTCGGATCGTCGCCGATCCGATCGATCACCACGGTCCGAGATAGGTCGTTGCCGACCGGGATCGATCATGGCTTGGATCGATCGCAACCGTCGGATCGTCGCCGATCAGGATCGATCATGGCTTGGATCGATCGCAACCGTTGGATCATCGCCGATTGGGATCGGTCATGGCTTCAATCGATCACAACCGTCGGATCGTCGCCAACCGGGATCGATCATGGCTTGGATCGATCGTAACCATCGCATACTCGCCGATCGGGATCGATCATGGCTTGGATCGATCGCAACCGTCGGATCATCGCCGATCCGATCGATCACCATGGTCCGAGATAGGTCATCGCCGACCGGGATCGATCATGTCTTGGATCGATCGCAACCATCGGATCATCGCCGATCGGGATCGATCATGGCTTGGATCGATCGCAACCGTCGGATCATCGCTGACCGGGATCGATCATGGCTTGGATCGATCGCAACCGTCGGATCGTCGCCGATCCGATCGATCGCGATGGTCCGAGATAGGTCGACGCCGATCAGGATCGATCATGGCTTGGATCGATCGCAACCGTTGGATCGTTGCTGATCCGATCGATCGCCACGGTCTGAGATAGGTCGTCGCCGACCGGGATTGATCATGGCTTGGATCGATCGCAACCGTCGGATCGTCGCCGACCAGGATCGATCATGGCTTGGATCGATCGCAATCATCGGATCATCACCGACCGAGATCGATCATGGCTTCGATCGATCGCAACCATCGGATCATCACCGATCCGATCGATCGCGACAGTCTGAGATCAGTAGTCGCCGACCGGGATCGATCATGGCTTCGATCAATTGCAACCCTCGATCGTCACCGATCCAATCGATCGCGACGGTTCGAGATCGGTCATCGCCGATCAGAATCGATCATGGCTTGGATCAATCGCAACCGTCAGATCATCACCGACTGGGATCGATCATGGCTTCGATCGATCGCAATCGTCGGATCGTCGCCGATCCGATCGATTGCCACGATCCGAGATAGTTCATCGCCGATCAGGATCGATCATGGCTTGGATCGATCGCAACCGTCGGATCGTCGCCGATCGGAATCGATCATGGCTTGGATCGATCGCAACCGTCGGATCGTCGCCGATCCGATCGATCGCCACGGTCCGAGATAGGTCGTCGCCGACCGGGATCGATCATGGCTTGGATCGATCGCAACCGTCGGATCATCGCCGACCGGGATCGATCATGGCTTCGATCGATCGCAACCATCGGATCGTCACCGATCCGATCGATCGTCATGGTCCGAGAGATGTCGTTGCCGACCGGGATCGATCATGGCTTGGATTGATCGCAACCGTCGGATCGTTTATAATTATTAAAAAAAAAGTAATGAAAAAGTTAAAAAAATATTAAACAAATATTGCGATGCCATAGCGATGCATTTTTGAAGAAAAAAATAAACAAATATTGCGATGCAATGTATGCGTCGTAATTATTTTTAGTAAATATATTTTTTATCAGTAATAATAAATAAAATAATATAATATTGCGACGCATTCGTTGCATCGCAATGTTTTTTCTATAAATATATGTAATGAAAAAGTTTAAAAAAAATATTGCGACATAATTTGTGCATCGCAATTATTATCATAAATTATAAATATTATTATTTATAAATATTAAAAAATTATTGCGATGCCGTAGCGATGCATTTTTGAAGAAAAAAATAAACAAATATTACGACGCAATGTATGCGTCGCAATTATTTTTAGTAAATATATTTTTTATCAGTAATAATAAAAAATAAATATAATATTACGACGCGTTAGTTGCGTTGCAATGTTTTTTCTATAAATATATGTAATGAAAAAGTATAAAAAAAATAATTGCGACACAATTTGTGCGTCGCAATCATTATCATAAATTATAAATATTATCATTTAAAAATATTAAAAAAATATTGCGATGCCTTAGCGATGCATTTTTAAAGAAAATAATAAACAAATATTGCGACGCAACTAATGCATCGCAATAATTTTTAGTAAATATATTTTTTATCAGTAATAATAAATAAAATAAATATAATATTGCGATGCATTCGTTGTGTCGCAATGTTTTTTCTATAAAGATATGTAATGAAAAAGTTTAAAAAAATATTGCGATGCAATTTGTGCATCGTAATTATTATCATAAATTATAAATATTATCATTTAAAAATATTAGAAAATATTGCAACGCCTTAGCGATGCAATTTCTAAAAAATAAAAATAATTTTTCCACCGGACATTGGCGCCAAGTTAGCGACGCATTAGCGACGCAATAAATTGCGTCGCTATTTTTTTCATAAAAATATAATAAGGCCAAATTAACAATGGATTAGCGACGCATTGTTACGTCGCTAATACATAATAAATTTTTTAAAAAAATTACGACCGATTAGCGATGCAAATTAATGCGTCGCTAATCACTCAAATATAAAGTGGGCCGGCCTTCTCTTTTTCTTCCCCGTCTTGACCTAGCCGCCACCCTCCCCAAAGCCTCTCCGGCTTCCATCGATCGCTGCTCCGGCTCCCCCCCTCCGGTGCTCCGGCTCCCGGCGGTCTCCTCCAACTCCGGCGTCTCCTCTCGACCGAGGTAAGCCCCCCCACCCTCTTCCATAATTTTTTTTTGTAAAACTTTCCTCCGGCCACAGCCAAGACCGTGGCCGTCTTCTCCAGCCACGACCACTGCCGTGGCCTGGCAGTGGCCTAGCCACGGTGGCCAGGCCATAGTAAAAAAAAAAAAAATCTTGTAACAGGGGGGGGGGGTGGGGAAACTCCCCCCCCCACATTTTGTCTTCTCCGACCATGGCCGCTGCCGTGGCTGGCAGTGGCCTGGCCACGGTGGCCAGGCCACAGTCAAAAAAAAAAAAAATGGTTGTAACAGGGGGGGGGTGGGGAAAACCCCCCCCCCATTTCATCTTCTCCGGCCACGGCCGCTGCCGTAGCCGGCAGTGGCCTGGCCACGGTGGCCAGGCCACAGTCAAAAAAAAAAAAAAAAAACAAAATTTGGTAACAGGGGTTCCCCCCCCATGGCAGTGGCCTAGCCATGGTGGCCAGGCCACAGTCAAAAAAAAAAAAAATGGTAACATCGGGGGGGGGGAGTGTGGGGATTTTTCCCCACCCCCCCCACGGCAGCGGCCTGGCCACGGTGGCCAGGCCACAGTCAAAAAAAAAAAATTTTGTAACAGGGCCCCATTTTCTCTTCTCCGGCCGCAGCCGTTGCCGGAGAAGCCGGCCACGGCCGCTGCCGGAGAAGCTGGCCACGGCCGCTGCCATGGCCATCTTCTCCAGCCACGGCCGCTGCCGTGGCCGTCTTCTCCGGCCACGGCTGTTGCCGTAGCCGTCAGTGGCCTGGCCACGGTGGCCAGGCCACAGTAAAAAAAAAAAATTTGTTGGCTGTTACAGGCGGGGTGGGGAAACCCCCCCCCCCCATTTTCTCTTCTCCGGCCAAGGCCGCTGCCGTGGCCGGCAGTGGCCTGGCCACGGTGGCCAGGCCATAGTAAAAAAAAAAAGGCTGTTACAGCCCCCCCCTCCCTTGACCTTCTCCGGCCACGGCCGCTACCATGGCCGGCCGTGGCCTGGCCATGTTGACCAGGCCAAAAAAAATAAAAAAAAGTCTTTTACAGGGGGTGTGGAAAATCCCCCCTTTATCTTCTCCGACCACGGCTGTAGCCGCAGCCGAAGAAGCCGGCCACAGCCGTGGCCGGAGAAGCCGGCCACGGCACCGGTGGTTAGGACAAAAAAAAAACATGTCTGTTATGGGGGTGGGGAAAACCCCCCCTCCCCTTTTATCTTCCACAGCCACGGCCGTGGCCTGGCCACGGTGGCCATGCAAAAAAAATATATTTTATTTATGCAATAATTTTTGTGCATTTGTAGTTATTTACAATTTTTATGTCTTGATTATTTACATTCTGCTTCAAATTGAATGATGCAATAAATTATGTAATGCTTGAATGAAAGTCATGTTGTAGTTTTATTTAATTCTCAAGAACACATTAGTACTTTCAATGATTTATATTTTAGTCTTCACAAACAATTATATTCGACATAATAATCTTAAGATGCCATTGACTATATATAGAATACTATGCCTCTATTTGTAGAATTGACAAGAATTTATGAATAACAAGCATAAATTCGATTGTCTTCGGATTTTCATATTATTAATCACAGCACTATAACCTTTAGACCCATTTGAGAATTTGTAAGATTTAGTCCTGCAAATTCTCAAATTATCCTGGTGGACAGTTTGAGAATATTTTTTGCGATATGGTAGTCTGCTATTAATCATCTTTGGTTGAGATTGCGGTTTGTATTTACTCATACGTTCTCCTAGTGTGGCATATATGCCACATATTTAGGAGAACATATGAGAAATGCTGCTGAAATTTCAACGTAACCGATCGATGATAATCAATAGCAGACTACCATATCGCAAAATATATTCTTGAATGGGATAGGGCCTTACCTTTTAGACATGGAGTGAAGGTTTAATTAATTTACGACACTTGAAAGCATGTGAAGTCTCATGATTGAACGAACCGCCTTGCGGCCCGATCCGAACTCAAGCCCTACCATTAGCCATGAACCTGTGCTTCGGTCCTTGCTAGCACGCCAAGGATCATAGCCATGGCTCGCCCTTGCATGGTAGGGACCTTAGTTGCCTAAAAGAAAATTGGTTTAGTTATAAATGATTTAAATGGTTGTTATTAACCTTAGTTGTGTAAAAGAAATAATTTAGTTATATATTTAGTAATACTAATATAGTTTATTTTGTGGTTTCCTTTAATGGTTTACTAGACTTTGTATAAGTCGGTCAAAAATGAGCGGGGCTCGCTCGTGGATGTATGCAAGGATAAAAGATGGCTTGCTTAATCTAGATTTTCTGAATGGATTGGAAGAATTTATCGCATTTGCATGTATCCAACCTGACTGGATGGATGGCCCTAGGATTAGGTGCCCATGCGACTTCCACAGGTGTCAGAATAAAGCCTACAGAGATGTTGAAACTGTTAAGGTGCATTTGTGTAAGAAGGGGTTTGTTCCTGATTACTATGTTTGGTACTGTCATGGTGAACCAGAGGATATTCCAGCAGCTGTTATAGGCCAACAAGAGTCAATTCCCGTAGATGAACCATTTGCGAATTTAAACACATATGAACAAATGGTGATGAATGCATCGGGTAATGAATTCAATCAGAATACATTTATGGAAGAACCAAATCCAGATGCACAACAATTTTACGATATGTTGCGTGCTGCAAATCAAGAATTGTATCCTGGTTGTGAGGGTCATTCCCAGTTGTCTACAGCTGCTCGAATGTTGAATATTAAGGCAGAACATCGATTATCAGAAAAGGCATTCAATTCTGTAGCTGGGTTAATCAAAGAAATTTTGCCAAATGACAATGTTGCAGTAGACAGTTTTTACGCAACAAAGAAGTTGTTGCGTGGGCTTGGGTTCCCAGTAAATAAGATCGATTGTTGCTTGAACAATTGTATGATATTTTGGGTGAAGACTCAGAGCTGAGATGGTGTAAGATTTGTGGGCAATCGAGGTACAAAAACAGTGAAGGAGGAGCCAATACAAGTAGGACGAAAAGTGTGCCTTACAAGAGGATGCATTACTTTCCTCTTACCCCACGCCTGCAGAGATTATACAGATATGAGGCAATAGCTACTGATATGAGATGGCATGCCGAACATGAATCTAAAGAGGATGAAATGCGGCATCCATCAGATTCAAAGGCTTGGAAGTATTTCAATGAAAATCATCCTGATTTCGCTGAAGATATAAGGAATGTGAGATTAGGTCTTTGTACCGATGGCTTCCAACCATTTGGTCAAGCGGGGCAACAGTATTCATGTTGGCCTATGATACTGACTGTATATAACCTTCCTCCATGGAAGTACATGAAAGATACTGCAATGTTTTTAACCATTTTGGTTCCAGGACCATCAAATCCAAAGGAAAAGATTGATGTCCTTCTGCAACCGTTGGTGGCCAAATTGAAAATATTGTGGGAAACAGGAGTCGTAGCCTACGACATTTCTATGAAACAGAATTTCATCATGAGAGCTGCTTTGATGTGGACAATAAGTGATTTCCTGGCATATGCAATGTTGTCTGGTTGGAACACTGCTGGACGTCTGGCATGCCCTCATTGCATGTATGATTCGGATGCATTTACATTGCAGAAGAGTGGTAAGCAGTCATGGTTTGATAACCATATGAAGTTCTTGCCCCCAAATCATCCTTACAGGCGTAACTTGATCGCCTTCCGGAAGAACAAAGCAGTCACAAAATTCGCCAAACCGGTTAGGTCCGGCACGGATATATTTGATACTATAGAGCATTTGGGGTTGATGTATGCATGGGAACCAGATGCAGATAGAATAAATGGCCGTATATGTAAAGAACATAACTAGAAGAAGCGAAGTATATTTTGGGATTTGCCTTATTGGAGCACAAATCTCATTCGGCACAACTTGGATGTTATGCATATCGAGAAAAATTTCTTTGATAACATATTTAACACAGTGCTAAACATCCCGGGAAAAACAAAAGATACTGCAAAGTCAAGAGAAGAACTTAATCAGTACTACAGAAGTGGTGATTTGAGAAGGAGTGCCGATGGGACCTATCCTAAAGCCTGTTACACTCTTGACAGAAATTCACGAGAAGTTTTATGTAACTGGCTTAGAGGGTTAAAATTTCCAGATGGTTATGCCTCAAATATCGATAGGTGTGTGGACATGCATAAGCTCAAGTTGTTCGGCATGAAGAGTCACGACTGCCATGTTTTCATGCAACGGTTATTACCTGTAGCTTTTCGTGAGTTACTTCCGCAACATGTCTGGAAGGCAATTACGGAGCTCAGCTTGTTCTTCAAGGAGTTATCTGCCGCAGTCATTACTCCTGCATCCATGGCAAGGCTTGAGGATGAAATTCAAATTATTTTATGCAAGCTTGAGCGAATATTTCCGCCCAGTTTTTTTGACTCAATGGAGCATTTACCGGTTCACTTGCCATACGAAGCGAGCATAGCTGGTCCCATGCAGTATCGCTGGATGTATCCTTTCGAGAGGTAAATATATACATCATTAAGATATGTTGACATTTCAAATATTATTTCATTGCAAGAAAATTGGTTAATTTTTTGTTTCAACTTTACATATAGGTATCTTAAGAAGTTAAAAAATAATGTGCGTAATAAGGCAAGGGTTGAAGGTTCTATATGCAATGCACACTTGGTCGAAGAAGTTTCAGCTTTTGCCTCGCATTACTTTGAGGGTCACGTCCACACGAGGAGCCGAAATCTTGGTCGTAACGATGACGTATGTGTGGACGAAGAAGAACCTAGACGGTAGAATATCAATTTTTAAAGGTATCGGCCGTTCATTTGGTGGGCAGAAGTCAAGAAATCTTAGCGATATGGAGTATAATGCAGCACATTATTACATCCTAATGAACTGTAGAGAAGTCGATCCATATATTGAGTAAGTGTATACTTCAATGCTTAATTAGAAATTTTAATTTAAATTACAATATACCATAATATTTAATTGCTAACATCAGTTTTCATCCTTTTCATCCCATAAGGATGTTTTGTGATAGATAACAACAGATGAATCCTGACATCAGTCAAGTTGCAATTGGGCAGAAATTAGAAACGGAGTTTGCTTACTGGTTTTATGAATTTGTGAGTAGTATCACTCAATCAATTTCAATAATGGCTTTTTTTTTGAATTGGATGTGAATAGCTTATTAATTTATAGGTAAACGGTTCATGGTCCACAACCGATAATATTTTCATTAAATGTCTATCGCAATGGCCATTGAAGACCGTAACAACCTATATTGGCTATTTTATAAATGGGTACAAATTTTAGATTGAACGATTAGCAGCTTCATGAGGCACGCAGAACTGGGGCGTGTGTGTTAAAGGAGAAAGTGTTGGAGCAAATATGCAGGATTATTATGAAAAGTTAGTAGAGGTGGTTGAAGTTGAATATCCCGGTTGGCCTATGAAATGAACCGTATTATTTCCTTGTGATTGGTTCGATCCGATAGTTCCTGTGGGCAAAAGGGTTCATAACAACTACAATTTGGTTGAAGTGAACCATCGACGAAGATTGCAGAAATATGACCCATTCATCCTTGCATCCCAAGCTCAGCAAGTCTTTTACTGCGGATATCCAAGTTTGCGCAACGACAAGCGAGATTGGTGGGCCGTTTCTAAAATCATCCCATGTTTAACAATCGTATTAGATGAGAGTTCATTAAGTCAATCAGCCGAGTGCCCTGCATTTCAAGAGGATGAGATGGAAATGCATGCAATTGAGGATGACACAAGGGCTCCTGAAACATCACTTAGAGATCCAAATGGTGATGTCCAAGAAATTGCGGATGCAAATGTTCGGTTTCCTTCCGATGATAATGAAACTGAATCGCAGTCTGATACGGCATCGGATGTTGAACCAACATTTCATGAAACAAATGACACCGATTAAACATAGAGGTTTTTTAAAATTTAACTTTTTTTTATAAGTGTTAAATTTTTACATAGTCAATCATTAATCGTAATTTAATTGTATGAATCTTTAGTATTTTCAGTATGATGGGCAGAGGTAGATCTACCGACGACAGACGGAGTGAGCAAGGACGTAGCCCTGCTGCATCAGATCACATGAGCATCGGAGATGGAGAGTTCGGATCTCCAGCAGTCGCACAGCCTTCGATCTCTCTAGCAGTATTACCATCCAGCCGATCGGCACATACCTTCGAGAGTTCTTCCACCATCGGCCACACCATACTTCGACTTGATGCTCAGGGGCTGTAAGTATATACTAATTAAAATATATGCTTATGTTTTTAAGTCAATTACTTATAAACATGCATTTTTTTAACAGATTTATTGAGCAGCATCATGTATCCAGCCACATCAGCACCGTATTTCAGAGGCGTGCAGATCCCAGTGGCTACGATTGGCGCCACGTATCTCCAGCCACGAGGGAGTTTTATTTTTCTGAGTTTCAGGTAAACTTATTAAATACAATTTATCACTGATATAAAATTTCTTAATCTTAATAAATCTAGAAACTAAATATTTATTTTAATGCAGAAAAAGTTTACGTGGGATCATGCCAGCCATGATGCCATTAGGGCAGCATGGGAGGGTCTGACAGGACGCCGATACTCCGACATGCTTTATCGTTGGAGGTCATCGGGTCAGCATCCTACGCACATGCCAGAGGGTATTTGGCATGAGTGGCAGCAGGCCTGGCAGTCCGATGGCTAGCGCAGGAGGTCCGCATCAGCTAGCATGAACCGTCGATATGAGAAGGGCGGTCCTGGCACGGGTCTCTCCCACCATACTTCGGGCTCCATTTCGATTCAGGAGCACAGACGGCGTATGGTAAGAAAACATAAATATTTTAATTACTATTTCAATTATTTACAAATATTTGTATTAATATCAATTTTTTTATTGTTATAGTCTGAGCAGGAGGGCAGAGATCCTGGTGAGTTTCGTCTATTCAGGGCGACACACACCAGGAGGGACAGTTCCTGGGTCGACACGCGATCACAGGAGGTTGCGGTAAGAAATTAGATTTATGTAGTATCTGTTTAATTTCTAAAATTTTATTTCGAGAAATTTATTAACTTATTTATTGTTTATTTCATAATTTAAAGACACGAGTCGATGAGCTTCGCTCCCAGGCATCGCAGGTCGACTCTACTGATGGGGAGACGCCCGTCGAACTCTCAGCAGAGGAGAGTCGGCGTGTGTTTTTGGAGGCTGTTGGTGCCCAGCCGCGAGACTGCAGGGTCTATGGTCTGGGCACTAGAGCTTCTACATATTTTTCCCATCAGGCCTCCAGCTTGCGAGTTTCTGGTGATATTCCTCCCGAGCGTTTAGACGACCTTCGGAGATCTATTGCAGAGGAGGTTCGGCAGGAGGTCGAGCAGGATTTCGAGGATCGTATGCGAGGCCGGGATCAGGAGATTGCAGACATACGAGATGAGATGCATCATTTGCGGGATATGGTTAGCCGCTTGTCGCAGAGTCTCCAGCCTCGACAGCCTCCATGTGATCGCTCAGATTCTTGATGTATTTTTTTTCTTTTTATATGTTGTACATGAAAACTTCAAAATTTTAATATTATTATTTTTGTAAATTGAATGATTATTGTTTGGATCAATATGAGTGAAGAATGTTTTGATCAATATTTAAATGTAACGAAATTGTATTAACCGTTTTAATTTTTTAATTTTTATTTTTTTTAAAAAAAATATTTATTTAGCAACGCATTAGCGACTGCAATTGCATCGCTAATATTTTCAAAATATTATTATTAAATATTGCGATGCAATGAGCTGGCGTTGCAATATTTTAAAAAAATTAATTAGCGACGCATTAGCAACTCAAATTGTATTGCTAATATTTTCATAATATTACTATTAAATATTGCGATGCAATGATCTGGCATCGCAATATTTTTTTTTAAATTTCATTAGCGACCTATTAGCGACTAAAATTGCATCGCTAATATATCTAAAATATTATTAATAAATATTGCGACGCAGTGACCTGGCATCGCAATATTTTAAAAAAAATTTATTAGCGACGCATTAGTGACTAATATTGCATCGCTATTATATTTAAAATATTAATATTAAATATTGCGACGCAGCTAAATGTGTCGCAATATTGCAACGCAATTGAATGCGTCGTAATATTTAATATTAATATTTAAAATATTAAAATTTAGTTTTAAATTTAGCGATGCATTTTGGTGCATCGCAATATTGCGATGCATCTCTGCGTCACAGAGAGTCGCTGTTTTGCGAGGCAATTGTGATAAATTATGGTTGCGACGAGATACTCAGCGACGCAGTCATTGCATCGCAATAGCATGTTTAGCGATGCATTAGCGACGCATTTGGGCGTCGCAATATTTTTTTTTCTTGTAGTGTTTGGTTGTAAATGTTTCATTCATAATAATGGTAAAGATAATCTTGGAAAATTTGATGCAAAATCTGATGAAGGCATATTCTTAGGATATTTAACAACTAGTAAAGCCTATAGAGTATTTAACAAGAAATCCTTAATTGTAGAAGAATCTATTCATGTAGTTTTTGATGAGTCTTTAGCATCAAGTTCAGAAAAGATTGATGATGAGGAAGATACTATTTTGCTAGAAAGAGATATTAAAAAATTAAATATAGATGTATCTTCAGATTATGAACAAAAAGCTAAAGATGATGATTCTCCTAGGATTGATGTTATTGATACTAATCATAATGAGGTAGATCTTCCTAGAGATTGGAAATATGCCTATGGTCATCCAAAGGAATTGATTATAGGTGATCTATCTCAAAGAGTAAGAACTAGATCATCTATGAGAAATATCAATAATCATCTTGCATTTGTATCTCAAATTGAACCTAAAACTATTGAAGAAGCTGAAAAATATAGTAATTGGATGCTGGCTATGCAAGAAGAATTAAACCAATTTACTAGGAATAATGTATGGTCTTTAGTTGATAGACCTAAAGGTCATTCAGTTATAGGATCTAAATGGGTATTTAGGAATAAATTAGATGAAAATGGCATAGTAATCATAAATAAAGCTAGATTAGTTGAAAAGGGATATAATCAAGAAGAAGGAATTGATTTTGATGAAACTTTTGCACCTGTAGCTAGATTAGAAGCAATTAGACTATTACTTGCATTTGCATGTCATATGAATATCAATTTATTTTAAATGGATGTTAAAAGTGCATTTTTAAATGGTTTTATAAATGAGGAAGTTTATGTAGAACAACCACCTGGTTTTGAAGATCATGAATTTTCAAACTATGTTTTAAATTACACAAAGCACTATATGATTTAAAACAAGCACGTTAAGTAAATTTCTAATTAAAAATAATTTTGCTAGAGGAAATGTTGATAAAACCTTATTTTTGAAAAAAAAAAGACAAAGACTTATTAGTAGTACAAATATATGTAGATGATATTGTATTAGGTGCTACTAACAATCTTTTGTGTCAAGAATTTGCTAAGTTAATGGAGGGTGAATTCGAAATGAGCATGATGGGAGAACTCAATTTCTTCCTAGGACTACAAATCAAACAAAGCAAAGAGGGGATTTTCATCAACCAAACAAAGTACACGAAGAAAATTCTCAAGAAGTTTGGAATGGAATCAATCAAACCCCTTGGAACACCTGAGTCATTCATGCAAATTAGACAAAGATGAAGATGGTAAGAAAGTTGATCAGAAACATTATAGAGGTATGATCGGACCTCTACTTTACTTAACTGCAAGTAGACCTGATATCATGTTTGCTATTTGTCTATGTGCTAGATTTCAATCAGAACCTAAAGAATCTCATTTAATTGCTGGAAAAAGAATACTAAGATATCTAAGTGGAACTAAAAATGTAAGATTATGGTATCCTAGAGACTCAACACTAAATTTGATTACTTATTCTGATTCTGATTATGCTGGATATAAATTAGAGAGAAAAAGTACAAGTGGTGCATGTCAATTTTAGGAAGTAACTTAATCTTTTGATTTACCAAAAAGTAAAATTCAGTTGCATTATCTACTGCTGAAGCTGAATATGTTGCAGCTGGAAGTTGCTGTGCTCAAATCCTTTGGATTAAGCGACAACTTGAAGATTATGGCATAACACTTGATAAAACTCCTATTATATGTGATAATACAAGTGCAATAAACTTAACTAAAAATTCTATACAACATTCAAGAACTAAGCACATTGAAATTAGATATCATTTTATAAGAGAATATATAGCTAATAATGAAATTTGCCTTGATTATGTTAGTACTGAAGAACAATTAGCGGACATATTTACAAAACCTTTGAGTGAAGAAAGATTTTGTTATCTTAGAGGAGAGTTAGGGATCTGACCCTTTGGAATGATTTTGAAATCCCTAAGGAATGATTTTCTAAAATTCAATCAATTTCTTGAAATTTCTCTCATGATTTTAAGGACAATTTATCTAGACATTTAAACCCCTTGATTCATCACATTCCAAAGCTTATTCAGCCAAAATCTGATCTCTATCCGGACATGTTTCAGATCCTTTGAATTTTTTTTTCTAAAACTGTCTCGGAGCCGACTCCTTTGGTATTGGAGTCGACTCCAGTTCTGTCTGAGTCTTTGGAGCCGACACCTGCTTTTCCTGAGTCGACTCCACTTCGAGCACTGATTGTGTTAGCGACCTGGAGCTGACACCTCGCTTTGCGGGAGTCGACTCCAAGTGGTCCCAAGTTATCTATTTAGGGCAGAGCCGACTCCTCTTTCATTTCAAACGACTCCAAACTTTCCCAAACTCTCTCAAACTTTTCCTAAAACCCCAAATCTCTTAAATTAGCCTCTCCATAGCACTCAATGGCACCAAAGCGCAGAGGATCGTTGTTTGGAGGAAGAGTAATGATGGGGAAACGTACGACAAGGCGTCCGACGCGTGAACCCTCTCCGGAATCATCCTCCAACTCAACCGCATCCACTCACAGTGCCATTCCTAGCCCATCCTCACCATAAGTTGATACCCTAGATGACCGAATCATTACCATGGGAAGAAAGGTAGATTTTGAATTTTTTGAAGCTGAGGATTTTGCTATTGGAAGACAAATCAAAGAACTCGGTTGGGATAAGGTATGTTCCTTAGATGTACGGCTCTAGTTAAGGAATTTTACTTCAATTTGTCCAGAGGAGATGAAGATTAGTTAGTATGGTTAGAGGAAAAAGAATTCATCTCACATCCAAAATTTTAGAAAATCTTTTGAAAATCCCTGTTGTAGGATTGATTGCAAATAGTCACAGTGATAGAGCAGGAGCATTGTCAAGGATGTTGGGTAGAGACTTCACTGAGTTTGAGAAAGTTAGAGCAAATCAGTTGCCTCTTGAGCTTAGACGGTTACATAATATATGTGGTAGGATCTTATTTCTTAAAACTGGTAGGTTTGGGTATGTCTCAGAGCGAGACATAGTGATTATAGATAGTATTTTGACGGGTCAACCAATCAATCTAGTAGGAATAATGATATGGTATATGGCTGAGGCTGGGGGCAAGAGAAGATCGACCTTGCCTTATGGAATGATCCTAACCATGGCATTCAAAAGTTAAGAAGTTGTTATTTCTGAGAATGAGTCATTGAAAAACCTAAGGCACACTGATTATTACAGCTTGGCTATAGTGCATAGAATGGGGTTTGTGAAAGTGGATGATAGATGGGAAAGAAAAGATCATCTGGATGAGAGAGAAGCTGACATTAGGGCCACTGCACCATCTGAGGCAGGTCCATTAGTGAGGCATCCATCACCAGAGCCTAACAGATCATCACCACCACCGGCACCTACTCCAGTTCCTGCACCTGTGCCATTGCTTGTTCCTTCTGCTGGTTTTTCTGATATTCAGTTAGAGCAACTTAAAAGTTTATTGTGTACTCAAAAGGAAGAGATAAAAACTGAGTTAGATAGCAGATTTATGAACTTGAGAGAGACTCTCTATTCCTTGGATGATAGAATCAGCAAGATTGAGTCCACTCTTGGTTCTTCTTTAGAATCTTTGAAGACTAATCTCATGCACATTTTTAAGGAACTTAAATAGATTGGAGGAGATTCAGAGACTTATTCCAAATGCAATACAGAGCTTCAAGACAAAATTGTTACTGCATGTGGATTTGTTGATAAAAGACTGAAGGAATTTATCAAAACTCAAAGTGAAGGAATGTAAAAATTGTAGAAGAATTACAAAGACTTCTTAGAACTCATTTTTGATTATGTTGTAATAAAGTTCTTTTGATGTTATTAAAAGATGATGTTTAGTTTAGTATGTTTTGATATTTTGATAATGTAATGAAGTTTAATGAAGTTAGATATAATGAAGTTCTTTTTGAAATGTAATGTTTACTTTTTATTAAATGTAATGTTGTGAATGAATTACTTGAATTTTTGCAATTTAATTGTTCTTTTGAGAAAGATTAATTTGAACTTGAATCTTTTCTAAAACCTTTTTGTTGATTATAAAAAGGGGGAGAGAAGATTGCATATGCAAGCTTAAGTAATGGGTATCAAGCAAGCCTAAGGAATTGGTATCAAATAGTTTCGATGAAATAAGTTTAATTGGTATCAAGCATCAAATGTAATTTGATATGATCATATGAGTTTAATAGTAAAGGAAGAGAAGATGTTAAATTGAGTATCATAGGGGGAGCTACCTCATTCAGGGGGAGCTCAACTATGAGAACTTAAAACTTGTAAAATTTGATTTGAAACTCCTATTGATTAATCATGCATATACTCGATGTTATTGTCATCATCAAAAAGAGAAGATTATTGACCCAAGTATTAATTTTGATGAGTAACAAAAGACATGGGTATATTCATTATGTTTCTGATAAATTTATGAAGTGTTTCAGGCATTAAAAATGTTCAGTCAGTCAAAAGGTATAGGTAAATAAGTTTTGAATCAAAATTGAAAAGAAAATTTGTAAGTTCAGAACTTAGAGTCGACACCCAAACAGTCAGGAGCCGATCCCAGGGTGCATCAGAACTTTTCTAAAATTTTGGCACAGTTCGGAGTTGACACCTACAGTTTCGGAGCCAACTCCAACCTGAGATACAGAGAACGTGTTTTTGTGGACATTGTTGTGTTAGGAAATGTGTCCTACAATCAATCATCTAGCTTGTAGACGGTTATGAGTTGATGTGAATGTACATGATTTATTCAATAAATAAAAGTCTATTTTAGCAGTACAACATATAGTTTACATATTCCAGTAGAATTTCAATATGTTGTAGTCCTTAGAGTTACATGTATTCGACAATGAAGGAATTGTTGAGTAACTCTTAAATCTGTTTGCAGCCAAATGATACGTTGTTACCTAGGACGATGACGTAATCAAGTGTAGGTCATTGTGTGCCATATGGGTTGGTTTATTCTCTTAAACCAAGGAGTGTATAACACTGGTATGACATATGGGTGAGTGTAGGAGTACATTCACTGAACAATGACTCACCTCTGCTGAGTGCTCAACAGCCTAAAGCAACTCACAGAAAGGCAATGGGTATAAGTGTCCCTTTGACATGAGACTATCATGTTGACTTGATAAGCAACTCACTGTACTTAGGCACTGGACCACCCGGATTTCTAATCCGATGACGAAAGGTTGCTGGGTACAGTCAAGTACTTATTGGGTTAGTGATGAGTCAAGATGGGATTGTCCACTCTAAGTGTTAGAGAGAGTGCTCGAACTATATTTCAATTTAGCAAAACCTTGGCCAAGGTAATCTTTGTGAGGTGTCACAAGATTCATTGCATTGAAACATACTTGGGTGATTTACTCGGAGTTGGCAATTAACTCCGTATTCGCCCTGAGTACTAGGATATGGGGATGAATTATATGGTAACCATAGCCTAGGTTCCTGAATTTGCTTTGCATATATTCGGTCTATTCGGACGTCGG
Source organism: Calamus simplicifolius (assembly GCA_900491605.1). NCBI lineage: Eukaryota > Viridiplantae > Streptophyta > Magnoliopsida > Arecales > Arecaceae > Calamus > Calamus simplicifolius. The sequence continues at coordinate 150,812 of UESW01001695.1, read as the reverse complement.
GTACCATTGCTAGATGGTCACATCGATTGGTGTAGGAAATGTTCCTATGCTACCAACTTAGATTTGAACCTATGGAGTGACGCACATAGTCAGGTGACCTGGAGACAAGCTTTATCCATGATCTATGTGGGACTTGGTCATATGGGTAATATCGAGTTTGTACTAGCAATGTCTAGCTAGCATTGGGCATTAGCGATAGTACTTATTTTGGGGATGAACTTGAGTTAGTTTGTAATTCAAGTGAATTTTTGGAATTTATTCAGACCCATTGTGGGATAGGACTTGAACCATAGACTAATGATTGGTTTGACGATAGAGTGGTTTAGATCTGGTTTCAAAGTGGTTTGAATCGAATATCCAATATAGCCTCTGATTATTTATTTATAAATTTTAAATCATAAATTACTTTAAATTGGAAATTAAATAAGTCTAATGCGAAGTATGGTTCGAGATCTTCGCATGGGTTCTTTCGGATTTCAATTTGGACTTTAAATGGATTTAATCTGATTATTTTTATATTTATAAATGTTTTAAATATTTTTTTATTATAGTTGCGGGTAGTAAACGAGACTTTAAAACTTCATAAAATTTATGATTATGCCATTTCATGTAAATTACGGTTCTGTCATTGAGATGGTGTAAATTTGAAACTTCATTTAATTATGATTTTACCATTTCAATAACGTAAATTTAAAACTTAGTATAAATTATGATTTTGTCATTTCGATAACGTGAATTTAAAACTTTGTTTAAATTACGATATTGCCATTAAGATGATATGAATCTGTAAATTTGTTTTATAAAATATTCGTTATGCGTTGACAATGCGTGAACGCCTGTAACCCATCCTCTTTCGAAGATCGAACGTTATTGTATCGTAAAACAAATTCAAAAGGTTGTTTTGGGTTATTTTACGATAAGTTTATTTAAGAAACTTTTCTCAACTTCGAGAGAGAGGGTAGCAAAGAAAGAGGAGTCCAAAAATCAGAGAAGTCCAAACAAAGAGGGACTCCTCTTTTAGAGAAGAGTTCTCCATCCCTTCTGATTCCATATCCCCTGTCTCAAGGTTTCCTAGCGTGCGTGTGATATAGAGGAGCGGCGCGTGCGGCTCTTACAAGGCACAAGTAGGAACTTCTCTCTGCAGATCGGATCTGCTACGTTCATCATCTACAGCTTCCGCATCGAGAGGTATTGTTTTAAACTTATTTTTACATACTCTTAAATTTCATATTTGCTAATATGCTTTAATTTATATTCAATGTGAATATTAAAATTGAATTACATGCTTTCCACCTTGAGATCCTGTGCATAGGAAAAGCAATTTTCCCTTCAAATGGTATCAGAGCATGGTTAAGGCTTAGGAATGCATGTATAAGCATAGTAGATCTGATATTATTATGCATAAATAATCTAATGTAGATCTAAAGTAGATCTTATTATGATTAGTTTAGATCTATAGTAGATTTAAATATTTTGCATGATGAGAGCATGTTAAAGTTATTTAATGATGATTGAATATATGTTTTTGAAGTAGATCTAATGTAGATCTTGCATGCTGTGTTCTATTATATCTTGGATTGTGTATATTCACCAGGCCGTCCGGTCATAGGGAGGTTTCACAGCCTTTGTTTCTTATTCAAGAAAGGTTTCCTATGACGTGTAGGGGTGCCACTGTGAAAGAACCCATGAACGGATGTAAAGAAAGAAAGATTAAAATATATTTTAATCGAATTAATTTATTTATGTGATAATTTTGATTAGATCCAAAATTAATTAAAGATGATATGTTAATAAGATTAACATTAAGATAACTTAATTGATGAAATCTTAATTATTAATGACAGTAAAATTGTTTTACGTAAAAGTCAGATCATAGAAAAAGGAAAGAAAGTAAAAATATTTTACGAAAATTTTTTGAAAATGTTTCAAAATCAGAACTCAAAATTGAAATTGGTTCAAATTTGAAAAGGGGTTGACTTAAGATCTAGAATTATGAATTAAAGACCTTAAGACATGATAATAAATCATGGGCTAATTGGGTTAGCATGAATAAGGCCCTCTAATTGGGTTAGACCTAAGGTTAGATGAATTGGACTAAATTAGAAAATTGAATCTAATCAAATGTTGAGTTAGGTCTTTTCTTTAGATCCATCTAATTAGATTAGATTGATCAGTCCATACATCTAAATGGACTTGATTTGGGGCTCAGTGGACACCCAAGTCCTTAGGCAAATTTAATTGGGTCTGGTCAACCATTTAGTGTCTAGAAAGGTTCTGATCAAGGTCGCGACTACCTCTCACCTGGCTAGTTAATTATCAGCTGGTGTCTAGGCAAGATGGTTAATGGTGCAACTCAGCCTTTTGATCAAGCCGGCTTGGCTAAGTGGTCCCAGCACTTGATTAGACTAGCCTATTGACTTGAGCTAACCCATGCTTCCTAAGGATAATCAGTTTGATGATTTAGGTACCCATGGACCAAATTAATGAACCCAACTAAATGGTTTAGTGGGAGAATACTTAAATTGGTCCATGTCATTCATGTGTTACAAATTAATCAAACCCTCTAAAATTATTAGGTCCCTAAAGTGACTAAATTATGGGGATAATTAGGTCATAGCCTCCCATTAAGAGAGTGATAATGAGTCCAATGGCTAAGATGATTATTGGAGGCCCAAGGCCTGGTACTCATCTAGTTTTTGGAATTATCATTCATATTATGATGGTTCAATGCAACTCTCTCAACGATGGTCAGGTGGGCCAGCCAAAGTTGGGCTTGACCAATTCCTTGGTTAGAAGCTTGAACATGTCATGTTAATGGTTGGACCTAACCAGGACACCCAATAGGAGGCCCAAAGGCTGATTGGCGTGCAACCTGGGGCAAAATAAATTACTAGAAATTGTTTGGGGAACCAATTGGTTATGAACTACCTTTAGATACATGTGGGTGGGTCGGCCAAAGTCGGGCTCATATGTAGTCTACTGGGTTCTAGTACCCACTAAGAAATTAGGAGTAATTTCTCGGGTTGGAGGTAGGGGCTACCAACCTGAATAAAATAGTGGAGGGCCTTAGACTATAAGTCCAAGTCTATAGGTTTAAATAAATCATGTACACTAATAAGTTTTTGGTTTTCCTTTCAAAAATGTCTACAAATATGTCGCTCCGGTCACTGTTGGACAGTGATAAACTGACAGGTCCAAACTTCGATAGCTGGTATCGAAGGATTAGGATAGTCCTAGAGCATAAGAGGATCCTTTATGTGATAATGGATCCTGCACCTGAGTAGCCAGCCCCTAATGTGCGGGGTGTGGTCAGGGACACTTATCTGAAGTGGACCAATGATCGCACCACAGTGCGCTGCATAATGCTGGCTTCTATGAATGCTGAGTTCAGTAGGAAATTTGAGGAGGCCCAACCGAAACAAATATTCCAAATGTTGAAGGAATCTTTCGGGACGCCAGACGACATTGAAAGGTACAAAATGTCTAGTGCCATCTTCAACCACGAATGCATGATGGGACTTCTGTCACCGATCATGTACTATACATGATCGAGACGATAGAACGTCTGGGCAAACATAGATTTCCTTTGCGTGAGCAACTTGGGAAGGATGCCATACTAAACTCCCTGCCTAGCTCCTACCTGGACTTTCTCAGTCATTATAGAATGACGAAGCCTGCAGTAAACTATCATCGTTTGCTGGTTCTACTGCAGACTTTTAAGAAAGATCACCAGCTTCAAAAGAAGTCAGTGAACTTGGTGGGAGGTTCGAGGGCAGGTCATCATCACCTTAAGAAAGGGATGAAGAAGAAAAATAAAAGAAAGAAGGTGCAACATGCTGGGCCTAGTCAGACCAAGAATAAGAGGGTTGACAAAAGTCAGGCAGAGTGCTTCTACTGCAAGAAGTTGGGTCACTGGAAAAGGAACTATCCCCAGTACATAGCAACCCTGGATCCAAATAGGCCTAAGAAGAAAAACCAGCAAGGAGTTGCTGGATAAGGTATTTATATGATATCACCTTGTAATTTTTCTATCTGTGATACTACTAATTGGGTATTAGATACCGGGAGTCCAATTCATATTTGCAATTCTTTGCAGGGGCTTCAAATTAGTAAAAGATTGAAAGAAGGTAAAAGATTCCTAAACGTGGGTGATGAAAGCTGAGTTCCAGTACTGGCATTGGGAGTCATGGAGCTTTATTTTGAATTTAATAAAATATTGCTTAGTGAATGTCACTATTGTCCTGCATTTTTATTAAATATCATTTCTGTAGGCCAGTTGGCTATTGAAGGATATGATTTTTCAATAAAGAAAGATATTTTAAATATCATTGTGAATGATGTATCTGTGATGTGTGGACAATTGAGCAATGGAATTTGTTGAAAGATTATAAAAAAATTATATGATCCAATCCTTTTGATTTTGATGATTACTAAAAGCCATTGAGTTTATTAAAGGATGTAATGAATTTATGAAAATGAAGCAACAAATTTATTTTGAACAATCAATGAGAATGCTCAAGTTTAACTTTAATCAATTTTGAAAGTGACTTTAAGCTCAATATTCAAACTTTCGAAAAGAAATGTTATAATTCATGTTTTATTCAAAAAGTTTATGGATTAGTTCATGAATCACTTCTAAAGGTTAATTCTATTGATTTCATGTCAAACAATGAACTAAAATGAATCTGGAACGATTTTAATGTCAATCAGAAAAGTTTCTGATTTTTGATACGTTCCGGAGCCGACTCCTGAGTTCAGAGTCGACTCCGCTCAGTGTACAGAAATGTGCATCTGTGTCGAGTCGACCCATGAAATTGTCGAGTCGACCCCTGATTCTGTCGAGCCGACTCCTGGACTGTGCGAGTCGACTCCGCTCAGACACCAGAAGAGTATTTTTCTGAGCACCTCTCGAGTCGACCCCAAGCCTTTCACGAGTCGACTCCCGACTATCAGGAGTCGACACTTTATTTCTGGCGAGTTGACCCCTAACCTTTTTAAATCATTTCTATTTTTGGTAAGATGAGCTCGAGCCAACTCGGGAAAAGCATGAGTCGACTCCGCGAAATCTGGGCGCGATTCTTAACGATGACACATCAGCCCCAATGGTAAGATTTTCAAATAACGGCTATTTTTCCTTGTCTCTAACGGATATATTTTTGCAGATTCTATAAATAGAGGAGTTCTTTTCAAATCAAATCATAGAGAAAAAATCAAAAAGAGAGAAAAGAATATCGTTTGAAAAGAGGGAAAAACAGAGCATATTGGAAAAATCATCTAGCTCAAAGAAGAGTGATTCAAAAGGAGAGAAATCCAGAGAAAGTTTCGACTGCTCCTTCTCATCAATCCACAAGAGTCAAAAGAAAATCCACAAGCATTTCAAAGGTCAAATCGGAGGATTTCAAAAGAGGAAAAGTTTCATCTCAACTCCAAAGTCTTCAACGGTCAAGAATCTTGCTGAGGCGTGATTCAACACTTTAAGAGGAGTTAAAGAGAAGAAGGAAGAAAGCCCAAGCCACTACCATCTGCAATACAATCAGGCTTCTCTATCCTTTTATTATTTTGTACTTCATTTGTATATTTGCTCAAGGGGAGCACTTCATTGTTCAAACACTATTATTCTTATTGTTTGCTGATTCAATCAGGGGATTGAATCAGTGGAGGTTGGTATACCTCGTTACAAGCCGGAGTGCTTGTGTTGGGTAGTTGTGAGCCCGTGAAAAACAACGTGTAGGGTTTTGTGCTGGTAAGCCTGAGTTAAAACCAGCTGGGTTCGTTGTGCACCCGGTAAAACAACAAGTTTGAGTTGTGAGCTTGGAAAACAACTCGGCTGTAATCTAGAGAGATTATAGTGTGGACCCAAGTGAATCTTGGGAGTGGACGTAGGTGTTGGTTACACCGAACCACTATAAAATTATCTTGTGTTTGCCGTGATATATTTTCTCTCTCTCTATCTCTCTTTATTAATTCCGTGTGCATTGCTTATTAGTTAAATTCACTCACTTGCACATCTTGAGCAAATCAGTTTAAATCTTCTAAAAAGTCTTAAATTTTTTAAGAACCCAATTCACCCCCCCCCCTCTTGGGTTGCCATCTGGGCTAACAATTGGTATCAGAGCAAGTGCTCATTTAGAATTTGATCTCACGATCAAGGGCTAAAGATCCTTATGGCAACACAAATTGGTTCAAGTTTTGCTGAAGGTCATTCTACGAATCGACCTCCTTTATTTAATGGAACCAACTATTCATATTGGAAAGCTAGAATGAGAATATTCATTCAAGCTTCGGACTATGAATTGTGGGGAGTAATCATAAACGGACCTAGTACACCCACACACCTTATTGATGGCACTATTGTTCCTAAACCCGAAAGGGATTGGAATGATAATGATAGGAGAATGGCACAACTAAATGCTAAGGCCATTAATATTTTATATTATTCCTTAGACTCAAATGAATTCAACCGAATCTCAACTTGTAATTCCGCAAAAGAAATTGGGATAGGTTGGAAATTACTCATGAAGGAACAAACCAAGTAAAAGAATCAACGATAAATATTTTGGTTCATAAATATGAATTATTTACTATGGAACAAAATGAAACCATCACATGCATGTTCACTAGATTTACTGATATTGTGAATGGTTTGAAAAGTCTTGGAAAAGTTTATACTAATTCTGAGCATGTTCGCAAAATCCTTAGGTCACTTCCACGGACTTGGGAAGCCAAGGTAACCGCCATACAAGAAGCCAAAGATCTGAACATCCTACCGTTGGAAGAGCTTCTTGGTTCGTTGATGACTCATGAGCTTCAAGTCAAACAACATGTCAATGAGGATGAGTCAAGAAAGAAGAAGACCATCGCCCTCAAAGCTGCGGAAAAGGAAATAAGCAGCAGCGATGATGAAGAGGATGATGATGAGTCAGCCCTCCTTGCAAGGAAGTTCAAGAATTTATGCAAAGAAGGAGGCCCTTCCACAAAAAGAGATTTGTTTCAAAAATGGAAGGAGAAAAGGAAAAGGATAAGAAAAAGGAAAAGGACAAAGAGAAAGAGCCCTTAGTATGCTATGAATGTAAAAAACCAGGGCATTTTAGATATGACTGTCCTTTACTTAAGAAGGCTTACAAGAAAAAGAAAAAGGCCTACATGGCAACTTGGACTGATAGTGAAGAGTCTTCTTCCGAAGAAGAAGAACAAAAAGAGGTTTCCAATATCTGCTTCATGGCCAACGACGACGACAATGACAATGAGGTAAGTACCGAAACCCCCGATGATGAATTTACATTTGATGAAATGTTTGAGGCTTTTAATGAACTTATGATTGATTTTAAATCATTGAAAAAGAAGTATAAGTTTTTGAAAAATGACAACATTGGCTTAGCTAAAAGTAAAAATGAATTAGCTTTAGAAGTTAAGAACTTAACAAATGAAAAAGAAGAAATAAGCAAAGAAAGAGATAATCTTAATCAAGAAATAGATTTGTTAAATCTGAAACCAAAAACTCAACAAATGATTTAAAGATCAACTAANGAAAAGGCCGCCGTTTTCCTCCAAGAACCTGCAAAAAGTCCCGGACCGGTGGTTCGGGGGACCCTCCGACGCCCAAGTTAGTGAGTCGTCGAACAGGGATATATTCTTTGTAGAACTGTTCTCCAGCAAGTTTTATTTTTGAGAGAGAGAAAAAGAGAGTCCCCTTGCATGGAGCTCGGTTCCTCCTTTTATACCTGTTGGGGATCCGTATACCTTGGTCTGTTGGAACCGTCGGAACCGTTCCGTTGTGATGTTTCATCGAACGGTAGGTTGTTGGACTGTTGCTGGATAAGGGCCGCTTATAGCGGTAACTGCTGATCAGGCTGACACGCCCGAGCTATCCGGCAGTAGTCCTTAGATCGCGGGGTCAGTTGCCTAAGTAATCCTCGTATGAAGGTCGACACTGGGGGCCGACGCTGGTGGCAATGCCGGATGCCGGAACTAAAGCTTCAGTACTGGGATTTATTATTAAGGCCGACACCTGTGGCCAATGTTGGAGGCCGCTGCTGATGGATGACGCTGGGGGTTGACGCTGGATGCCGACGCCGGGGGCCGGCGCTGGTGGCCGACACTGGCTGTCTGGCTCAAGAGGCCGACGCTGGAGGCCGACGCCGGGGGCCGGCGCTGATGGCCGACACTGGCTGTCTGGCTCAAGAGGCCGACGCTGGAGGCCGATGCCGGAGGCCGGCGCTGGGCCGACACTGGCTGTCTGGCTCAAGAGGCCGACGCTGGCTGTCTGGCTCTGAGGCCGACGCTGGCTGTCTGGCTCTGGAGGCCGACGCTGGCTGTCTGGCTCAAGAGGCCGACGCTGGCCTAGCTCTGAGGCCGACGCTGGTGGTTTTGGGTTTTGTTGTCACATCATTGCTTTCGAAAATCGTGCAGAAGATAATAATACTCCAGGGAAACGGCCAGCCGTATCAGATGCCCCCCGCCCCTGAGATGGGTAAGCGTTCATTTATCCCGAAAGGGGTGAATATCCTCTAGGTGGCCGGTTTTCCGCATCATTATTTCGCCTTTGTTGGGATTAGGGAGGATTTACCTCGGGCAACGTTACGAAAAGGCGGACGGAATCATTGTGATAAGGTTAACTCCCCCTTTTGCCGGTCTTTTCGAGCTTATCGTATTGGCAGGTCTTCGAAACGTCTCCCAACTGAAGACGGACGCGTGGTTGGATCGGACGGTGAGGGGATGTTTCGAAATGGCGCCATGATGGCAGATTGCCCTTATCTTCCTATCTTCCCATTTCTTCCGCCATTGCCCCCTTTGAGTCCCAGCGCTTCTGTCTTTCATTCATTTTCTCCGTGCTCTGTCTTTGGCTCGCGTTTTTCTTCTCAGGTTAGTTCCCATGGCTTCTTCTCCTTCTTGCTCCATTTCCGGTTCTTGGGGGGGTTCTTCCCAGTCTTCTGAATCCCAGTCCATCCAATGGTCACCTCATCTTCTGATCATTCACCTAGAGCCACGACCAGTCGATCGTCCCTCAACCGGGATTCGTCCGACCGGCGGACAACTTCCGTTAGAACCCGGCCGGCGGTTGCCGGCCCTTCTAGGGTTACCAAGGAGTCCCCCGAAGGGACTGCGTCCCTTGTCTGCCCAGGACATCGCGAACTTAAGGGCCAGGTACGGCTTCCCTCCGACCTTCACCTGTTCGTTCCCACCCCTAACGACAGGGCAACCTCTTCCCGTTCCGGGAGGGTTGCCTTGTACGGGGCCTTTTTTAAGGCCGGGCTTCGTTACCGATTCATCCCTTCATCCTTAATCTTCTAGATAGGTACTCCTTGACCCCGTCCCAACTAGTTCCCAACTCCTTCCGAACTATTGTTGGTTTTTTAGTACTCTGCCATCTGCAGGGCATAGAGGCTAGCATTTCCTTGTTCCGCAGCTTCTATACCCTTGCGCAAACAGTCGGGGTGGTGGTCTTTCACTCCTAGATCCAATAGGATTCTTAGGTTGTGCCTTCCTTCCTCCGTTAAGGGTGGAAGGACAAGTTTTTCTTCGCGGACGTCAGCGGGGTTCGTGGAAGCTGGGGGATACCCAATATCGACGCCAACAGGGACCCTCCATCCTTCCACGAGACCGGATGGCGTTTGGGCAGCTCCTGACTGCCGATATTCCTCGGTGTAATAAGCTGATAGCCGAGGAGAATCTTCAACGTGCCGGCTTAATTCCCTCGAGGGGTGAGCATTAGTCCACTCGCCTCTCTTCTCTGTTCTTCTCCCTTCTTTTTTTTTTTTTTTAACTATCCTTGCTTGCGTAGGGATGGCGCCGACATTGCACAAGCTTAAACAGGTGGCCGCCAAGAAGAGGAAGGCCGCGGGGACTGTGTCCCCTACCGAAGGGAGGGCTGCCAAAGTTCCCAGGAGGGCCGACACGGGAGGGTTGTGGCAGAGAGACCGACGCTGGGATGGCCGACACCGGAGGGCTAAAGTCGTGAAGCCCCTACGCGCCAAAGTCTGAAGAAGGGCGGCCCCAAAAGGGCCGACGCTGGGGTCGAGGCCCAGGGGCCAAAGCAGTGGGGCCCGTGCGCATAGGCGAGGCAGCCCAACCCCAAGCCGAAGAACCCGTCATGGAAGACGCGGCGAAGGCCAGGGCCGGCAAGGAGGTGAGCAAGGCCCGCCGGAGGAAGAATCTCCAGCTTCGGCTCCTCCAATTATTTTACTCGATTTATCTCCCGATGGGAAGGCGTCGTCTCCCACGCCTAAAGAGACGGATAAGGCTCCGGCGGCAATAGCGGCAACTCCAGTTGCACTTGCCCCCTACGGGGGCGGCAGCTGAAGCGCCTCCGCCCGCTAAGGAGCCGGAGGCGGCAGGCTCCGAGGCGGGATCAGCCTCTGTAGGTCCGACGCCCAGGGAAGGGAGGAGTATCGATCCCTCCTTCCAATCAATGCTGGCAAACCATAGCCGCTGGGCTACACGGTCATAGAGGAAGCTTCGGTGGCGGAGGTGCAAGAATACCTCCGAGGTCAGGGGTGTGTTACCTTTTTCCGTGAAGCCTCGGTGGCGCATCTCTGGGTGAGTTTTGTCATTATTGCCCCCTTTTTCTTTTCCCCTTTTCTTTCTTTATATCTGGATTTTTTTTTTTTTTTAGGCCCTGAATTCCCTTGTCGCCCTTAAAAGACCTCTGGACTCTGAGTGATACCGCCATTGAACAAGCGCGGGAGGAGATGGTCTCCCTACAAGTCAGAGCAGAAAAGGCGGCGATGGCTCTGGAGGACACCCGGGCCACCCTGAACGGGTGAGGTAGAGGTTATTCGGCTTAGAGCCGAAAAGCTGAATACGCGCTGGAAGTTGCCCAGCATCGCGCTGCCAATGAGCTGGACAACGCTCAGGTGGCAGAAGAAAAGCAAAAAGTGGCCGAGGAGAAGCTGATGGCGGCCGAGGAGAAGCTGGTGGCGACCGAAGAGAAACTGGTGGCAGCAGAGCAGGAGGTAAGTGTTCTAAAGACTCGATTGAGTTCTGCCTCTGCCGAGACCAATGCGGCTAAGGAAGCCACCCGCCAACACATAATTAAAATCGCGGATCTGGAGGCGGTAGTGGCGGAGGCCCAGAGAAGAGCCATCGAGGCGGAAAGGAAGGGGGCCAATGTCATAGAGGATTATAAGAAATCGCAGCCTTCGATGACGAGGTAGCCGAGTCAGCGGCGCTAGCCTATGACGCCGGCTTCCAAGATTGTAAAAAGAAAGTCCAGGAGCTTTATGACCTGGAAGATATCGAGGAGCTGCAGCCTGACGACGTCCCCGAGGATGATGCCCCGCCTTCGGATGCCCATTAGCAGCTTTTTGTTCTTCTCCTTGTCGAAAATTTTGTAAACTTCATCATCAATGAATATTTTTAATCTATCTTGATCCTTCAATTATGATCTACTTCCTTTGTTGAACTGCTGTGAACTGCCAGTCGATAGGATTAAGTATAGTAGGTTACGCTAGATAGGACCGTGATGCTGTCCTAAGCAACGACAAAACCGATATTCGATGGTAGCGCGGATTTTAGTTGCTATCGTAAATGCGAGGTGCGGGTCCTCGGTGCCAACACATAGTTGGTTTTTACGGCCGACGCTGAGCGTCGGTCTTAGGTGCCAACGCGGAGTTGGTCTTTGTCTGCCGGAGTGGATCCGTCTTTTGCTGCCGACGCTGGGCGCCGGTTTGGGTGCCAACGCGGAGTTGGTCTTTGGAGCGGATCCGGTCTTTTGCTGCCGACGCTGGGCGCCGGTCTTCATGCCAACGCGGAGTTGGTCTTTGACTGCCGGAGCGGATCCGGTCTTTTTGCCGACGCTGGGCGCCGGTCTTAGTGCCAACGCGGAGTTGGTCTTTGACTGCCCGGATCCGGTCTTTTGCTGCCGACGCTGGGCGCCGGTCTTAGTGCCAACGCGGAGTTGGTCTTTTGCCGGAGCGGATCCGGTCTTTTGCTGCCGACGCTGGGCGCCGGTCTTAGGTGCCAACGCGGAGTTGGTTTTGAGTGCCGGAGCGGATCCGGTCTTTTGCTGCCGACGCGGGGCGCCGGTCTTAGATGCCAACGCGGAGTTGGTCTTTGACTGCCGGAGCGGATCCGGTCTTTTTGCCGACGCTGGGCGCCGGTCTTAGATGCCAACGCGGAGTTGGTCTTGACTGCTTCCGTCTTTTGCTGCCGACGCTGGGCGCCGGTCTTAGATGCCAACGCGGAGTTGGTCTTTGACTGCCGGAGCGGATCCGGTCTTTTGCTGCCGACGCTGGGCGCCGGTCTTAGTGCCAACGCGGAGTTGGTCTTTGAGTGCCGGAGCGATCCGGTCTGCCGAACCGGTCTTAGATGCCAACGCGGAGTTGGTCTTTGACTGCCGGAGCGGATCCGGTCTTTTGCTGCCGACGCGGGCGCCGGTCTTAGTGCCAACGCGGAGTTGGTCTTTGACTGCCGGAGCGGATCCGGTCTTTTGCTGGAGCTGGGCACCGGTCTTAGGTGCCAACGCTGCCGGAGCGGATCCGGTCTTTTGCTGCCGACGCTGGGCGCCGGTCTTAGTGCCAACGCGGAGTTGGTCTTTGACTGCCGGAGCGGATCCGGTCTTTTGCTGCCGACGCTGGGCGCCGGTCTTAGATGCCAACGCGGAGTTGGTCTTTGTGCCCGGATCCGGTCTTTTGCTGCCGACGCTGGGCGCCGGTCTTAGTGCCAACGCGGAGTTGGTCTTTTTCCGGTCTTTTGCTGCCGACGCTGGGCGCCGGTCTTTGCCAACGCGGAGTTGGTCTTTGGTGCCCGGATCCGGTCTTTTGCTGGACGCCGGTCTTAGTGCCAACGCGGAGTTGGTCTTTGACTGCCGGAGCGGATCCGGTCTTTTGCTGCCGACGCTGGGCGCCGGTCTTAGTGCCAACGTGGAGTTGGTCTTTGACTGCCGGAGCGGGTCTTTTGTGCCGACGCTGGGCGCCGGTCTTTGCCAACACGGAGTTGGTCTTTGAGTGCCGGAGCGGATCCGGTCTTTTGCTAAACATACTCATTCGAAAATAAGAACGTATTATTCATGCATCAAACAGATTCAAATTAATAACGATAGAATTCTATTGATAGTACCGGCGTAAATTGTCGGCATTCCAAGTTCGAGGGAGCGGTTTCCCGTCTAGCTCTTCGACTTTGTACGCCCCATGGTGGAGTACCTCCTTGACACGGTATGGTCCTTCCCATTTTGGTGCCAGCTTGCCCCCTTCCGTCGGCTTTGATACTTCAGCTCTTCGTAGGACAAGGTCTCCGGCCGGAATGTCTTGGGTCGCACCCGAGAGTTGTAGTGCTGGCCACTCGCTGACGGAAGCTGCCATGCGAAGCTGCGCTTGATCTCGCAATTCTTCCACCAAATCCAGATCAGCCCTTAGCTGGTTTGGAGTTGCTTTCTTCGTGGTATAATTCCGTCCGGGGACTAGGAGCTCCTATTTCCACGGGGATGACCGCCTCGGTCCCAAAGACCAAGCTGAAAGGGGTTTCCCCTGTGGGTGCTCGCGGCGTCGTGTGGTAGGCCCACAACACACTGGAAAGTTCTTCCACCCAGCGCCCTTTGCAGCTATCTAGCCGAGCCCTGAGTCCTTGGAGGATGATGCGATTGGTCACCTCGGCTGCGCCGTTGGTTTGGGGATGCCCTACTGAGGTGAATCGATGATGGATGCCCAGGCCCTCGCAGAATTCCGGAAGGCCGTGTTATCAAACTGTCGGCCGTTGTCAGTAACGAGGGTGTGCGGTAGCCCGAACCGGCACACCACAGATTTCCAGAAGAAAGCCCTTACTTTGGCCTCCGTGATCTTAGCAAGAGCTTCCGCCTCGATCCACTTAGTGAAATGGTCGACGGCCACCACTAGGAACTTGCGTTGTCCGGAGGCAGGAGGGAATGGTCCCAGGATGTCCATGCCCCACTGTGCGAAGGGCCATGGTGCAGCCAGGGGGGTCAGCTGGGACGCCGGTTGATGTTGAATGTTGGCATGCGCTGGCAGCTGTCACATCTCTTGACGAGTTCGGAGGCATCCTCCTTCATTGTCAGCCAATAATACCCCTGACGTAGGCTTTGTATGCAAGAGCCCTGCCCCCCAGATGGCTTCCGCATATCCCTTCGTGTATCTCTCGCAGGATATAATTGGCGTCGGTGGGACCGACACACCTGAGGATAGGGTATGAGAATGACCTTCGATAGAGCTTTCCTCCATAAAAAACTTCGGGGCGTCTTTTAAGTTTCCTAGCTTCGGCAGGGTCTTCTGGGAGGGTGCCATCAGTAAAGTACCGGACATAGGCGTCCATCCAGGAGGGCTCCTGCTCCACTGGCAAAGTTTCTCTTGGTACTTCAATACTCGGGGCTTCTAAGTGCTCCACATAAGCCTTTCCCAACATCCCATCAGCTGAGGCGGCAAGATGGGATAAGGCGTCGGCTCTAGCATTCTCCTGTCGAGGAATGTAGCTGACGCTGAAGTGAGTGAAGGGGAAAATTGAGTGCACCATCTAAGTAGCGGGCCATGATGGGATCCCTTGCCTCGTACTCCTTTGTAATTTGGCCAGCAACCAGTTGGGAGTCGGTGAATGCCCTAAGGCGTTTCACCCCAAGCTCTCGAGCCAACCTTACCGGATAACAAAGCTTCATATTCCGCCTGATTGTTAGTGGCTGGAAAGAGGAAGCGAAGTGCACATTCGGTCACAACCCCATCCGAGTTGGCCAGATGAGGCCTGCTCCGCTCCCTTGAGATTTGATGCCCCATCCACATGGAGAACCCACTCATCGCTGGTTCCGAGGGGCTGAATGTCCGTAGGAGGTTCTTCAGGTGGCTCCATTCCCCAAGTACATTCAACCAAAAAATCTGCCAGGACTTGGGACTTCATGGCCGACCGGGGGCGGAAAGATAGATCGAACTCCCCCAGCTTGAGGGCCCACCTTGCCAGCCGGCCGGAAGTATCTGGACGAGCCAGAACCGCCTTCAGAGGCTGGTCTGTGATCACCGCGATCGGGTGGGCTTGGAAGTATGGCCGCAGTCGCTGGGCAGACACGATCAATGCGAAGACAATTTTCTCCATGTTTGAGTATCGGGTCTCTGCATCAGCACCTTACTCGTATAATACACTGGCCTTTGTGTGCCATTAGTGTCCATACGGACTAGCACGGAGCTAACAGCCTCGGGAGAGGCCGCAAGGTATAGAAGGAGCTCTTCTCCGCCGTCGGCTTGGATAGCAGTGGCGGGGTAGATAAGAATTCCTTTAACCCTTCGAACGCCTCTGGCATTCTTTCGTCCATTCGAACTCGTTGATTCGGCGAAGCGCCTTGAAGAAAGGCAGACACCTTTCAGCAGACTTGGATAGGAAGCGGCTTAGGGCGGCTACTCTTCCTGTCAAGCGCTGTACTTCCTTCTTATTGGCAGGAGGCCTCATGTCCAAGATGGCTTGGACTTTGTCTGGGTTTGCTTCGATCCCCCTGGGTCACCATGAAACCCAAAAACTTCCCAGCGTCACCCCAAATGCACATTTGCGAGGGTTCAGCTTCATCTGGTACCGACGAAGGCTGTCAAAAGTTTCTGCTAGGTCGCAATGTGGTCACCGGCATGAACGCTTTTTGTCAGCATGTCATCCACGTACACTTCCATGTTACGTCCTATCTGACCTTCAAAGACCTTGTTCATCAACCTTTGGTAAGTAGCTCCCGCATTCTTTAACCCGAAAGGCATTACCTTGTAGCAATACAACCCCTTTTCGGTTATGAAGGAGGTAGCTTCTTCATCCGCCGGGTTCATCCGGATCTGGTTGTATCCAGAGAAAGCATCCATGAAGCTAAGGACCTCATGGCCGGATGTAGCGTCCACCAGTTGATCGATTCGAGGCAGGGGGAAGCTGTCTTTGGGGCATGCCTTGTTGAGGTCGGTGAAGTCTACGCACATTCTCCAACTTCCATTGGCCTTGCGGACCAGAACCACATTAGCCAACCATTCGGGTAGTGGACCTCCCGAATATGGCCTGCAGCCATTAACTTGCGGATCTCCTCGTCGATAGCTTTCTGTCTGTCCGGAGCAAAGTTTCTCTTTTTCTGTCGGACCGGCCGACACCCTGGCTTGAGGTTAAGTTGATGGGTGATTACTTCTTCAGGGACGCCCGGCATGTCTGAGGATGACCATGCAAAAACGTCCGTGTTGGCCCGCAGGAAAGTGAGAAGTTGATGACGTACTTCCTCTGGGAGCGATGCCCCAGCTGAACAGTCCTTGCTGGGTCATCACCCAAGGGGAGGGTTAGAAGGTGCTCTGCTGGCTCTCCCCTTCTTCCCAACTCCCTAGGATCGAGTGACTCAGAGGCTGTCGCTGATTCTGCGCTCAGCGGGCTGGGCGACAGATGGTAGCAAGGCGGAAGTGGGCTTTGCTCCCCCTTCATTTCTCCGATGCCTTCATTGGTGGGAAACCTTACCAATAATCTCTTAGTGGAGATCACGGCATCCAGCAGATTCAGCCCCGGTCTTCCCAAGATGGCGTTATAAGCCAGCGGGACCCGGACCACCAAGAAGTTTATGACCACGGTGCTTTGGCATGGAGGAGTTCCAGCCGTGACCGGGAGAGCAATTTCACCTTCGACGCTCACTGAGTCTCCCGTAAAACCCATTAGCGGTGTGGCAACGGGTCGGAGTAGAGACCTTGATAAGTTCATCCGAACAAAAGCGTCATAACTCAAGACGTCCACAGAGCTCCCACTATCAATTAGAATTCTTTTTACAGGGTGTTTAGCTATAGTCATGGACACCACGACGCTGTCGTCATGTTTATTAACTACCCCATCTAATCCTTTCCGAAGAAAGGTATTACAGAGTCTATTCCCTCTCGCGGTCTCTTCGAACCACCATCCGCTCCCCAAGAGATCATAGCTATGGTCTTTTCCGTTGGGGTATTGTCCACGCCAGCCGGGCGACCTGGGGGCACCGCGGAGCCCGTCGCGGGAGATTGCCTCTTCGAACAAACTTGCCCAGGTGGCCTTGCTGAACCAGCTCCTCGATGGCCTTTTTCAGATGGCGGCAGTCTTCGGTGTCGTGGCCGTAGTCTCGGTGATACCGGCAGTAAACTCCTTGTTGCGGGAACCCCCAGACTTCAAGGGGTCGGACGCTTGAAATATGGTTCTTCCTCAATCTCCAGCAGGATGTGAGAGATGGGAGCCATGAGGGAGTGAATTGCTCTTTAGGAACAGCGCCTGTGGCCGGCGATCTGAGCGTCGTGGAGGCTCGGGCTTTCGTGGTTGTGTACCAGCACGGTCAGAAGGCGGTGGTTTATTACTGGGGTTCTTGTCAGCTTCTCTCCTGGAAGAATCTGCTTCGTCAGCATGGATGTACTTCTGTGCTCGGCTCAGAAGCTCGGCGTAGGAGCGCGGAGGCTTCTTATCCAGGGAATAGCGAATCTGGACGGGCGAAGTCCTCTCTTCAGGGCCAAGGTGGCGACGGAGTCCTCCAGGTTGTATACTTCCAGCGCTGCTTCCTTAAATCGAGCGACGAAATCCTTTAAGGTCTCGCCACTCCTTTGCTGGACAGCAAAAAGGCTATCGGCAACTCGTGGGATCTTTCGACAGGCATCAAAATGAGCCAGGAAGGATCGTTCAAGTTGCCGAAACGAGTTGATGCTGCGGGGGGGCAGCCGGGAGTACCATGCGCGCGCCGCCTTACGGAGCGTGGCCGGGAAGGCGACGCATAATAAGGAATCCGTCGCTCCCTGGACCTGCATGAGGACTTGTAGCTTTCCAGATGGTCCAGGGGGTCCGTCGTTCCATCATATGGATCCAATTGAGGGAGACGAAACCGGGGGGGGACAGGTTCCTCCATGATATGGCAAGACAGCGGGGGGCGATGCTCATACTCCGCTGCATAGGGATCGGCGATCCGACGGCTGAGTTCGTCCAACCGCCGATGGTACTCGTCAAGCCTTTGCTCAGCCGTCGGGTGGTTCTCCGGGGAGTGTTACCTCGGGATGAGTCGGAAGAAGAAGATTGCCGGCGCAAAGAATGTGCCCGCTTGGCCTCCTTTTCTTCCGGTCGGTGATGGGAACGGCCAGAGCGACGGGAGGGAGACCGTCGCCGCTTTGAGGTCCCTTGGGATGATTCGGAAGAAGAAGATCGCCGGCGCAACGAATGTGCCCGCCTGGACTCCTTTTCTTCCGGTCGGCGGTGGGAGTGACCGAGGCGACGGGAGGGAGACCGTCGTCGCTTCGAGGTCCCTTGATGATGAGGTTCAGGGGGCGAACGATGAGAAACCTCAGGCGGGGTTCCTCCCTGGTGAGACTGAACTGTTCCTTGCACCCCTTCGCACATCGCAGGGGGTTGAGTTACAGCAGCCACATGACGCTCTTGCAGCCCCCGGACCATCATCGTCAGATCCTGGACCTGATGAGCTAGGACATTAAGTCGGTCGGGTTGGCTCGTCGGTGCGAGAGGTGGAGCAGGGGGGTTGACCTCCGAATGCTCAACTCGCGGGATGTGCCCGGCTGCTTGGCTGGAGGAGGCCTCTTGCGCTCGCGTGGTCACCATTGCTTCCTTTGCAAAACTGGAGGGGTTCCAAGGAGAATTTTTGACATGGCTTGCCCCCCCTTCCTGGCGCGCCAATCTGTTGCGGCCGACTCACGTATGATGAACGTCGGGCAGGCTGGAATCACTGGGTGCGTAGAAGGGCCGTCGTCTTCCTCCAAGAGCCTTGGTCCTTTGGAAAAGGCCGCCGTTTTCCTCCAAGAACCTGCAAAAAGTCCTGGACCGGTGGTTCCGGCGGGGACCCTCCGACGCCCAAGTTAGTGAGTCGTCGAACAGGGATATATTCTTTGTAGAACTGTTCTCCAGCAAGTTTTATTTTTGAGAGAGAGAAAAAGAGAGTCCCCTTGCATGGAGCTCGGTTCCTCCTTTTATACCTGTTGGGGATCCGTATACCTTGGTCTGTTGGAACCGTCGGAACCGTTCCGTTGTGATGTTTCATCGAACGGTAGGTTGTTGGACTGTTGCTGGATAAGGGCCGCTTATAGCGGTAACTGCTGATCAGGCTGACACGCCCGAGCTATTCGGCAGTAGTCCTTAGATCGCGGGGTCAGTTGCCTAAGAATAATCCTCGTATGAAGGTCGACACTGGGGGCCGACGCTGGGTGGCAATGCCGGATGCCGGAACTAAAGCTTCAGTACTGGGATTTATTATTAAGGCCGACACCTGTGGCCAATGTTGGAGGCCGCTGCTGATGGCTGACGCTGGGGGTCGACGCTGGATGCCGACGCCGGGGGCCGGTGCTGGTGGCCAACACTGGCTGTCTGGCTCAAAAGGCCGACGCTGGAGGCCGACGCCGGGGGCTGGCGCTGGTGGCCGACACTGGCTGTCTGGCTCAAGAGGCCGACGCTGGAGGCCGATGCTGGAGGCCGATGCCGGAGGCCGGCGCTGGCGGCCGACACTGGCTGTCTGGCTCTGGAGGCCGACGCTGGCTGTCTAGCTCTGAGGCCGACGCTGGCTGTCTGGCTCTGGAGGCCGACGCTGGCTGTCTGACTCAAGAGGCCGACGCTGGCTGTCTGGCTCTGAGGCCAACGCTGGTGGTTTGAATTTTATTGTCACATCATTGCTTTTGAAAATCGTATAGAAGATAATAATACTCCAGGGGAAACAGCCAGCCGTATCAAACTGCAGTTGATTCCATAAATCTCAAAATATAGCTGAAATAATCTCACATCCGCTGCTTACCGGTAATTCGCTGCCCCACCACCCACAAAACAATTCATTCTGCTAGCCGGTTAAACCCCAAGATACCGCTGAAATAATCTCAGATCCACCACTCACGGGCAATTCGCTGCCCCATTCTGTGAAATATTCATAATATACAACCGCAACGCTCGTATAATTCACCTCACAATACATGATTGAGCACCAAGGGAACTATGAGGATTTCTCACATATTTTTCATCGATTTCTAAGATAAAAAGGGGTTTTAGATTGACGTCAAGAGAATGGTAAGTCTCAGCAGACGAAAATATATTAGTTTAATGAGTATTGTCTTTTGCTAAATTTTTTAAAAAAATAAGCAAATGAGGCGCGCATCCACCGCACTATCATCTTCTTAGTTTACGACACGAAATATATGACAGTATTTAAGGTAAAGAGAGGAAAGAAAAAAAAAAAAAAATGATAGAGGCAATGAGTCCAAAGAATTTTTATTATTTTTATTTTTTTCTTGTAGTTGCACGATTAGGTTTACATTAAAGGAGCATCATTTTCAATTTTTGTTGACAACAATGACAAAACTTTATACATGTTGGAGTGCCGATATGTCCTCAAACGAATTCTTCCTGCCATCCAACGAATCCCAAGAAGCTGTAAAGACGAACAGCATAAACTCCTGTCATAAACCCCCTCCCCCCAAAAAAATACATCCAAATTCACATTAAAAAAAAGGGGATTAACTCTCGAGGAGATCTGACTAGTAGAAACGATACCGCACCTGAGACGTCGGACGGTGATCTGCTGGGAGATAGCGCGGTAGAAGAAATTAGCGCCGTGGAGGAACATCACGATTCCGGCGCACCCGAGGACCAGGAACTCGAACATCGTCGCTTAATCCCTCTTCCCCTCCTTTATTCCGCCGGACGAGAAGAAAGATGGGGAGAGAGGCGTTGGAAATCCAGAGACCAGCTAGGGAGAAGAGGGATTTGAGGGTTTTGATCTGGGGATGGGTTTTCGTCTCGAAGGTGGACACGAGGGCTTTTCGTTTGTTGGAACTTATTTATTGTCGTATAACTTTGCGGAGCCACTGATAATTGGTTGGTGGTGCGTCCGAGTCTCGAACGAAGTAGGAATGTGATGGACAAAAGAGCGATAGAGAAAGAGCGACCGACGCTGACTCGGCATCCAACTCCCAGGCAACTCTCCCCACGCTTGGCGCTGCTTCACTCGGAATTCTTGCCATGCGCCAGCCAGACGAGGGAGGGGCCTTCCGCCCGTGAAAACTTTTTTGCTTCTTTCTTTCTTTTTTCAAGAAGCGCCGTGGCAACACCTGAGAGGCCGTATGAAGCCTCTCATACAGCATTTCACATCAAAAAAAGTATATTATATAATTATAATAATATATATAGTATTAAAAGTATATTTATATATTATGAATATAATATATTAGATATAATATGATACTTTAATATAATAATATCAACATAAAATAATATATTATTGTTGCTGTCAAATCACGTACGATGAGCGTCGGGTCGGCTAGGATTGTTGCGTGCGCAGAGAAGTCATCGTCTTCCTTCTAGTGCATGCAAAAAGTTCCGGACCGGTGGTTCCGGTGGGGACCCTCCGACGCCCAAGTCAGTGAGTCGTCTAATAGGGATATGATTTCTGTGTCGAATTCTTAAAGAGGAAACTAGAGAGAGAGAGTCCCCTTGCGTGAAGCTCGGGTCCTCCTTTTATACCTCTCGGGGATCCCGTTTACCTCGTTCTGTTGGAACCGTCGAATCTGTCCCGTCGTGATCTCACCGAACGACAAGTCGTTGGACTGTTGCTGGATAAGGGCCGCTTATAGCGGTAACTGCCGATCAGGTTAACACTTGCCCGTGATTTGGTGAGCGAGGTGCTTGGCAATTGGCCTTAGATCACGGGATCGGTTGCATGAGACTAGTCATTGTGTGTGAGATACTGAAGGCCGACACAGGGGGCCGACACAGGAGGCCGGAGCCGGAGGCGGGAACCAAAGTCTCAGCACTGGAGGCCGGTGCTGAGGGCCGACGCTGGGGCCAATGGCGGAGGCCGGAGCCAAGGTCTCAGCACTGGAGGTCGGCGCTGAGAGCCGATGCTGGGGGCCGATGCTGGAGGTCGACGCTGGACGCCTGTCCTTGGTGCCAACACGTAGTTGGTCTTTGAGACCGATACTGGGCGCCGGTCTTTTGGTGCCGACGCTGGAGGCCGACACTGGAGGCCGGCAATGGAGGCCGACGCTGGAGGCCGGCACTAGGGGTCGGTGCTAGAAGCCTTGGGTTTTGTTGTCACATTATTACTTTCGAGAACCGCGCAAAAGATAATACTACCCAGGGGAAACGGCCAGCCATATCAGATGCCCCCCCACCCCTGAGATGGGTGAGCGTTTACCTACCCACAAAAGGGGTGTCGATATCCTCTAGGCGGCCGGTTTTCACGTCATTATCTCGCCTTTGTTGGGATTAGGAAGGATTTCCCTCGGGCAGTGTTACGAAAAGGCTAGCGGTATCATTGCGATAAGGTTAATGCCTCCCTTTTCATCGGTGGTCTTTTCGAGTTTTTAGCATTGGCAGGCCGTCGAAACGCCTCCCAATTGAAGACGGACGCGTGGTTGAATCGGACGATTGTGGGGTGTCTTGAGAGGGCATTATGAGGACAAATAGCCCTCATCTTCCCGTCCTCCCCATTTCTTCCACTGCTGCCCCCTTTCGAGTCCGCCAGCGTTCCTCTGTTTCCTGTGTTCATTCTCTTCCCGTGCCCTGTTTTCGGCTCGAGTTTTCCAGGTTAGTTCCCATGGCTTCCTCACCTTCTTGCTCCATCTTTGGTTCCTGGGGGGGTTCCCACAATCCTTCTCAGACTTTTGATTCCTTGTCAAGCCAATGGTCCACCCCTTCTTTTAACCATTCTCCACCGGAACAGCGACCAGTCGATCGTCCCCTAACCGGGACTCGTCCGGCCGGCGGGCGGATTTCCGCCCGGAGCCAGTCAATGGCTGCCGGTCCTTCTAGGGTTGCCAAGGAGTCCCCCGAAGGGACTGCATCCTCTATGTCTGCTCAAGACCTGGTAAACCTAAGGGCCAAGTATAGCTTCCCTTCAGACCTCCATCTGTTCTTTCCTACCCCTAATGACAGGGTAACTTCTTCCCGTTCCGGAAGGGTTGCTTTGTACGAAGCCTTTTTAAGGCCGGGCTCCGGTTGCCGATCCACCCTTTTATTCTTAATCTTCTGGACCGATACTCCTTGACTCCTTCCCAATTAGTTCCCAACTCCATCCGAACTATCGTCGGTTTTTTGGTACTCTGCCATTTGCAAGGCATTGAGGCCAGTATTTCTTTGTTCCGCAGCTTTTATACCCTTCGCAAATAGTCGGGCTGGTGGTCCTTCACCCCTAGGTCTAATAGGATTCTTAAACTGTGCCTTCCTACTTCCGTTAAAGGGTGGAAGGATAAGTTTTTCTTTGCGGACATTAGTGGGATTCGTGGAAGCTGGGGGATACCCAACATCGACGCCAATAGGGATCCCTCCATCCTTCCACGAGACCGGATGGCGTTTGGGCAGCTTCTGACTGCCGACATCCCTCGGTGTAATATGCTTTTAGCCGAGGAGAATCTTCATCGTGCCGGTTTAATTCCCGCGAGGGGTGAGCACTTGATCACTCGCCTCTCTTCTCCTCTGCTTCTCCTTTTTTCTTTTTTTTTTCTTTCTTTAACTAGCCTTTGCCTGTGTAGGGATGGCGCCGACACTTCATGAGCTTAAACAGGCGGCCACCAGGAAGAGGAAGGCTGCAGGGAATGCGCCCTCTGCCGAAAAAAGGACCATTGCTAAAGTTCTAAGAAGGGCCGACACGGGAAGGGTTGATGCCGGGAAGGCCGACGCGGGGAGGGCCGACACTGGAGGGGCTAAAGTCGTGAAGCCCCTGCGTACAAAGGTTTTGAAGAAAGGCGGCCCTAAAAGGGCCGACGCTGGAGAGACCGAGGCCAAGGGGGCCAGAACCGTGGAATCCTCGTATGCAGGTGAGGCAGCCCAAGCTTAGGCTGACGAGCCTATCATGATAGACACGGGAAGGGCCGAGACCGGCGGGGAGGTGGAACGGAGTCAACCGGAGAGAGGATCTCCAGCTGCAGCTCCTCCCATTATCCTACTTGACCTTTCTCCCGAGGGGGAAACGCCGTCTCCCTTGCCCAAAGCCTTAGAGACGGATAAAATTCCTGTGGCAATGGTGACGGCTCCAGCCGCTACTCTGCCCCCCACGGGGGCAGCAGCTGAAGTGCCTCCGCCAGCCAAGGAGTCGGAGGCGGCAGGCTCAGAGGCGGAATCAGCCTCTGTAGGCCCGACGCCCAGGGAAGAGAGGGGCGTCGATCCTTCCTTCCAGTCATTGTTGGCAAACCACGGCCGTTGGGCTGCATGGTCCGTGGAGGAAGCCGCGGTGGTCGAGGTGCAAGAATATCTCCGAGGTCAGGGGAGAGTCGCCTTCTTCCGCGAAGCATCGGTGGCGCATCTCTGGGTGAGCTTCTGCGCCATTATCATCTCTTTCCCTCCCCCCCCTTTTTTTTTTTTTTTTTTTCTCATCTTGACATTTCCTCCAGGCCTTGAATTCTCTTGTCGCTCTTAAAAACCTCTGGACCCTGAGCGATACCGCCATCGAACAAGCACACGAGGAGATGTTGTCCGTCCAGGTCAAGGCGGAGAAGTCGGCAATGGCTCTGGAGGACACTCGGGTCACCCTGAAGGGTGAAATTGATGTCGCCCGGCTACGAGCCGAAAAGGCCGAGTATGCGCTAGAGGTTGCTCAGCGCCGCGCAGCCAATGAGCTAGATAATGCTCAGGTGGCCGAGGAGAAACAGAAAGCGGCCGAAGAGAAGCTGAAGGCGGCAGAATTGGAGGTGTGCGTCTTGAAGACCCAATTAAGTTCTGCCGCCGCTGAGACAAGTGCAGCCCAAGAAGCCACCCGCCAGTACATAGCCAAAATTGCCGATCTGGAGGCAGCAGTGGCAGAGGCCCAGGAGAGGGCCATCGAAGCTGAAAAGAAGGGGGCCGAGGCCGTAGAAGATTTTAGAAGATCCAAAGCCTTCGACAAGGAGGTGGCCGAGTCAGTAGCGCTTGCTTATGACGCCGGCTTTCAAGACTGCAAAGATAAAATCCAGGAGCTCTACGACTTGGAGGATATTGAGGGACTGAAACCTGATGATGTCCCTGAGGATGATGCCCCGGCTTCGGATGACCATTAACAGCTTTTGGTTTCTCTTTTTGTATCGATATATGCCTGACCTGAGTCGGCACCCTTGTAATCTTACAACCATCAATGAATATCTTTAATCCCTATTTGCCCCTTTGGTTAATATTATCTTTATTTATTCAAGCTGTCATGAATCACCCACCAATAGGGCTATGTAGAGTAGGTTACGTGAAATAGGATCGTGAGCTGTGACATTGTCCCAAGTGTTGGCACAAGTTCAACATTTGGTAGCGACGCGGGCGTCAGTCGCTGGGCGCTGGTCTTTGGGTGCCGGAATGGGTCCAGCTTTCGTTGTCGACGCTGAAAGCCGGTCCTAGTGCCAACACAGAATTGGTCTTTAGTGTGCCAACGCTGGGCGCCGGTCTTTGTTGCCAATGCAGAGTTGTATGCCAACGCGGGGTTGGTCTTTCGCCAACGCGGAGTTGGTCTTTGTTACCAACGCGGAGTTGGTCTTTGTGCCGACGTGGGCGCCGGTCTTTGGTGCCAACGCGGAGTTGGTCTTTGTGCCGACGCGGGGCGCCGGTCTTTGATGCCAATGTGGAGTTGGTCTTTGTGCCGACGCGGGGCGCCGGTCTTTGGTGCCAACGCGGAGTTGGTCTTTGTGCCGATGCGGGGCATCGGTCTTTGGTGCCAACGCGGAGTTGGTCTTTGTGCCGACGCTGGCGTCGGTCTTTGGTGCCAACGCGGAGTTGTCTTTGTGCCGACGTGGGCGCCGGTCTTTGGTGCCAACGCGGAGTTGGTCTTTGTGCCGAAGCGGGGCGCCGGTCTTTGTGTGCCGACGCTGGAAGCCGGTCTTTGGTGCCAACGCGGAGTTGGTCTTTATGTCGACGCTGGGTGCCGATCTTTGATGCCAACGCGGAGTTGGTCTTTGTGCCGACGCGGGGCGCCGGTCTTTGGTGCCAACGCAGAGTTGGTCTTTGTGCCGACGCGGGGCGCCGGTCTTTGGTGCCAACGCGGAGTTGGTCTTTGTGCCGACGCTGGGCGCCGATCTTTGGTGCCAACGCGGAGTTGGTCTTTGAGCCAACGCGGGGCACCGGTCTTTGGTGCCAACGCGGAGTTGGTCTTTGTGCCGACGCGGGGCGCCGGTCTTGGTGCCAACGCGGAGTTGGTCTTTATGCCGACGCTGGCGCCGGTCTTTGGTGCCAACGCGGAGTTGGTCTTTGTGCCGACGCGGGGCATCGATCTTTGGTGCCAACGCGGAGTTGGTCTTTGTGCCGACGCGGGGCGCCGGTCTTTGTGTGCCGACGCTGGAAGCCGGTCTTGGTGCCAACGCGGAGTTGGTCTTTGTGCCGACGCTGGGTGCCGGTCTTAGTGCCAACGCGGAGTTGGTCTTGGTGTTAAGCATACTCATTTAAGAACAAGACCATGTTATTCATGTATCAAACCAATTCAAATTAACGACAATAGAGTTCTATTGATAGTACCGGCGTAAGTTGTCGGCATTCCAAGTGCGAGGAAGCGGTTTCCCGTCAAGCTCTTTGACTTTGTACGCCCCATGGTGGAGTACTTCCTTAACACGGTATGGTCCTTCCCATTTTGATGCTAGCTTGCCCCCCTCTGTCGGCTTTGATACTTCAGCTCTTCGTAGGACAAGGTCTCCCGGCCGGAATGTCTTGGGTCGCACCCGAGAGTTGTAGTGCTTGGCCACTCGCTGACGGAATGCTGCCATGCGAAGCTGCGCCTGATCTCGCAATTCTTCCACCAAATCCAGATCAGCCCTCAGCTGGTTTGAGTTGCTTTCTTCGTGGTATAGTTCCGTCCGAGGACTAGGAGCTCCTATTTTCACGGGGATGACCGCCTCGGTCCCAAAGACCAAGCTGAAAGGGGTTTCCCCAGTAGGTGCTCGTGGCGTTGTGTGGTAGGCCCACAGCACACTGGAAAGTTCTTCCATCCAGCGCCCTTTGCAGCTATCTAGCCGAGCCCTGAGTCCTTGGAGGATGATGCGATTGGTTACTTCTGCAGCGCCGTTGGTTTGGGGATGCCCTACTGAGGTGAATCGATGATGGATGCCCAGGCCATCGCAGAATTCCCGAAAGGCCGCATTATCAAACTGTCGGCCGTTGTCCGTAACGAGGGTGTGCGGTAGCCCGAACCGGCATACTACGGATTTCCAGAAGAAATTCCTTACTTTGGCTTCCGTGATCTTAGCAAGAGCTTCCGCCTCGATCCACTTAGTAAAATGGTCGACTGCCACCACTAGGAACTTGCGTTGTCCAGGGGCAGGAGGGAACGTGTTGAGAAATTATTAAATCATAATTGCCCCAACTTTATTGATTTTGATGATTTCCAAAAGCCATGAGTATTTTAAAGAAAACAATGAGTTTATCTATCAAAAATCTTGAGCTTATTCAAAAAGAAACCAATGGACTCTAAATGGTTTAATTCACTGATTTTTGAATCAATTTGAAAGAGAAGTTTTCAAACTCTATTTTGAGATCTTGAAAAGAAATTCTTACATAATATATTTTAATCTATGATTTCTTGAAACATGTCTTGAATTCATGCTTAATGACATATTTATTGTGTTCAAGTCAAATATCATTTAAAATTATTTTAATATAATTGGGACGAGCTTTAAAGTCAATCGGAACATTTTTCTGATTTTTGTATCGCTCCCGAGCCGACTCAAGGGTTTCCGAGTCGACTCCCCAATTGTCTGAGTTTCAATGTTGTCCTGAGTCGACACTTGAGTTTTCAAGAGTCGACCCCTGAAACCTTCGCGAGCCGNGACTCCCCAATTGCCTGAGTTTCTCGAGTCGACCCTTGGTTTTCAAGAGTCGACCCCTGAATTCTTGCGAGCCGACTCCTGTCTGTGCGAGCCGACTCCGCTCAAACAACAGAACCCATGTTTTTTGAGCACTTCTCGAGTCGACTCCCCATTTTCCTCGAGTCGACTCCCGACTTTCAGGAGCCGACACTTGTTTTCGCGAGTCGACCCTTCAATGCTTAAAATGTTTCTATTTTTGGTAATCGACCTCGAGCCGACTCCCTCAGAGCTCGAGTCGACTCCGCGAATTCTGGGCGCGATTTTTAACGATGACACATCAGCCCCAACGGTAAGATTTTTGAATAACGGCTATTTTTCCTTGTCTCTAACGGATATATTTTTGCAGATTCTATAAATAGAGGAGTTCTTTTCAAATCAAAACAACCCAGAGAAAATCAAAAAGAGAGAAAAGAATATCATTTGAAAAGAGGGAAAAACAGAGCATATTGGAAAAATCATTTAGCTCAAAGAAGAGTGTTCAAAAGGAGTGAAATCCAAGTGAAAGTTTCGTCTACTCCTTCTCATCAATCCACAAAGCCAAAGAAAATCCAAGCATTTCAAAGGTCAAATCGGAGGATTTTCAAAAGAGGAAAAAGCTTCATCTCAACTCCAAAGTCTTCAACGGTCAAGAATCTAGCTGAGGCGTGATTCAACACTTCTAGAGGAGTTGAAGAGAAGAAGGAAGAAAGCCCAAGCATCTACCATCTGCAATATTATCAGGCTTTTCTAACCTTTATTATTTTGTACTTCATTTGTATATTTGCTCAAGGGGAGCACTTATTGTTCAAACACTATCATTCTTATTTGTTTGCTGATTCAATCAGTGGATTGAATTAGTGGAGGTTGGTATACCTCGTTACAAGCCGGAGTGCTTGTGTTGGGTTAGTTGTGAGCCCTAGAAAAACAACGTGTAGGGTTTTGTGCTGGTAAGCCCGAGTTAAAACCAGCTGGGTTCGTTGTGCACCCGGTAAAACAACAAGTTTGAGTTGTGAGCTTGGAAAACAACTCGGCTGTAATCTAGAGAGATTATAGTGTGGACCCAAGTGAATCTTGGGAGTGGACGTAGGTGCTGGTTGCGCCGAACCACTATAAAATTATTGTGTTTGCCGTGCCTATTTTCTCTATCTCTATCTCTCTTTATTTGCTTGTGTATTGCTTTTAGTTAGCCTCTCACTTGCACATCTTGCTAACTAATCAATTAAAGTTAAAAAGTCTTAAATTTTTAAGAACCCAATTCACCCCCCCCCTCTTGGGTTGCCATCTGGGCCAACAATTGGTATCAGAGCAAGTGCTCATTTAGAATTTGATCTCACGATCAAGGGCTAAAGATCCATATGGCAACACAAATTGGTTCAAGTTTTGCTGAAGGTCATTCTACGAATAGACCTCCACTTTTTAATGGCTCAAACTATTCTTATTGGAAAGCTAGAATGAGGATATTCATTCAAGCTTCTGATTATGAGCTTTGGGGTGTTATAATTAATGGACCTAGTACACCCACACACCTTATTGATGGCACTATTGTTCCTAAACCCGAAAGGGATTGGAATGATAATGATAGGAGAATGGCACAACTAAATGCTAAGGCCATTAATATTTTATTGTTCCTTGGATTCAAATGAATTCAACCGAATCTCAACTTGTAATTCCGCAAAAGAAATTTGGGATAGGTTGGAAATTACTCATGAAGGAACAAACCAAGTAAAGGAATCAAAAATAAATATTTGGTTCATAAATATGAATTATTTACTATGGAACAAACTGAAACCATCACATGCATGTTCAC
Organism: Calamus simplicifolius; assembly: GCA_900491605.1. Lineage (NCBI taxonomy): Eukaryota > Viridiplantae > Streptophyta > Magnoliopsida > Arecales > Arecaceae > Calamus > Calamus simplicifolius. The sequence goes on along the minus strand of UESW01001695.1, from coordinate 121,352 downwards.
TAGATTTACTGATATTGTGAATGGTCTGAAAAGTCTTGGTAGAATTTATTCTAATGCTGATCTTGTGCGTAAAATTCTTAGGTCACTACCAAGATCGTGGGAAGCAAAAGTCACTGCCATCCAAGAAGCAAAGGACCTCAATGCACTACCTTTAGAGGAGCTTCTAGGATCCTTAATGACCCACGAGTTAACAATGAAGCAGCATGTTGAGGAGGAAACAAAAAGAAGAAAACTCTTGCCCTCAAGACTGCAGAAATGGAAGAGAGCAGCAGTGAAAGCAATGATGAAGATGATGAGGAAACTGCTCTCTTGGCCAAAAAATTCAGAAGGTTTATGAGAAAAAGGCCCTTCCATAAAAAGAAATTTGGAGCAAGATTTGAAGGAGAAAAGGATAAGAAAAAGGACAAGGAGAAAGAAAAAGAAAAAGAGCCCTTAGTATGTTATGAGTGCAAAAAGCCAGGGCACTTCAAGTATGACTGTCCTTTGCTGAAAAAGGCCTACAAGAAAAAGAAGAAAGCATACATGGCAACATGGTCTGATGAATCTTCCTCGTCGGAAGAAGATGAGCAAAAGGAAGTTGCCAATATTTGTTTCATGGCCAACGACGACGACAACGACAATGAGGTAAGTTCTGAAAACTCAAATGATGATTTTACATTTGATGAAATGTTTGAGGCTTTCAATGAACTTATGATTGATTTTAAATCCTTAAAGAAAAAGTATAAGTTTTTGAAAAATGACAATATTAGTTTAGCTAAAAGTAAAAATGAATTAGCTTTAGAAGTTAAGAACTTAACTAATGAAAAAGAAGAACTTAGGAAAGAAAGAGATAATCTTAATCAAGAAAAAGATTTATTAAAATCTGAAACTAAAAACTCAACTAAAGATTTAAAAGATCAATAGAAACTTTAGCTTTAGATAAAGAACAGCAAGCTAAAGAAATTGACTCTCTTAAGAAAGATGTTAAAAAATATAAAGACATTGTTGAGAAATTCACTTTAAGTTCAACTAAACTTAACATGATCCTAGATAGTCAAAAAGCTGTTTTTGACAAAGCTGGTTTAGGATATAACACATTAAGGAAACAGAAATCTCTAAAGAATATTTTTATAAAAGCCAACCAAAGTAATATAACTTGTTTTAAATGTAATGAAAAAGGTCACAAATCCTTTGAATGCAAAACGTTAAAAACAACAAGTTAAATATTAAAGCTAAGAAAATATGGGTTCCGAAAGGAACAATTTTTATTGCTGCTAACCATGAAGGACCCAAGAAAGCTTGGGTACCTAAGCATAAAGTTTGATTATATTGCAGGAATGTCTTGTAGCCAAAAGATCAAAGAAAAAGTGGTACCTTGATAGTGGCTGCTCAAGACATATGACGGGTGACAAAGATGAATTCATCACCCTGGAGAAAAGAAAGGTGGAGTTGTGACGTTTGGCGACAACGGTAAAGGTCAAATTATGGGCCTTGGTAAAGTTCGCATAACTCCATCTATAGTTATTGATAATGTACTTTATGTTAATGGTTTGAAGCATAATCTAATAGTATAAGTCAATTATGTGATAAAAATTTTAATGTTTCATTTAAATCTTCTTATGCACTGTAACTAATTCTATTGATGATAGCATTGTATTTACTGGTTATAGACATGGCAATGTTTACTTAGTTGACTAGAAAAATTATCTTTGAGTGATCATTGCTTAATTGCTGACAATGCTAACATAAATGAAATTAGTTGGTTGTGGCATCGTAGATTAGGTCATGCAAGCACACACCTTATTTCAAAACTAATTAAAATGGATTTAGTTAAAGGATTACCTAAACTAGATTTTGAAAATAATAAAATATGTGATGCATGTCAATTTGGAAAACAAACTAGAAGTTCTTTTAAATCTAAAAACATTGTTTCAACTTCTAGGGCACTAGAGCTACTTCACATGGATCTTTTCGGACCAACTAGAACCACAAGTCTAGGAGGAAAGAAATATGGTCTAGTGATTGTAGATGATTATTCTAGATATACTTGGGTAATGTTTTTAGCTCACAAAGATGAGACTTTCTCAATTTCCTGAAATTCTTTAAGAAAGTCACAAATGAGAAAAACACTACTATAGTATCTCTAAGAAGTGATCATGGAACAGAATTTGAAAATCACCTATTTGAAAATTTCTGCACTGAAAATGGAATTAATCATAATTTTTCAGCCCCTAGGACTCCACAACAAAATGGTGTAGTTGAAAGAAAAAATAGGACTCTAGAAGACATGGCCCGTACCATGCTATGTGAAAGCAACTTACCAAAGTATTTTTGGGCGGAAGCAATTAACACAGCATGTTACATCTTAAACAGAGCTTTAATAAGACCAATATTAAAGAAAACACCTTATGAATTATGGAATGAAAGAAAACCAAATATAAAATACTTTCATGCATTTGGATGTAAATGTTTCATTCATAATAATGGTAAAAACAACTTAGGAAAATTTGATGCTAAATCTGATGAAGGAATTTTTCTAGGTTATTCAACAACTAGTAAGGCATATAGAATCTTTAACAAGAAAACCTTAGTAGTTGAAGAATCCATTCATGTAGTTTTTGATGAATCTTTAGCAACTGGATCTGAAAAGATTGATGATGAGGAAGATACAAACATAATTGAAAAAGATCTTGAAAAACTTAATATTGAAGTATCTTCTGATCATGAACAAGAGGCTAAAGATGATGATTCACATAAGGACGATGATGTCAATATTGATCATAATGATGTAGATCTTCCAAGAGACTGGAGATATGCTCATAGTCATCCTAAGGAATTGATTATAGGCGATCCATCTCAAGGAATAAGGACTAGATCATACATGAGAAATATTAGTAATCATCTTGCATTTGTATCACAAATTGAACCTAAAACTATAGAAGAAGCTGAAAAAGATAATAATTGGATGTTAGCTATGCAAGAAGAACTAAATCAATTTACAAGAAATAATGTTTGGACCTTAGTTGAAAGACCTAAAAACCATTCAGTAATAGGATCAAAATGGATTTATAGAAATAAACTAGATGAAAATGGCATTGTAATTAGAAACAAAGCTAGATTGGTTGCTAAAGGATATAATCAAGAAGAAGGTATTGATTTTGATGAAACCTTTGCACCTGTAGCTAGATTAGAAGCCATTAGGCTATTACTTGCATTTGCATGTCATATGAACATTAACTTATTTCAAATGGATGTAAAAAGCGCATTTTTAAATGGATTTATTAATGAAGAAGTTTATGTAGAACAACCACCAGGTTTTGAAGATCACGAGTTTTCAAATCACGTTTTTAAATTGCACAAAGCTTTATATGGTTTGAAACAAGCACCTAGAGCTTGGTATGATAGGTTAAGTAAATTCTTAATAGAAAATGATTTTACAAGAGGAAATGTTGATAAAACTTTGTTTTTGAAAAGAAAAGGTAAAGATTTACTTGTAGTACAAATATACGTAGATGACATTATTTTTGGTGCTACTAACGATTCTCTTTGTCAAGAATTTGCAAAGTTGATGCAGGGAGAATTCGAGATGAGCATGATGGGAGAACTCAACTTCTTCCTTGGACTCCAGATCAAACAAAGCAAAGAGGGAATCTTTATCAACCAAACCAAATACACAAGAGAACTACTCAAAAAGTTTGGTATGGAAACAATGAAACCCCTCGGAACTCCAATGAGTCCTTCATGCAAGCTGGACAAAGATGAAGAAGGTAAAAAGGTTGACCAAAAGTATTATCGAGGTATAATCGGATCCCTTCTTTATTTAACAGCAAGTAGACCAGATATCATGTTTTCAGTATGTTTATGTGCTAGATTTCAATCTGAACCTAAAGAATCACATTTAATAGCTGTTAAAAGAATTTTAAGATATCTAAATGGAACTAAAAATGTAGGTTTATGGTATTCTAGAGACTCCACATTAAACCTAATTGCATATTCAGATTCTGATTATGCTGGATGTAAATTAGATAGAAAAGCACAAGTGGTGCATGCCAATTCTTAGGTAGTAACTTAATCACATGGTTTAGCAAAAAGCAAAATTCAGTTGCATTATCAACTACTGAAGCTGAATATGTAGCAGCTGGAAGTTGCTGTGCGCAAATCCTATGGATTAAGCGACAACTTGAAGACTATGGTATCACACTTGATAAAACACCCATAAGATGTGATAACACTAGCGCAATCAACTTAACTAAAAATCCAATTCAACACTCAAGAACAAAACACATAGAAATTAGATATCATTTTATAAGGGAACATGTAGCTAATGATGAAATTTGTTTAGATTATGTAAACACTGAAGAACAATTAGCTGACATATTCACTAAACCTTTAAATGAAGAAAGATTTTGTTATCTTAGAGGAGAGTTAGGAATTTGTAATCCTTTTGAATAAATTTTGAAACCTCTAAGGAAATATATCTAGAATTCTTTCAAATTCTCAAAATCTTAAGGAAATTTTATCTAGAACTCATATCAATTTGATCTCTCAAAGTCCATGATTTTTAATCATACTCAAAGATCAAATTTCGGACTTAATTCGGATTCTCTGAATCTTAATCTAATTTTTCTCTGAATTGTCCGGGAGCCGACTCGAGAGTATCGGAGTCGACTCGAGTTTCTGCTGAAACTCAGGAGTCGACCCCTCCTCTGAGCGAGTCGACTCGAGATCGTGTCCGTGCTCTGTGACTAGTCGCGAGCCGACTCCACACTTTGCGCGAGTCGACTCGACGTGGTCCCAGTCGATTTATTTAGGGCACGAGTCGACCCGACGGACATTTCATTCTTCCAAATCTTCCAAATCCTCTCCAAAACTTTCCCAAAACCCTCCAAACCTCAAATAACCTCTGATTAACAATCCTTCAAGATCAATGGCACCCAAAACCCGAGGAGCAAGCTCGAGTGGCGCCGGTTTGAAGAGAAAGAGGACCGTCGACGACCCGTCCGCGAGCCGTCTACGGATTCTCCTCTACCCTTCGGCTAGTGATCCTCCAGCTCCAGCTCCTACCCCTCAGGTAGATCTTCTAGCCAGTAGGATTGTACCACAGGAAGGAAGTGGATTTCGAATTGTTTGAGAATGAAGGATTCATCATTGGTAGACAACTAATCGAGATGGGATTTGAGTATATTTGTTCATTGGACTGTCCACCTACCCTGCTTTGTTAAAGAGTTTTACAAGAATTTGTCCAGAGGAGATGATGGCTTGGTGAGCAAGGTTAGAGGCATTGGTTGAACATTACATCCTCTATTCTATCTAGATTATTGAAGTTACCCTTGTCTGGACCTTCTACATTTGCCCCTGAAGATAGATCTCCAGCCCTCACTCGGCTATTGAACCGAAATTTTGAAGGATTTGAAGAAGTCTTTGCTAGTCAACTGCCTTTGGAATTAAGACTTCTCCACAACATTTGCAGCAGGATTTTATTTCCCAAGACAGGCAGGTTTGACTATGTTTCTGAGCGAGATATTTTTGTCATGGATGCTGTTGTTCTGGGAAACCCATCAATCTACCTAGGATGATAATTTGGTATATTGCAGATTGTGGCGGGAAAAAGAAATCAGCTTACCCTATGGCATGGTTTTGACTAAATTATTTCTTAGCCAAGGGATTGTGTTCAGTGATTGTGAGCCAAAGAAGGAGTTAAGACATACAGATTATTATACTTTGGCTACCATTCATCGCATGGGGTTTGTTAAGAAAAATGGAAGTTGGGAGAGAAAGACTGTTACTGAGGACAGAGACTAGATGCAGAGGCACCCAGACCTTCCTTGAGACATTCATCTCCGGAGCCTCCTCAGTGTTCATCTATTCCAGAGTCTGTTCCTGCTCCTGCTTCGATTCTACCCCTGCTCCTACTGTTGCTCCTGCTCAGTCTTCCACAGTTTCATCTGGTAGTTTTTCTGATACACAGTTAGATCAACTTCGATCTTATTCAAGTCTGAGTTAAGTGATCATGAAAAGAGACTGAAAGAAGAATTTAATGAAAAGTATATGAACTTAAAAGAAGCCTTATATTCTCTCAGTGATCGAGTTGCATTGATTGAGTCTACTCTCAGTTCATCTACCGGTTCCTTAAGTGAAAATTTAAAGAATATCTTTGGAGAACTTAAGGACATCTGCGGTGACTCGGAGACATACTCCCAATGCAACGCTGAGCTTCAAGAAAAATTACTTCTGCTTGTACTTTTGTTGATGAAAAACTCAAAGACTATGTTAGACTTCAATGTGAAGGGATGAAGCAAATTGTAGATCACTTGAATAGAATTACTAGAAGAAATTTTTAAGTTTTCATGTAATCTCTTTTTGATGTAATCAAATTTACTTTCAATGCAATGAGCAAGTTTACATTTCATGTACTTTCATTTTGAAGTAATGAGAAAGTTTGATGCTTCACTTTTGTCTATTTCAATTGTAATATCCTTGAATACTTTGAATGATCCTCAATTGATAAGTTAAATGAAAAAGATAAAGAATGTTATTGATATTGAACTTCCTAACCTTTTTGTTGATTACAAAAAAGGGGGAGAGTTTTTATTCAATCGTATATGCCTTGCCTTCAATTCAATCAAAGTTTAATTTTGAAAGAAAAGCATAAGGGGAAGAGATAAATTAAATTGAATTTCATAAAGAAATGCTTAAGTTTCTGATTTTGAAAAATTTTGAATGATTTATAAATTCATAGGGGGAGCTACCTCATTGAGGGGGAGCCTTTCCATGAACACAAAGTTGATTTTGGAATCACAAATTTTTTCAATTTTATAATGCATATACTCAATGTTTTTGTCATCATCAAAAAGGGGGAGATTGTTGAGAAATTATTGAAACATAATTGCCCCAACTTTATTGATTTTGATGATTTCCAAAAGCCATGAGTACCTTAAAGAAAACAATGTGTTTATTTATCAAAAACCTTGAGCTTATTCAAATTGAAAGAATGAACTATCAATGGTTATATCAAATGAGTTTTGAATCTTAGAAAAAGAGTTTCAAGTTCTATGCTTAAAAGATTCAAAAAGGAATTTTTACACATTATATTCAATCGATGAATTCTTGAAACATGTCTTGAATCCATGATAAACGTCATATTTAATGTATTCAAGTCAAATTTATTTTAAATTTAATTGGGACAAGTTTTAAAGTCAATCAGAACATTTTTCTGATTTTTGTATCGGTCCCGAGCCGACTCAAGGGTTTCCGAGTCGACTCCCCAATTGCCTGATTTTCTCGAGTCGACCCTTGGTTTTCAAGAGTCGACCCCTGAATTCTTGCGAGCCGACTCCTGTCTGTGCGAGCCGACTCCGCTCAAACAACAGAACCCATGTTTTTTGAGCACTTCTCGAGTCGACTCCCCATTTTCCTCGAGTCGACTCCCGACTTTCAGGAGCCGACACTTATGTTTTCGCGAGTCGACCCTTCAATGCTTAAAATGTTTCTATTTTTGGTAATCGACCTCGAGCCGACTCCCTCAAAGCTCGAGTCGACTCCGCGAATTCTGGGCGCGATTTTTAACGATGACACATCAGCCCCAACGGTAAGATTTTTGAATAACGGCTATTTTTCCTTGTCTCTAACGGATATATTTTTGCAGATTCTATAAATAGAGGAGTTCTTTTCAAATCAAAACAACCCAGAGAAAATCAAAAAGAGAGAAAAGAATATCATTTGAAAAGAGGGAAAAACAGAGCATATTGGAAAAATCATTTAGCTCAAAGAGAGTGATTCAAAAGGAGTGAAATCCAAGTGGAAGTTTCGTCTACTCCTTTCATCATCCACAAAAGCCAGAAGAAAATCCAAGTGCATTTCAAAGGTCAAATCGGCGGATTTTCAAAAGAGGAAAAAGCTTCATCTCAACTCCAAAGTCTTCAACGGTCAAGAATCTAGCTGAGGCGTGATTCAACACTTCTAGAGGAGTTAAAGAGAAGAAGGGAGAAAGCCCAAGCATCTACCATCTGCAATATTATCAGGCTTTTCTAACCTTTATTATTTTGTACTTCATTTGTATATTTGCTCAAGGGGAGCACATTATTGTTCAAACACTATTCTATTTGTTTGCTGATTCAATCAGTGGATTGAATCAGTGGAGGTTGGTATACCTCGTTACAAGCCGGAGTGCTTGTGTTGGGTTAGTTGTGAGCCCAAAGAAAAACAACGTGTAGGGTTTTGTGCTGGTAAGCCCGAGTTAAAACCAGCTGGGTTCGTTGTGCACCCGGTAAAACAACAAGTTTGAGTTGTGAGCTTGGAAAACAACTCGGCTGTAATCTAGAGAGATTATAGTGTGGACCCAAGTGAATCTTGGGAGTGGACGTAGGTGTTGGTTGCGCCGAACCACTATAAATTATCTTGTGTTTGCCGTGCCTATTTTCTCTATCTCTATCTCTCTTTATTTGCTTGTGTATTAATTTTAGTTAGCCTCTCACTTGCACATCTTGCTAACTAATCAATTAAAGTTAAAAAGTCTTAAATTTTTAAGTACCCAATTCACCCCCCCTCTTGGGTTGCCATCTGGGCCAACAGTAACTCAAGAAAAAAAATTGGATGAGTGAAACTTAGACTAATATACCATCATTTAATGAATACCATGATGGTTCACATGTTTTACTTCAAGAAAAGTAAAAATCAATCAAAGAAAAAAATACAAACATGTAAAAAAAAAGACAATTTATGTTTTATGACACTAAGGCCTATATTGACAAAAAGAGATAACAATGAAAGCTATAAAAATCCTTGCTGGCATACGTTTAGTGTCATATTGACTTTGCATCAAGTAGATTTTAAGTACTCATATAAGCCCAAAAATACAAATAATATCTTCTAGCTAATTTTTTAGGTAAGATATTTGATCATTATGAATGGTATCGAAGTGGATACAACTAATGGCATATGTGGAATAGAAGAGACTACAAATGAGATTATATTGTTAGTGATTGAATTTAATTTGTGAATGTTTATGATTTGATTTAATTGGATTTAGACTTGAACTCTTAGTTTAGTGAAAATGCTAGGGCTTAAAGAAAGGGGAATATATGAGTTTACATTTGCGTGTTTGTAGTCTTACATCGGCTACATAATGATTAGATTTTGGTTATTTATATAAAGCCAATGAACCCTAGAAATATCTTTTGGCAAGTTTCTCTACTAGCATAAAATTATATCAATAGATTTCCTCAAATATAGGGTCTCTCACAGACTCAAGTTCATAACTATAGATCCATGTGACTTGAGCCCATAGCCAAATTTGATCAATGAATTATTTAGCATGCGGATTAGTCAACGTGCTTTCTAGAATCTTTGTAATGCAAGATTATGCTTAGAAGGCTCTAAAGGTTAACATATAGAAGTACATCTAAGCATACATATAAAAATACTTTAGTTGGCTAAAACCTAAGAGGAGTCAAAGGCTTAAGAAGTAGCCTTATTCTTCTTTACCAACATTTCAATATAAGACACCATTGTAGCATGTCCTTTGACCACTATGTGACTACTAATTAGGGTATGGTAGCATAAATTAGACATTGACGGCTGTCAACCTTAAGAGGTGAAAAAAAGAGGAAAAAAAAGGAAAACCATTAAGTATTGGTTGGATTTAGGCATTAATCCCTTCTCATTTACTCAAGCATTTTTCATGTAACTGGGGACTTAAAAGAACTATCTGGATTTGCACATAATTGTCTTCTTTCATATATTTTATCTTAAGATCCAAACTCCTAATGTGTGGCTATATGTTTACATTTCAACTTTTTCTAGCCCTACCCTAGTATACTTAGTTTCCTCAAAGTGCCATTCTTTTTGTTTCCCTTTCTATGATAAATGTACCTCTCTCTATAAAACATTGAAAACAAAATGATAAGAAAGAAAAGAAGCTAATTGGACTCATGGCAATCCATTAAATGTTTTCCTCTCGTTATCACATGTGCCGAGTGTGGTTGTCATCTCATTTTTATTAATGGTATTGGGATTCGACGATGAGACCTCACACACTAATAAAAATGATGACGGGGATGTTAAACTAGTAATAAAAACATCCGTACATCCATACCAATGATAAGTTCCGAAAGTTGAGTTATGCACATTTAATCTTGACATGGTGGACTACCTCCTAGATCCATACTTAGTACCATGGGTCATATTTTTTGTAGAAGGTGGTTAGCCTTGCTGGTCTACTAGAGAGCAAGAGATGGTTGGCCTCATATCTATTAAAGAGTGAGGGTGATTAGCTTACTTCACTAGTTTGCTAGAGAGTATGCGTATCCTTTTGTCAGCATCATACCACCCATTGATCTTTTGGTCATTTTTTTTTGGTGTGGTTGCTTTAGGCATACTGTGGATGATGCTAACATAGAATGGATCACCATGTGCTTGCTTAGTTGGAGGCCTGTTAGATGCTAGCGAGGTTTGGATACTTCGTAGCTATTGAGGATGCCTACAATGTCCCTTACCATAAGCTTTTATCTTAGCCGCTCCTTTACTAATCGTTCTGTTTTCGTGAGCTTTCATTCTCTTCTCTTTTTTTTTTTTTTCTAGTTTGAACTTATAGTACTTTCCTTTTTTAAGGATTAATGAATTAAATGACTTTCTTCTTTAATATGCTCCACTTATCTTTTTGCTTTATAAATGTTTGGGTTGTGCTTCTCTTTGCCCCTTATGTTCATAGCCTACTTCTACCATACCTCATTTTTTTAGGGGTACCTTTGCTCAGCCTCCCAAGAAAAATTCTTTTAGAAAAAAGGTCCTTGCTCTTCTATAAGGAAGCTGCACCTCCAGTTGATCTCACAAATGAGATTGGCTTGCTTCTTCGCTCGAAGGAGGTTCCTTCCAAGCAAATTAGCAAGATCAGGTCTTTGGTCCCATCTTCGGCAAAAGAGGGCCTTCTAAGTGAGGCTAGTATTCCACTCTCATTTTTCTTCCAAGGAGAGTTGTTTTAAATGGGTCAGCTTTCAAGCAAAGCAGACCTTCTTTTTTAACTAACGAGAAAAATTCTTTTAAGTGGTTTTCAAATAATCTATTCTCTCTCTTTCTTTTTTAATAATTTTTTTAAAGATAAATCGGCTTTCTAGCAAAGTGAACCTTCTTTTCTTATTTGATGAGAAGAATTTTTAATGACTTTCACATAATTTACTCTCTTTTTCTCTTAAGTATAATTTTTTTTCAGTAGTCAAGCTCTTAGACTGAGTGAGCCTCATTCTCTTACTTGATAAGAAAAGTTTTTGTAGTCATTTTTAAGTAATCCGTTCACTCTTTTTCACAAATAGAATTCTTCTAGACAGGTTGACTCTCAAGTAAAGTTATATTCCATCACAGCTTTAGTAGGTGATAAAGCAGTGCCTTGTCCTATCTTGCAAGTCCCAATAGCAAGCAGAGTTGTGTCACACTGTCTCCATTGCTTAGGCCCCTTCAACATTCTCTAAGGATAAGACTTCGAGGTTCAGATGCTTGGCCACATTCTCTACTATGACATTTTACTATGCTTTAGAGTAGGCTTTAGCTGAGTAGTTCAATAGAATCGGCTTAAATTTAGTCGCCTTGAGCTCTTCTATTTTTTATGTCCCTCTCAATAAAGAATTGCTACTCTTCTGCTAAAATTGCTTCTAATAGAACCTTAGTCACTTTAGCCTTAGTAGCTCGAGCCCTCACATTTAGTTCAATGATTTTCACCTTTACCTTAACTGCCTTCATCTCAGCCCTTGTTGCCTGGCTTAGCCTTCTTCAGCTTCACCTTATGTTCCCTAGCCCTCACTTGCATCCTCTTCATCTCCATCATCAACTTTGCCTTGGCCCTCTCAACCTTTGCATAAAGATTCTTGAGCCTCTTCCTCAACTTATCCTTAAGCAAGGCTTCAATTGAGAAAGACTTGCTTGGTGACACTTTTCGAAGAAAGCCTACATATATTAAACAAACAATATACAAGCAGAGAAAGCGATGTTTGTCAGCTCCATATTTAAGAGAGCATTAAAGTGCTCCTAGTCCATTGGGAGCATGATCCTTTGAGCTACGACATGGGTTTCTATGCTATGTAGGTTGGACTCCATACGAAAGTTTGATGAGGTTGCACTTAGGATTAAAGTTAAAGTGCTCAGGTAAGGAGTTGAATGTAAAGTTGCCTAAGGAGAGTTAGGTCTGTTAAAGGATGAAGAGCCATGAAGGAGACTAAAGATGGGGAAGATCAGCTCGAGCTGACGTTATAGATGAAGGCTAGAGAACTTGAAGAAGGGGATGGGACCGGATGCTTAAGTGGTGAAGTGGTAAGAGCCACAAAAATAGTGACAACTATTATAGGAAGCAGAGATAGTTCCGTTACATGGAGCACTAACCTCTTGAGCATAGAGACATAGGGCTAGGCTGCAACTTGACTCCTCTCAACTGGCTTTTCTTCGCTTGACCCCTTTAGCAAAGTAGGCACATAGTGACTCATTCTATGTTAGCATCACCTATAGCATGCTCAATGCTATTGCACTAAGAAAACATGCCTAAAAGATTGATGAATGGCATGTGATCAGTTGAAAAGGATGCATACACTTTTTGATAGATGGGTCAGGATCAATCATCTTTGACTCTTTGATAGATTGGTAAACCCAACTATCTCTCGTTTCCTAGGAGATTGATGAGGCCAACCACCTTTTACAGAGAATGTGACTCATGGCACCAATTATAGGCACAAGAGGCAGTTCCTTTATGCCAAGATACATCGCATATGACCCAAGCTAACCATCCTTAACAATATTTTCTTCTCCTCACCAACTTGAGTATCGAAGGGCCTTAATCAAGTAGCTCTTGGCATTCTTTAAGCTCATCTTCTATTCTTGCAAGAGCTTCAACTCGGACACAAAGTCCTTCTCCATTGGGCTTACAACTATCTTTATTTCTTGTTCAACATCCTCATCATCATTCCTACCGACACTTAAGGTCCCATTACTGAAACCCAGCACCATCATTTATCATGCTTGGAGGCTTGCACATGAAAGCAATCTCGTAGTGTAAACATATAGTCCAGACTATATATCTAGTTAGAATGTATCGTTTTTGTCTTTTCTACATTAAATGGCCCAAAATGTATCACTAGTAGTAGAGCAAACATCATTTTCTTGAGTTCATGTTTTGATAAAATTCACCATGCTCCCTTGTAGAAAGTGAGTCAAATGTTGTTGATCAACATGGAGAAGAAACTTCCTTCCTTACATTAATGATTTGGGTATTACGTATACCTAAAGATATTCTTTGATAAAAGTGTTAACATTTTGTTATATTTTTTGTAATACCCTAAAATAGTTCAACATCAAATAGAAAAGAAAATTTTAAAGAGTTTATAACTTTAAGTTCATCTGCTACCAATTAACTTGCACTTAAGACTACATAAGCTCTGCTAGCTAACAAGTTAATTGGGTAGTAGGTGAATTTTGGATGTTGCAAATGGTATCAAAGCCAACTTGAGTTTGTAAAAGTTGATGGGCAAGGAGGAAAGAGCCTCAACTCGGAATAAATTTTGGCTAGCTTGTATCATACAATAAGGACATTGTATAATAAGAGAGAAGATTGTAATACCTAAAATAGTTTTATATTGGATGGGAAAGAAAAATTTGAAGAGCTTGTAACTCAAATTCATTTGTTACCAATTAACTTGCACAATTTCATATTGGATGAGAAAAAAAAGTTTAAAGAGCTTATAATTTAAGATTGCGTTTGGTAGCCGGTAATCTATCCAGATTACCAGTAATTTAAACTGGACCCACCGGATAGCTATTTTGGGCATATTTTTTGGGGTAATCTATCTTGCAGAGGTAATCCAGATTATCTTAGGGGAAGGTGGCTATCCAGATTATCGAACATGTTGAATCTGATAAATCTTTTTTTTTTTGATAAAATTATCCCTGTCCCCTCAGATTTCCTTTTAAATGAGATAAGATAAGAAAAAAGAGGAAAGAAGAGAAGCTGTGAGAAAGAGAAAAGGTGGAGGTAACGCCCAGATCAAATCCGATCGATTTCGAAGGTAACCCTTGTGAAATTATAATCCTTTTATTCAATCTTTGCATGCATTGAATGGTTGTTTGTATCTAACAATATTTTAAAATCATTCTTTCCCAAGAAGTCAAAAAAGGCTAATGTTTATCTGATTTTAAAGAGGATAAATAACATATAATGCTCATATTTATATGATAAATAAACTTTTATATTGTACTTTTTTTGGTCGTTCTTTTTTTTTTTTCTTATCAGTTTCTTTTTTTGTTACCAACGGAAGTGGCTGTTCTTTTCCTTTCCTTGTTAATTTATTTTTTTTGTTATCAACGGAAGTGGCTATTCTTTGTTTGTTTTTTTTTTGTTACCAATGGAAGTGGCTATTCTTTTCTTTCCTTATCGGTCTCTTTTTTGTTACCAATGACTATTCTTTTCCTTTCCTTATCAGTTTCTTTTTTTTTTTTACCAACTGAAGAGGTTGGTGGTGAGTCATTGTAGAGAATATTTGGATGTTTAAGTATATAAGACATCTTGTCTAGAGACTCACGATAGGGCTAATATGCTCAAAAGAGATCCACCTTCTTTTATATAATTTTATACTATTAATAGTATATGTTTAAATAATAAAATATGATTGTAACTAATATCCAACTTGTATACATAAACTTAATAGTATATATAAATTTTTAATAGATTTGATTTAGGGGTATTTTGGAAATTTGATGCTATATGACTAGTAATCTATTTGTCATACCAAACACAGTAAATCAGTAATCAATATTATTGTAACATTATCTGTGTATACCAAACACAATAATCAGCGTTACTGGCAATCTATTCAATGGTAATCTATTTTGTAGACAATTCATATTATCATTCAGAGTTGCCTAACGATGCACTAAACGCCTTTCATTTGTTACCAATTAACTCGTACTAACGTAGCGTAACACTCAGAGTTTTTAAGGCCCCCATGAACCTAGCTTGCTAACAAGGAATTTGGGTTAGTAGGCGAGCTTGGGGTGTTATATTTACGTGATGATGTGCGTGGCAAGTTGGGGGCTCTACCATTGAATTGTTCAACAAGAGGATGTAGATGGTAGTTTGGGAGCTGTACCGCTGAATTGTTCAACATGAGGATGTGGACGGCATGTTGTGGTCCTGGGGACTGTACTGTACCGTTGAATCGTGCAACGTGATAGCGGCCATCGGTCCCCCGTCCTATCTCATAACGCATGAGATGACATGCATGTTCATTTCACGCATTGGTCATATCTCATATATATATATATATATCTCAATAGAGGGATGAACGATTGGTGCTGTGGCTGTCATTGCTAAGCTTACCGATCCTTTTCCTGTCAAACAGAATTTTTAGCTATTTAACATTATATCAAACAGCTATCCTCAAGGGAATAAATGGCCGTTGACTGGGGACAACAAGTAATCCAGGCCTTTTTAAGTCTCTACCTACCTAATGAAGCTTGATAGATAGTGATTTGGCCTTCGCGTCAAACATGTAAGAACTCTCTCTCTCTCTCTCGTAAATAATGCAATTAACCTCCTCCATAGATTAGCGTAGTGTATATTAAAAAAAAAAAATCCAGATTCTCAGAGGTCTGAACCAGTGCCGGGCCAACCCAAGCTTACAAATAGTTGAAACCATGGCTAGCTAGATCCTGTGGATCAAAGTGAACTAGCTAGCATATGCCTTCTGTTGAAGTGTTGAACAGGCCACTGTGACATATTTAGATTGCTAATGGGATCCTCACCTATAGGGGGTGCTGCACTGGTCTCTTTTTCTTTTCTATCATTAATGATGCATCTTTTTCACACATTGGTTCTTCTGTACCAGGTCATCGTTTGGCGGTATCAGACTTCCGCGGAACAGTGTAAGTGGGCCTTTAGGCTGGCCCTCGAAGAGGACCCCCATCCACCCTCTTAATAACTCTTCTTACAATCTCACTCACGTCAATTGTTCAAAAAACGACCGGATACGATAACTAGTCTTTTTGAATTATCTAACCAGGCTTTTCTTTATTAAAGAAGAGGATATTGATAGGAAAGCTCTCGGAGATATAAATTTCCAACCCCCAACCGATACACATCCATAAAATCTGAGGTCCAATAATTTAAGGAGATGATTACTAGCATCACTAATGACAGGGAACACCAATCAACATAAACAAATCAGACACGAATTCGTTACGCCTCTCTACTTCGTCTATATATTTGAAATCTTGGATGGTCTACAAGTAGGCAGATTTTCCACGTTTTCTTCCAAAAAAAAAAAAAAAAGTATAAAAATATCCATCGATCTAGTTAATCTAAGTTTTTCAGAAATTTCTTACACCATTAAACTTGGAAGTGGATAGAATATACCATCAAATGCACGGTAGAGATTGAACCCAACAGTCAAACCTACCACATCAGAACACTAAAAGCTACTGAACAGACTGAGGGATGATTATTTTCTACATAATTCCATTATTTGACAAAAACATGGGCCATTTTATAAGGTTAGCAACTGCACTGTATTTATTCTGGTAAATGAAAACTTATAGACAATAATCACCGTTAGATACTTAACAATTGAAAGGAACCATGAAAGTCAGGAAGAGAAATTAAAACTTCAATATTGCTGCACCGCTTGATGGCTTTGATGCAAAAACATACAGGCCAAGATCATTCTTGTTAATGATGCCTTTGTCAATCCTTGACTTGTAGAACTTTTCCTGCAATAAATAGATCCTTACATTTAGGAGAGAGTAAAATAAATATTAATCCAGAAGGATATATTTGCAATTATTTCAACAAGTTGAACTTGTACAAAAGAAGCTGGGGACCACCAACCTCAACACTGTACCATAAAACAGAGAATAAGCCATCTTTCCCATATCATGCAAGGTATCTTCCCGAGGAACTTTTCAACAAGTTACATAACTCTACCCATGTTAAAATAATATTCCTTGGAAAGCTATCTTATGAACAAAAAGAACACTAACAAAAAAAAAAAAGAAGTTAATGACATGTCGTACAGCAGGTTAAGGATAAGGTTATTTGGTCTGACCCATTTACAAAGAATTGGTGCAAGTTTACAAGGCAATAGCAGTTTATTATTTCCTGAATAGAGAGAGACATGATCATAGGGAAGGGATCTTTGATAGTATGAAGTACAGGAATAGTCATGGAAATTAAAAATTTGTTTGATGTAATTTAGTTTACCAGAGAGGCGAACCCATATCATCAACAAACCATGAAAGCACTAGCACCCATTCATGGCCAATTATAATAATGGCGGTGTCCCAGAGAGAGAGAGTATGACAAAATATGTATACAGCGATTAAGTTAGTTCAGATATAAGTATGCTGGAGTCTTCTCATAGAATTTGTATTTTATAATATTTCCTATTCAAATTCCAGGAACTCAGCTGTTATTGGCAGTCTAGTTGTTAAAAATCACTGTCAGTTAGTGTCAGATAACCAACCTTCAAATTGAGAATGAATTGAGGGAGAAGACTTTCTTTCACTAAAGCAACTGCACAACCACCCCATCCGGCACCTGTAAGTCTTGCTCCAAGTGCTCCATTATTCTGACTAATCATTACAAGCTCCTCCAATTCTGGACAGCTAATTAAAGAAAACTAATTAAGATGCTGGCAAAATATAATTATTCATGCAACCTAATCAAGGTTGAATAACAATCTGTAATAGTTGCAAAGCATATCAAAAGGTGATATCCACAATGTACGGGTGTCAAAGCTTGAGAGGAGGGCTATATGCAGAGCCATACCTGCACTCATAAAGTACACTGCAACTATAATGGCTCTCATTCATAAGGTCACCAAGATTTTTAAGCTTGTCCTCATCACTGCCAAAAGGTTGCATTATTGAAACTCAAAATAGAAAAATGAGTCTCCATAAATTTCAAATTAGGAAAAGACATAAG
Organism: Calamus simplicifolius; assembly: GCA_900491605.1. Lineage (NCBI taxonomy): Eukaryota > Viridiplantae > Streptophyta > Magnoliopsida > Arecales > Arecaceae > Calamus > Calamus simplicifolius. The sequence continues at coordinate 103,423 of UESW01001695.1, read as the reverse complement.
AAATGAATATTCAATACTTTAGTGTACTTTCCTGTCACACAAAATGCAAGGCATGATGATAACTACTGTACTGCATAGGTCATGTTTTTGTTTGAAATAATAAGGCATGAAGTGACATGTATATCATTTGTTGATTCACCACAAAATGTTAATTGATAATGATAATATATTAGAGTACTAAATTTGAAAAAAATTATTGAACTGAGAATATGTAAAGGATCTGCAATTTTTAGTGTAAGTATCAATAAATATATAGAAGCAACTTCGGCAGTTGATTTGTGATGAGGCCAATAGTAATCACTGCAACCTACCTGAATTTTGTTCTCATTCCAAGACATTACAGTGGACTATTGAATGATCTGCAAATATGGTGAACGAAGGCTTCTGCAGCTTCTGTCAAATTATTCAGCAGTAAAAGGTCATCACCCTAAAATAGACTAGAGGTCGAATCATTCAAATGTCAAAATCACTAGCCTAAGATGACAAATCACACTGTACTCATGTATATCGTGCAAAATTTGGCTAACTTGTCAACATTAATTGGATAACCCTAAAATTTTGTAGCAATCAGCAAAAATCAAAAAATATCCATGAACTTTTAAAACAATAGGAAAACTAATAGAAAAAATAGATTGAAGTAGAAGCCAGTTAAGATAATTTAATCCCACAGACATAGTAAGATAGTAGCAAACTGTGTGGCTATATTATCAGAAAATAACCTAGTATTGCTATGACATAAGCATATCTAAGGATTTAGTTTGTTTATATCGTTGATATCATCATATAAATTCTGAGACTAAGATATATCATGATTGAACTATTATAATCCAAATATAGATAAAAACAACAGATATAATGGAGTTGTATATACAGTTCAAGACCTTGCTCGATAACCAAAAGAAGGCTTTGGTTTAAGAATAGAAGCCAGGAATATTTGCAAACTGATACATCAAGATGTCAGATTGAAAGCAGAAGAATGCACCTGAGTTTTGATAAGACAGTATCCCTAAATGCATAGACACGCTTTGCCTCGGAGTAAACATGGGAGGCACGCTGAAGCAATATACATAGAAGTGGATCAGATACTCAAAAAAGTGAAAGAAATTTTGGGTGACCAGACGCTAGTGCCAAAAGGAAAAATATTAAATTGTAAATCACATGTCCGCTTTTCCATTATGGCTGTAAAAGTTAGACAATCGAACTCAAGTCCACAAAATGCAACTTTGATGAACCAAAACTTGCTTTCAAGTTATCTTCTTATCTCCATACATGAAGCAAGGTACGACAAATAACTACTGAGTGTTGAATTCACAGCATAATGTTTGACCATGAACTCCAGTACAAGTATATGCAGTAGTTTAAGCATAACAAAGAACTAAGCACTTATAAATGTATGTACTACAACTACAACTACAACTCTTCTAAGCCTTTTTTTTCAACTACATAGGGTCACCTACACGAATCTGCTTCCTCCATTGTGCTCTATTCAAGACTAAGTCGACACTCAAATTACAAATAGTTATATCTTTTTAATTATTTCTGTCCATTGTTAGTTTAGGTCTACCTCTACCTCTATCAGTACAATGGACTGTTAAAAGATCACTCTTTCTAGTGGAGCATCTAAAGGTCTTCGTTATATGTATCCAATCAACCGTAATAAGTTTTCTCTTTTTATCTTCAAGCACTTATAAATGTATGTAAAAAGAAAAACAACAATTTTCAACTTGACTTTATATGATATGTTGATGGTTTAACCCAATCCATTAAGGACTCCTCAATTTGACAATCATCACCATAAATAGACAAAATGGGCACAAAATATAACTGAGAAAAATTGAAGAGCAACAGAAGATAATCCACAAAGCAAAATCCTTAGCTATTAATTACAGTTTCATACACTGTGACCAACAGATGTAGCACAGAACACCCAAAAGTTTGAACATGTAAGAAATGTCCAAAGTTACCGATTGTGTAGCCACATCTAGGCTACAATGCAAGGTAAATAACTGGAAGAAATATAATTTTAATATAGAGGCAGAAGGGGCAGACATGAACACACTTAAAGACCATGAAAAGTCCAAACATAGATAACTTTTGGGATTCATGGAATACCAGGAAGCCTCAGATATTTGAGTAGTTAAGTACAATAATCTGTAATTTATAAAAAATAATTTTGGCTGTGTTTTAGTCTACTTCTTGTTGAACTTCAATAACACCACCAAATTTCTTCCTTTCATAAATGCTCAAGAACTCATTAGTTGTATCATAGGTGTTATGATGGAAAAAGAAAGTGCTGAATGCAGTTATCTGCATGTTCCAAATAACATCTGCCCATAGGCATAGTCACAACTATGGATTAATGTACTTCCTATACGAGACCTGTTCTGCTCAGTTTGTGAGACATATCGGCTAGGGGACCAGTACATGACACCCCTTGCGATAGTCTTATAGGTGAATCAACCCAGTACTGCCTTGAACCTACCTGTATCACCCCATATCATTTGGTATATTTTTTCCTTCGCATGTTTAACTGACACCGATTATATCATTAAAAATTATAATTAAGAATAATATAATTAACATAATTAATGCATATGCACCACAAGTAGGATTAAACCAACAAATTAAGACATAATTTTGGGAAGACATGGATGAACTAATGCAATAAATACTTCTAAGGAGAAAATATATATAGGATGAGATTTTAATGGACATGTAGGTAAACAGAGGAATGGATATGTAACGGTACATGGAAGGTATGGATTTGGAGATAGGAATGAAATCGACATGAGCATATTAGACTTTGCAGTGGCGTATGATCTCACAATAGCAAATACTTGTTTTAAAAAGAGAGATGAACATCTAATAACATTTAAAAGTGGATCTAATAAAAGTCAAATAGACTTTTTCTTAACTAAAAAGGTGGATAAAATAATATGCAAAAATTGTAAAGTTATTATAGAAAAAAGTTTAACTTCACAATATAGGATAATGATAGTAGACATATAAATAAAAATAAATGTAGAGTAAAACGTAAAACTATTAATCCAAAAGATTAAATGGTAAAATTTGAATTATTTAAAGAAAAGTTATTAAGGACAAAAATTATAATTATTTAAAAAAAGTTAGTAAGAGAAATAACTATAAATATAAATAGTGATCCTAACTTAATGTGAAAAAAAAACTAAATGCATAAAGAATATAGCAAAAGAGGTTTTAGGGGAATCAAAAGGGGTAGGACTATTTAAAAAAGAAGCTTGATGGTGGAACGAGAAAATTTAAGCTGCATCAAGCTTAAAAGGACAAACTATAAAATTTGACAAGAGGCTAGGAATGAAGAAATTCTTAAAAAGTATAAAGATGCAAAGAAAGAAGCTAAAAAAGAGGTAAGTAATGCCAAACTTAAAGCTTATGATGATTTATATAATAGACTAGATATAAAAGAATGTGAAAAGACTATATATAAACTAATAAAACTAAAAGAAAAAAAAAAAGATTTTGACTATATTAAATGTGTTAAAGATGAAGATGAAAGAGTCTTAATAAAAGAAGAAGAGATAAAAAAATGATAAAAAATTATTTTAAAAAATTAAATAAAAATAATTTAGTAAATTTAAGGGTAGAAGGATGTGATAACCTAGAAGTAACAAATAAAAATAAATTTTTTCGTAGATTTAGTATGCTTGTGATTAAAATGCTTTAAGTAAAATAAAAAATACAAATGCATTAGGATCAGATGCAATCCATATTGAGGTTTGGAAAGGCTTAGAAAAAATTGGAGTCATATGGTTAATCAATTTATTTAACAAAATTGTAGCAACTAAAAGAATATCGGATGATTGGAGAAAAAGTATATTAATATCCATATACAAAAATAAAGGAGATATTCAAACTGTGCAAATTATAGAGGGATTAAGTTGATGAATCATACAATGAAATTATGGAAGAGAGCAATATAAATTGAATAAGACCTGAAACTTTGGTGTCAAATAGTTAATTTGAATTTATGTCTAAGATCGACCATATAAGTTATTTATCTATTAAGGAGATTGATGGAGAGATATAGAAAAAAAAAAAAGACCTTGATATGGTCTTTATTGATTTAGAGAAAGCATATGATAGAGTACCTAGAGAAATAATATGCTAAATTTTAGGAAAAAAAGAGTTATCAAAAGATACAAGAATTGATAAAATATATGTATGATAGAGCAATAACTATTGTTAAAATAACAATAGGGAAACTAGTGAGTTTTCAATTATTGTAAGGTTTACATCAAAGATCCACCTTAAGTTTATATCTTTTTGTACTAGTTATAGATGAATTAACCAAAGAGATTCAAATGATATCCTATGGTGTATGTTATTTGCAAACGATATAGTGTTGATTGATGAAACTAAATCTGGAGTCAAGGCTAAGCTAAAGATTTGAAGAGAAGCTTTAGAATCTAAAGGTTTCAAGATTAGTAGAACTAAAACTAAATACATGAAATGTAATTTTAGTGAAAGTAGAAATACAAATAAAAGACAGTGAAGATTGTAAGCTAAAAGATACAAAGAGTAAAAATTTAGGTATTTAGGATCAATTATTCAGCAAGAAGGTAAAATAGGTGAAGATGTAAATCATAGAGTTAAAGCAGGATGAATTAAGTAGAGAAGTGCTTTGGGAGTATTATATGATCAACACATCCCATTAAAATTGAAAAAAAATTATAAAGCCGCTATTAGGCCAACTATGCTATATGAAACAGAGTGTTGGGCAATACTGAAACAATATGTGAATAAATTAAATGTAACAAAAATGTGCATATTAAGATGGATATGGTAAAACTTTAAAAGATAGAATTAGAAATAAGCATATACGAGAAATGATACGAGTAGTCCCAATTGAACATGAAATGAGAGAAAACCGATTATGGTAATTTAGACATATACAACGAAAACATTTAGATGCTCTAATTAAAAAGAGTGATCTTTTAATAGTCCATGATACTGATAGAAATAGAAGTAGACCTAAACTAATATGGACAAAAATAATTAAGAAAGATATAATTATTTATAATTTGAGTGTCGACTTAGTCCTGAATAGAGCAGAGTGGAGGAAGCAAATACATGTAAACCCTATGTGGTTGGAAAAAGGCTTAGATGTGTTGAGTTGAGTATGTTTAATTGCTGACCCCATACATACCATATTGGCTAGTGACTAGTATGGGTTTATGCCTTGATATTTGATTCCTTGATCACAACCCTAGTAAACTAAATAAATTTAGGGGATGCATGAATGTAAGTATATAAACTTTGGATCATGTTGATTCAATCATAGCCATCCATCGTCTTTCAAATTTTTTTCTTGGCTCATTAAAAACTCCTTATCTCAAATATCATCCAACTCTCTCTTTTGAGTCCCACGTTCTCTCAGTCTCCCTTTTGCCCTAGGACTCTAATTCCCTATCCATGTTAAAAACTCCAATCCCATCCATTAAAATAAATGAACATTTCCAAAATAAAGGCCTATGTTGTTTTGCAAACAAAAATTATCTATTTGGGCCTCCTCTAATCTGCAAGTACTCATGACACGTCCCATTGGTCATTAAATATTTTATTACCAAGGAAGTTTTGGATAATAATTTCATTCTTGAATGTCCCTTGCATATTTTGTTTCAAATCATTGTTAAAACTATTGTGCATGGTTGAGAAACTTTGGATGATACAACTCTCTATAGCCCATTGCTATGAGCAATATTGAAGTTGAACCATGGACACAACTCAATTCATCTAAGCCTTTTCCTAACTACATGGGGTTGGCTACATGAATCTGCTTCCTCCACTCTGCTCTATTCAGGACTAAGTCGACACTCAAATTACAAATAGTTATATCTCTCTTAATTATTTCTATCTATATTAGTTTAGGTCTACCTCTACCTCTATATCATTATCATGGACTCTTAAAAGACCACTCTTTCTAACTAAAGTATCTAAAAGTCTTCGTTATATATGTCCAAACTACCGTAATCGGTTTTCTCTCATTTTATCTTCAATTAGGGCTACTCCTATTATTTTTCATATATGTTTATTTTTTAATTCTATCTTATTATTTCTCGTATATGTTTATTTTAATTCTATCTTTTAAAATTTTACCATATATCTATCTTATTATGTGCATTTCTATTACACTTAATTTATTCACATGTTTTAGTAAACCATGGATACAACCTTAAAATTTGTGCCACTTGGACTCATGATTAACCTTACTATGGGCTATAGATAGTTCAAAGTTCAAACCTTCTTGTTAAAACTGAAGCCTGTTTAGTTTCCATTTTGCAACTAATAAGTGGAGATCCTCATTGTATCTAAGTCTGTTTAGTTTCCATTTTGCAACTAATAAGTGGAGATCCTCATTGTATCTAATGGGCTGTTTGGTCAAGTAGTTTTACGAAGACTGATACATACAAAATATATTACAAAATGAGTTTTACTTAAACATCTATTTGGTTGAGAATCTAACCCACATTTTTAGTCCACAAACTACATAAATTTCAAAATATGCATTTGATGAAAAATGCGGGATACCTATTTTCTATAAAACATGATTTTGTAAAATTGACTTTGGAATGATCATAACATTCCGTGAATCCTTCTCTAGCATACGGTTCCTTCCCCTCTCAAACCCCTTCCCTTCCATTTTCCCTATCTATATTGTAACATGAATTTAGCTGTCCTTCTCCATGCACTCCAAACACCCACAACACTGAAGCATTAACTCCAATGGCAAGATCTACCAACTTAGTACATGAAAAGAGAAATCTTGGATGGGAGACATTTCCTTCATCACCAAGTAGGCTGGGAGAGGGAAAAACAATTTCTATAATAGCGACCTTTTCTTTTTGCAGTCCTCTACGTTTTCAGTTTATTTATGGAGGTTATTTATATATTAGATTGATAATTTTTGCTTGAGATAATAGAAATTATGGCTTTTAGATCATAGGCATGTGTTCTTGGGTTTTCCTGTTGGTATTCTTGTGCCTTTTATGGTTGATAATGGGTCCAAGCCAGCCAAAGCCCATGGGGCTAGGCCTTTCTTGGATTGTCAGCCAGGGTATTTGCTAGGTTAAGTTAGGGACGCTTAGGGTTAGGTTTCTAATGGTGAGAAGCACAGCCATTCACTTCTTTTTCCCCTTTAACAACTAATAGAAAGCATACGTGGGGCTAGGGCTAATTTCATGATTGGACCTGGACCTCAGTTGGGCCTACCTTTTAGCAGGCTGACCTCATCCTAGCACATGGAGATACTAAGAAGATGGAAATGCTGTGGTGATGGATCCTCTGGCCTCTTCTCTTTGGTGCAAATATTAAGATCTTTGAGAAGTTTCAACTAGATGAGTTATAATGTGACATATAAAACATAGTCCATGAGATTAGGACCAAGGCAATAATCTTTTTGAGACATTGGGGAGGACGGGAGGGTAACAAAGGAGTTGTCTTCTTCATGGTACATGGGCTTATTGCTGAATTTTTCCTTCCTCCATGGATAGCCATCCAAACAATATTTTAATGTGTACTTTCTAAATTTTTTATAACATGATATATAAAACAGCTAAATATGTAAAGCCAAGTCTTGCAACATGTTTTTGTAAAATCTAACAATAAAATCTGTTTTTTAAAAAAATATAAAACCTCAAACAATCATTAAAAATCTCCTCGGATGAGGCCGATTAGCGGTGAATGTTTTAAAACACATGCAGCTATACTATTCAAATAGAACATAATATTTTTACATGCAAAATATTTATTATATTTTTTTTATTTGATGTCATAACAACAAATAACAGCTCTTATAGTGATGTGACTATATGATGGAGAAGTAACTCCATTGTTATAAAATTAATAAGTTTCCTTCTACAAAAGAGTGGTAGTAGTGATAGTAGTAGCACTAGTAATACTAATAGTCTATTACCTTTTTATCAAATAAAATAATGGTCCATTACATAAGGGCATTAGCAAACCAGGCACTAGGCATATCCACAATAACATATCTTATTTCAAAGATGTTACAGAGAATCTATTTTAATAAATTGATAGGTTTCTTTTATAAATTATTTACTTTCTACTACATTCCTAAGTTTGCAAGATTTTTGCCTTTATCTTTCTTCAAAATATTGATGGATGCAGCAATATTTTAAGGCATGAGAAATGAAAAAAATCTACTTTAAATTATTAAATAATTTTAATTTAAAATATTTTAATATTATATATTGTGCTTACCATGTATTGCATGCATATGAACGATGCTAGCTTGGTTCTAGACATAATCACATTATATTTCACAAACTTGACCTCCATAATATATTACAAAATTATAAGTTAAACATAGCTTATTTTCTTAAGAGAATCTTAATTTTAGGTATTATTTTAAATATCTATTTTTGATTGATAATAGAGATTAATTTTTTCTATTGCATAAACTATGTATTCATGAGTTTTAAGCGTGTCATAATCCATGTTATAACATATCTCTATCTCTTAGTTATGTCTCTTAAACATGCATTTTTACATGGGGGAGACACACATATGATGGACCACACACTTTATGTTAAACTCCTATAAAAGTGTTAATGGTTTTAAAATCAATCATAAGCCATTCAAATTAAAGATCCAAAACCATTAAACATAACCTACATTATTAAAAAAAAAATGCCTAGAAGCCAAAATGTATATATTTTGGTAGTCTCTAACATGTACAAGAGGCCGGTAGAAAAGTAAATGGCATCAATTGAACAGTTGAAGGAAGTACACTATAAGGCATATAAATTAATATTTTTTAATGGACCATGATCTACACATCTTGAAAGATGGATAAATTTTAATTTACTAGGTTTTGATGATTATATCATGGTAAAACAAAATATCATACTATTAGGAACATCCATTTTGACACCAATTATTGATTAGAATAGAGACCACTAAAACACAATGTCTTTGATTTCTGGGCAATTTTTTATAATGTAGATCTTACTTGGATATCATCATTAATTTTGAATCATTGTGTATATACATAGACATACATATGCAATATCTCATTTCCGCAAACAAAAGATTCATATTAAAATTAATGTGATAATTGTCGCAGAACTAACAAGCAGGGAACATGCACATAACAAAACATATTTAGATAACATAAAATAAAATTCAAAATTACCTGAAACAACTTGAAATGCTTGGCAGCTCTTAAAACATCCCATGAAGTTGGAGAATTTGCAAAAATGGTGGTAAGCCTTTCTCCTATGATCTTCTCAACATCTTCCACAGTGTAAGGCTCCTCGTTTAGTAGTTCCTGTGTAATGTGATAACTGAGAAGAATATAGATTAAACTATCCAAAAAAAAAGATCATAAGAGCTAATCATACCATAGGAAGGAAACTAGGAAACCTTTAAAATGTTAAAGAGATAAAAACTCTGAACTAGTCTAAGAGGATAGTCCATAATTCATAAAATTTAAAAAGATTAGAGAATTGTTGAAATAGAATGCCATCTAGATGGATTTTTTATTCCATACTGCTCGCATAATATTTTGCATCAGAGGAGCGGCACCAATGAGATTCTTTGTATCTTGGGCATAGAGAAAAAGATGGTCTAAGCAAACCAGTTAAATGTAGTTCAAAAGAGATGGATGTATCATAAAACCAGGAAGCATTTAATAAGAGAGACGTGATAATGGCACATAGCAAGGGGAAAATAATGGTTTTATTGCCCTGTATGGTTTCAAATCTTAGTGGGACGTCTTAAGAAATGCCAAGATGGGGTTTTGTTCAGGTGTTGAAATGATACCATTCCAGTATCATCCAAGTGTCCTAATCAACAAGTTCTATGGCATCATTTGTTCGAGGTGTCAATATAGGGCAGGATGATGGTGCATTCCATTTTATGAAAAAAATTGAGATGGCACAATCCCATGGGATTTAAAACCTTCATAGCGGACTGTGCCAGCCAATATACACCATGTCAAACCAACCATCCAAGATTGAGTCAACACAAAACACATTAGGTCCTTGTTCATGAATTTTTAATTATTAAGGGGCTTTTATTTCTTTTCTATTATCTTTTGCTTCAGCGCATAGTATGCTAGCAGCTTTATAATCCATGGGAACATGCCTGTTGAAGATTTGGGAAGATTCCAATATAGAGAAATGTTTAAATACTTGTCGAAGGATCTAAGAAGAAGTTGGGGAGAGTAGAGGTTGGAAAAATGGAAGTTCTATGCAAGGAATTAGTAGACCTTAATATGCATAATTGGTGAATGAGACTTCATGAATTGAGGAAAGATTGAGGTTCATGGTTAATTGGTCATTGTTTGCACATTGGGTAGCACTTCATGAACATAGACACTTCTAATCACAAATTACATCATAACGAGTGACAATATTCCTCTGTTAACCATGTCGACTCTTTGCAAGGGCCTGCACTGGATTCCTAATTTTTGTATATCTTCTTTTTAATAACTAAATATTTCTGCATTAGAATCTAGTATTTTAATAACGTAAAACACTTATGGCTATTGAACTTCGTTTTGCATACCATGTTCCACTTTTCATATACACACACTCTTCTAATCGCAAATTACATCTTATGAAGTAACTTTGTTCCATGCCAACTCTTTGCTAGAGCCGATCCTAGATTCTTGATTTTTTTGGCATATTTTTTTCCATCAACAACTGAACATTTTGGCATGAGAATCTTGCTAGATTCACAAGCATGACTAAGATTTTATTCTAAGCAATCAAAATCAAGCATTTCTTTAATTCAGGAACTGCCTCTGCAGTGATGATGACCTGGCCATCTTTCAATTCCTTCAGCATAAGAAACTTACATGCACAGAGATTCAAATTATTGATTTAAGTATAATGATATGCAATCTCTTATAGCAACATGAATTCATTTTCATAGATGAACTAGTCCATTGCACATAACTAGCACACATTCAGAACTCTATAAGCTAGAAGACTAGTCTCTTCTTTACCAGTAATTATTAATCACTGGGAAATTAGTTTCATGAACCCTAAATTCATGGGCTATGTATGATCAAGACTATAGAAAAAGCATAAGAATAAAACAATAATGGCCATGATACCTTAACAGCCACTCCAGGATCAGAAGATCCATGGCTACCTGCAAATTTAACACACATCCCCTCAACATCAGACAGTGTCTTCACACTGGAAATTGCCTGAGTCGGTTTCATTCCTAGCTTTATGGCAAGAATGATCTGCAAGTTAAGGAAAATCATTATTATCAAAGAGTTAAACAAATGAAATAGTGCAAGAATAATGTTGCTGACACCCAAAAATGAGAAAAAAACTGCATCATAGGAGTGAAAAATTCCATGTGAATGGTGACATGGTGCATCCTGTATAAAGCTTCAGTTGCTGCCAAAAAAATATCTAGGGTTATAGTTCATATGTATAATAAAATACCAAATAAGAAACAGGTCATATATAAAAGCACAAGGATGCACTGTTATAAAGGAATGATTTGGCACATGTAGAAGATCAAAGAGGTAAAGATCGACTAAAAATTATATGGAAGAAAGTAGTAAGAAAAGATGTGATACTTCTACATCTTACAGAAATATGACCCTAAATCAAGCGAAATAGAAAAAAAGGATTCATAAAGCCCACCTCAACCAATTTTGGATTAAGCCTTGGTTGTTGTTATTATTGATGTTATTATAGAAATAGATTGAATGTTAAGAGTGGTAATTACTTTCCAACCATTTAAAAAAATTAAAGAAATAAAATTTTGAGACAAAGGACTTTTTTTGTGAGCATGTTTTCCATTTGTTATATGCCACTTTCAAACAATGCAATTGCAGTGGTTATAGTTACATCATAACTGAATTATATGGGATCACAACTTTTTTCTATTCCTTTCCTTTCTTAGCAGTGCTAGCAGTGAGGACTTAGATATGATAAAGTCCTGATTGGACAATAAGGGTTTCACATCAATGATTCAAGTTATTGAATATGATCTACTATCGCCAAATTGTTTATATACTAAAATCAGATAATTCAAAGACCCCTTGCTTATGCATCAAGTAGTCAAAAAAATTGAATAGTTTAAATAACATAAAATAATACACATTTTTGACCACTTGATGCATAGTTTAGAGGTCACCAAATCATATGATTTTGATACTCAAGTAGTTTAGAGGTGATTGATCACATCCAGTAGCCCGGATCATTGATATAGGACTCCTATTGTCAAATCAAGACTAATCAGATCTAAGTTAAAAGCAGTTGATTAGATTCCACTTTATATTATATTATAAATAAATAAAAAAAGAAAGCAATTTTATGTTTAAGTCTCCATTTTGGCACCAATAGCAGAATATTCCCTTCTTCCCCAGCAAATGCAGCTCCCACCCAATGCCTCTTCCATGTGGATAATTGGTCCATGCCATTCACCACCCAACTACCATTGTTGACCAATTTTTCTTTAAATAATAATAATTTCCTTGAAAATTTGGATTGCACTGTATTCTGTTCTTCATAACCAACCCTAATCTTGTTTACTTTGTCTACATTTTGTGCCCTATCCATTTGACAAGAGCTAGGGACAACAAGATTTTAATCAGTCAAAAGCATGGTGAATAAATATTCGGTTGATTCTCGTAGAATAACAAACAAGTAGAAGAGGCAAATGAAAGATATGGGAGAAGGGTCAAGGTATGGAGAAAATAATATTATTTTTAAGAAATAGATAAAAATTGTGACAGGTTGGTAGATGGCAAAATCATTTCATCCAAATTTAAAAAAAAAAGAAAGGTAGGAATGGGTTGGGTTTGCTAAAAAAATGGCTTTTATGTAATGATTCTCAAAATATGACTTCTGAAAATCCCATGAGGAATTAAAACATACAAATCATAGAGCTCGTAAGATCCCACTGCTGAAAGGTGATACAGCTAAGTCGGTGCAAAAACATCCCACAAATGCACCAGTAGAAAACTAGGGTGATGAAAATAGTTGCCAACGATCAAAGTATGGCGGTGCATATGCTGTTCTGGGCCATATAAAGGTTGAAGTAGCAGTAAAGATGGATGAGGCCATAAGTGGGGGATGGAAAGGTTTTGTAAAAGGCCAACCACAAATAGTCAGGATAAGGTTTGTGGTTTATGGTTTTTTTTGTATTGCACATAACGCAAACATTTCATGAGATATAAACAATTACCAAGTCCATGCCAGGTTTAACAAGTACAACACCAAAGTTCCGATTAATATAACAATTAGAACTAGATCAATTATATGGAAATCTTGTTCAGATAAAGCTGTATCATTTCCTATATGTTCAGTTCCCAACAATCTTTTCAAACATACTTCGAAACAATAATGGAGTAACATATTAGGACATAGATTCAATATAACTAAAGATACGTCTCTGCAAGTAAAGGGAATGCAAACTTACAGCAGCCAAGCGGCATTCTACAACACGATTATTATAGTTTGTTGCAGCTGTCACTGCCTTCTGTGATTCTACTAGCGAATGTGCAATTACAAAAGTACCACCAGCAGGTAGTTGCACATCACTTGCACGAATTGGATTGAAGTCTATTAACTCGGCAAATCCAGTTTTGGCCATGACAGAGATTGCCTGACAAAGAAGATGATATAAACTCTGACAAAGGAACAGCATTATCGGCAAAAAAAAAACACATATTTCAAAATCAAACATAGACAAAAGCAATGCTGTAAACAAACATGTTAAAAAGAAATAGCAAATAGACTGGAACACGCAACATTCACCCTCTCTGTATTTTGAATGGGAGTAATGCAAGGTACTGTTTTCTGAAACTACTGATCAATAGAAGAACAAGAAAAAGCACAAGCACTACAAGAATCCCATTTTATCTAATCTGGATTAATTATCATCACACTGACTTAAGCACAAAGTTTATTAATAAAAGATGGTTATTCCAGAGTTATCATGCAGATCAAATACAGGATGTTGTCAAAAACTAAAAGCTAATTGTCCCTCTACAAATACGACTGTTTCGATTCATCATTTATATTGTGGTCCTGTAATATTGCAATTGCAAAAATTAAGGTAGAAGGTTACTTGACGTGAAAAAAATTGAGGATATATATGTTTTAATCAAATATTTAGGCATCAGAACATATCTGCATAAGCAGATAGCATGACATAGGACAGATATTCCAATTTACTTAGCAGTTTCAACATAGAACCCATGCAAAAAATCAAAAACATGCCACACTATTAATTGTGATTGTTTAAATTCTGCATTCACATGTGCAGTTCTGCAAACTAATTGAAGTGGTATTAGTAAGAAACTAGTTTAAAAGCTCATGAGATACAGAGGTATTAGTAACCAAGCAGTGATCTCTAAAAAAAACAACAGTGCTACTAATCTAGAAGGCACAGGACATCTGAAAGCAAGTATGTTCTTATAACACTTTAGAAGAGAAGTAACCATGAATGAAGTCTGGAGAGATTGCAGCCCAAAGATGGAAGTCAAGCGATGTAAATCGTTTGCAAGTAGTAATGCGCAGCCATATGAGCAAAAATGTGTCTCACAACCTCAAGATTAGAAAGTGGTTTTTTCTTTGTTATACTTTTAACTACAATTTTCTAGCAATTTGAAATAGTTAAAAGATGAATCATTAAATAGATTAATCTAAATAGAGTCCAGTCGATTGACCTGACGTATTGAAGGGTCTAGATCATGGATACACAAGTTATTTTCTGCAAAAAGGAATGTGGCATGATTTTTTTAAAAAAATCATGAGAAATATTCAATGTGAACATAGGATATCACCTGGTCCATGCCTCCAGACTGTGTTCCAATATACCGTTCACATTCACATGTAAGTTGAGCAATCTCTTTCTGCAAAATAGTAAATCAGATTATTGCTAATACAATACAGACTTCCAATTTATATTAACAAACATACATACATACATATATACATACAGAGCACGCAAGAGTGAGTGAGAGAGAGAGAGAGAGAGAGCTCGATTTAACTACACTCTAGAGAATGTCTACTTAAATGTCTAGATTTGGATGATGGAAATCCTACATCAATTCAAACCATCAGATGTGATATATTATCTTTGAATACTTGTATACCAAAGTCATGCAATTTAGAGACCCTAGCCTATGTATCATGTAACCAAAAAATTGAACGATCTAAATAACACAAAATAATACATGTTTTTCTGACCTCTTGATGCATGGATAATCACCAAGGCCCTACCTTTTTATCATTAACTAAAACAGCAACTTTTAGAACATTACACAAGCTTTTATTGCAATGATAAATTTCAATGTACAAGTGTAACAAGTGAAAATGATGCTTAGATTTAAGGACATTCAGCATCAAAGCCAAACCAGGGCAAATGCTAGAAAAATTTAATGTTCACATGAAGACACTATTAGCTTATCACGTTGCAATTACTCAAGTATGTTCTTTATCAAATTCTCACACGATAACTTATAGAGATTATACAAGTTGGTGACAGTACGCCAATTTGATTTTTGTTCAGCTAGTTAATATTCCTGCAGTTAATTCTACCACCTTTTGCTAACAATGCCTTGACCGTTTTTACTAACAATGGCGCCTAGTTTCCTAAGTTCTAATGTAGAATGTTATAACATAGATGACCCAAAACAACATAAGAAAAATAAAAAGAAACAATAAGTTAAACCTGACAAACAAGTCAATTAGGAGAGAGTCAGCTGTTTGACAAGTTGATTGAACACATTAATGAGTCTGAAGCAGCTACGGCTGCAAATGTGTGATAATATCAATTGTGGGTTTCCCATTATATAGTTCGGCATCCCAGAATTGGATCACAGTTGTGAATTAAGTGTTTGAATGATAGGATGTGGACTTCAATTACAGGTTGCGGGATTACTTAATTGCAAACCAAGTCATTGATTTAGTTCAGTTCTTAGGGTTAATGTGGCACTAATGGTGATAATCCATTGTTGTTTAGTCGTAGCGCTATGCCACAAGTATGGCCCTGTCAGATACAACACTCTAGCAATGGGTGGCAATGGCTGTGAAAGTACTAGCTGGTGGTACGCATTGATGGATTAAAAAATGATGATCAGAAGATGTGATGGAGGTAGGATGTGATTGTCAGCCAAAACAGAAACCGATTATAGCTGTGGATGCCATGATCATGACTCTGTGGTACTGCTACCTGCAAGAATTGTATGTAATTTATTGAAATGAAACTCAATAGACCACTATCATAAGGAAGAAACTAAGTTACCATAAGGCAGGTCTCGTTCTAAATATCCAGCCCCAATCTAGCAGTCATCCCCAAATATGCACATTCTGAACCGTTAAGACATGAGACAAATTTACCTGAATTTCGATTTCTAAGGAAAGAGTTCGAAGATGTATAAAACCATAGATTCAATTTTGGAAAGAGCAATCTTTAAGATGGAGTTTTGAGTAGAAACAACCGATAATATGAATTAGATAATATTTTTGAGCAATAAACTGCAATTTTAGATATAAAGGTGCCAATCATGACACTATTTTTAGAATTAGATGCCTGAAATGCTACCTTTGGGAAATTCTTGCCAAAAACAGCCATCATAGCAGTTGTGGCAGAGCAAACAAATGCTGTAGAGCTTGACAACCCAGAACCTAAATGACAATAAAACAAAGAATTAACTGTTTAACGCATAAATAGTCATTTAACATTGATAACAAAATTAGCAAACCTGAAATAAAAATTGAAGAGTAGCACCTGTGGAACAATCCCATCAACAACTACATCAAGGCCAACAGGTACACCAACATCTATTCCTTTTGATTTAGCAAACTCATAAAATCCTTTGTACCTGCAGATAGAGGTTTGGTCAAGTAATTGAACCTGTCTTACACACACCATTTTCTATAGATAACAACTTAAAATTCATGAAAAATGAATGTCCGTGGGAATTTAGGAATAACACACCCACTGCTCTATATAAGTACAGGCAAGTGGAAGTCATAATGTGAACAAATTGAAAATAATCTTAAGAATTCAAGCCATTGATTTGGATGTGAAAAGCATTTTCTGTTTGAGGATGTGAAAAGCATTTTCTATTTGAGGATGGCTTTACAAATTATACTTCATAATGACTGTTTTCTAGCATAAGTCCTATAAAATGAAGAGCTCCTTGAGATCCTTAATCACTACAACCATCATTTTATTTTTCTTTAATTTCACCTTTATAGACCTTATAATTGGAGATTCCATCTCCCTGGACCATAATTTGCTTAAGCATCCTCCATTCGTTGTGTCCCTTCTACACTCATTCAAAATACAATGGGTGCAGTTAAACTTTTGTGCTGTATGAACATATTTTTATAAATTTATGCTTGATGTGGAAACAGTTTGATTTTCTAGCACTGCTTAACATTATATCATTGAAAATATGCTCGTCCTTTCCATCTTACTTCAGCCCAGTTATGAACAGATGTTAACCTGATTGTCACATACATCATCAACAAATAGTCCAAAGTCTAGTAGACATCCACCCATTTCCAAAGGTTAAAACTTTAGAATCCTTCTAATTCTAATCTTAGTCTTGGGTAACATACGTTTTACCCTTCTTCTGTGCGCATGATGGGTCATGCTTACACCATGATTTGTTATGATTTTAATCCTTGGGCAATAACTAGAGAATGAAAGGTAATGATGATATGCTCTTCATTCTAGGCAAATACAAGATCCACCAAAATCACTCTATTTTAGCACCTCCACCCACTTCTCCACCTCTGCTTCTACCTTTCCGTCATCTCTCAATTCCCTAACCAATTTGACTAACCTTCTCTAATGTAATTTTCCTTAGCCTTCCATTTCTTGCATGTAAACAGATGAATTGAATTTTGAGGCACTGGGGAAGGTTCCCTATAAACATTTTGATCATGTCATTTATGCCTCAAATTAGGCTTCACTTGATATTTCCCCAACATTATAACATCCCTCTCCCTCTGCTTATTAATATGCATATATTGTTTTCTAAATTTTCAAGATCACCGTCTTACTTTCCAACTTTACAAGGCTATGTTTCAGTTCAATCACACATATTCAGAATTGCTCTACACTTTTTCTCAACTGATAAGTTTCATATATTACAAGAGACGGTGACACAAAAATCAACTCACTCTTGTGATGTGATTAACATGGCCTGAACTAGTGAGCAATGCCCTTTCCAAGTGTTGGTTAAAAATTTAATCTGGCAGAAAACAAAGAACCATCATTCCCTTGTTGCTGTTGTTGTTATTGTTAGTTTGGTTCATCAAAAGATTGACTTCAAGATGGCAGTGATAGACATTCTAAACTTTTATTGATGGCATAACTCTGTCCATTCTATCACCACAACTACAATGACCATAAGAAGTGTTCTTTCTTCAACTAAATAGAAGCATTTTAAATGGTAATTGCCTCTTTTCCCTGCTTTGAAGATGTTCTTGTATCTACAATATAGTGGAAGGCCTTCTTTTTATAGCATATTGTAATTTAGAATCCAAGTTTGACACCCCGATTCCAACCTCATTCAACCATCAAATCATTGACCAAGAGCAATCCAATATGCTTTATCTATTCTTGCAGTATAACAATGAAGAAAGTGACCCTCCTTTGGCTACAATTGAAATTCTACAAGTCTAGACTATATTTTGGTGGGAGAAAAATGTTAAAGAGTAAAATATAGAAGGTGAGAATGAGTATTATTTTCTTTTTGCCATTTTTAACTATATTTTTTTCAATGTCGCATCCGTTTCATATCTCCAAACAATAGTTAGAGTTATCTAGTTAGTTGCTTCAACATGTTTTCTACCGTCTGCAACTTTCAGGTTTAATGAGAAGTTTGTTGATCCAGCACCTAAGACGACAACCTCTCCACTTCTGATTCAACCTATTCTCATACATTAATGAATTATATAGAGGTTTCATTCAAATATACTATTTCAACGAAATATATAATGCTAAAGTTAAAGATACACTACTCACAATTAATCAAGAGAAAAAAGGGCATTTCATCAGCTAAATTAAGAGCATGAAGTACTTCTTAATAAAGAATAAGGAGAATAATGCCTCACCCACAAATAAAATAATGTCCCCACTTGTGGTTCTTCAAATCAACTTCCTGCAAAAATGAGAAGATGAGAGAACACTCATTGTATGTCTACATCATAATCAGAAGAGAAACATCTTACAAATGAGCAACTAATGAAAATAAAAAGACATAAAAGAATAAAGAGACATAATAAAAGGATAAAATAATCCAATGAAATCTTATATAAATAAAAAGCATGCATATATCAACAAAAGATACTTTAAGAAAATTGTTCCACATTTTCCTCTGCCGCATAGTTCTCAGCATTCAAGTATGTCTTCTCTACCAAAATAGCAGGCTTTTATTTTATTTCTTGGGAGAACCACCAACCAACTGCACCTGGACAGCCTCCCCCAAATGGGGAGGGATGTAACGCCGAGCTATTGACCGCTTACCAGGCCTTTATTCTTTAAATTCTCACCAACTGAATTTTCTTATTTTTTATTTCCCATGTGATCATGTAGAGGTTCCATACCCTCTATTTCCTATTATAGAAAATCATGGAGAAAAAGCAAAACAAATTGCACTTGAATCATCCAAAAGATCAAAATGCTTAAAATCCAACATCCCCCACATCAAATTCTTCCACATAAAACCCCAGAAAAACTTAAATAAAAGGAAATAATTCATACCTGATCAGGATCAGCAGGGTAAGTACACATGACATACTTTCCATTCACATTCCCAATCCGGAGCACCTTCGGCGACTCCCCAGCATCGTGCCTCCTGATCGCCACGACCGTGTCCTGCCGTATGGCCATCGGAAGCACCGAGTACCCCTCATAGTCTATATGCTCCCCGATCAGATTCACTCTCCCTATAAACTCCCAAGAAAATCCATCAAAACCGCCCAATCTCATCAAAGCGAACCTCGGATTAAGACACTCACCAGGCGATCGAGCGTATACCTCGGGCTCCTGGCCGAAGAGCTCGACGAACTTGGCCTTGAGCGTCTCGAATCGGAGATACGCCTCTTCCATCGGCGATCCCTCACCGTACACGGGCTCGAAGGATGAGTAAATCGGGACCGGAAGCTCCTCATGCGCCATGGATCCAAGAGAATACCTCCTAGGGTTAGGTGTTGTCCCCTCTCTCTCTCTCTCTCTCTCTCTCGCCGGAGCTTCGTTCTCACTCTCTAAAGTCGATATCTAACGGAAGTGAGCTCTGGTATATTTTGAACGCAAGAAAGTATTTGTATTAACTCACCTGAGCATTTTTCAACTTTAACCTTTGCACCTCTTCACCGAGTTTCTCAACGCTGAATTAAGACAAGTTTCAGTCCAATGTCCAAAACAATATAAAACATTGAAGAAAATTGATGCTGTACCTTTGCTGCAGATGGGCAAGATAAGCTTGCAGTCCCCTCTCCCTACTAGAAGCTAGAGATAGCTGCGTCTGAAGAAATTCAAAGTTATTGAACATGGCCAAACTATATCAGAGATTAATCAGACTAAATAAATTCAATGCATAAAATTCTCCTGAATAAATTTCCATAAATTTCTCCTCTTTTCTAGTTATGCAGTGTTTGACAGAAGTGATGGATCATGAGAAAGCTCTGGTACCATCAACATGAGTTATCTACAGATTCATCTTCTAATCACCTATCGATTGACTCCAAACCAAATCAAGTCATCTTCATATCCTAAAGATACCATTGGTGGTAGACTATCACCAAAGATAATAAGCCTTAGACTTGGAATGGCTTTAGGGGGGGGGCTTCACAAAATATCACCAAATATTTTTGCAGGCTAAGCTCTCCAATTAATGCAAACTTTCTACAAATCCTTCATGTTCCTTCTAAACTCCATACAATTACCCAACTTTTCTTCAGAAGTCCCCAATTAAATCACTGCAGCCTCTTTTTAGCATACCACTGCTTGGTCCTCATGGGAACATGCATGCAGAAAACATCATTGTTTTATTCTCAACATCAAAAAATGACAATCAATATTGCACTTAAAGGTATTAAACTAGTTCCATCCAATCCATTTGGGCTATGAGTGTCCTTAACCATCAGTTCCTATGCAAAGTCAACTGCTCCCAAACAGAGGTGTCTTCAAATCACCTTTTACAGCCATCCAATAAAACTGTAAGAAGCCTGAATGAGAAAGATCTCTCTTAGTGGTTAATTATTCAGCAAAACACTTACTTCAATTTTCAACACCTGGGTTAAACCACCTTTTAAAAGGGGCAGAATGGTTAAATTTGAAACGTTGGCACAATAATGTCCACTTTTTTTGTAGCATATTTATTGCACTTTATCCCATGAATGAATCTCATATGAAAAGGTGGCAAAGTTTAGTTGTCCTTTTTTCCTTCTAATTCATCCCATTTAACCAACCTAATCCAGGCTAGAACAGATTTAAATGTCTACAGTCAGGAAAACAATCATGGTACTTTTAGCGAAAAGTGAAGGTTAATCAACTTCTCCTTGAAGTGTAAGATAAAAATTTGACCTAGCTATCAGATCGGCAGAAAGACCAAAACAAGAAAAAGGATATGTTTCAAGCTCCCACAAGACATGACAGTGGCACAGCTTATCACAAGCTAAAAGATATGAGTGAAAGAGACTGGTTGCACAAAAAAAACACAAGTTCAAAATATCTGCGGTTAGGTTTAAATATCGCATTAATTAGTACTGGAATACAAGTGAAGGTAGTGACTAAAGGTCTTCCTGTCTAATGGAATGCAGGGAAGGACTGTTCAAAAATAGACAAGATCATACCTGTGGTAAATCACCAGTGCCTCCATCAGAAACACTTGTATGAGAACCTGTTTAAACAGTGGGTTCCAAATTACAACGTATGCATGCTAAAACATATATGCATAAAGATGCTAAAAAAAACATGTGCACAGATGCACATAGATACAAATTTAGATGATAGATGATATCAGCTCATACGTGACAAAATAACTACAAGTAGGTTGATGTGTTTGGCAATTGTTAAGTTTGAAGCCAAAGCATTCATATTGAGGCATGAACTCTTATTCATAAATAGATCCATTTAAGCCAATTAGAGGTAACGCTTTAGACCTTAGACATAACTCTTTTTATTGACCAGAACAGGATGCAAGATTATCAAAAACTCATAACTTTTGGCCAAAATCTAAATGAATGAACAGGAAATCTCATTAAAGCCATTTTCCAAATCTTATTATTTTTGTGCGAGTACACACATGCATGTACATGGGTGTGATTAGCAGGTGTGCACATTCAAGCATGTGCATTGAGGGTGTAAATATTGGTCCTTTTTTTCTTTTTTTGGGAGAAAAAATAAGAGTCATTACTATGAGTACTCCTACTATAACAACTATTGTGTGATAAATTTAATCGATATTATTATAGTCTTCAGCATAGGATTAACGTTTTTATATAAAAATAACTCTACAAAATTGTAGAAATCGCATACAATTGGGATGATGTTAGACATGAATATAGTGGGGCATGGATAGATTGGTGGCTGCCAAGGTTATATAGACACACATCTTAAGATTTTCTGTCCATATCATTTTGCTAGTCAACATTCATATTAGGATTGGTTATTGAGCAGAGTAGAGAGCAAGCAAAATGTTTGCATATCAATAGAAGTTGTTGCCGCGGAAATCCGTTCTCCGACTCGGGTGCACTTCGGGCTCCGGTCCGAACTCCGATCTCGATGTTCGGGGTGAAACCTGCAAGACAGTCCGCACTCGCAAAGTATTTTCTTAGGGTTGTCCTCTACGGGGGACCCTCCGACGCCCAAGTCAGTAGAGATTCACAGCAGGCAGATATGAGGAGAATACTTTTCACAGAAGAATCTTCCTCCAAGCTCTCGATAGGAGCTCTAATGGAGTGATCGATTTCGTAAAGCCAAATGAGTGTACAAGGTAATTTTTTGGTGCGTACCTGAGAGGTTGAAGTGCTGTGGTATTTATAGAGGATCACCTGATTCCCTAGGCGCATCGTGGGGGTCGAAAGTTGTTATGATTTGAAACGGATTCGAATCGAGTTTGTTACGAGATCAGTAGGATCTGTATCTTGTTAGTTAGAGGATCGACGGCTAAGAGAGCTGGCTGATGCCTTGAGATTCCATGATTGCATAGGTTCTAGGCCACTTCTCGGTATGATTCTCTGTTTGGAATCTTATCTTGTTACAGTGGGTTTGAACTCTCCCGCGCCGGATTCCGCAGAGGTATTTCAAATACCGTGGTTGGCCTGGATGAGGAATAGCTTGATTTTCTGAAGTGTAAAATGGATCGGCTCGAATGACCGAAGTATAAGGATAGCTCGGCTTAGATGGCCGAAGCATAAGGATAGCTCGGGTTACTGAGGAATAAGGATAACTTGGCTCAGATGGCCGAACCATAAGGATAGCTCGGGTTGTCAGGGTGATCCGACTTCATCAAAGCTGATTTGACCTTGTCGCTAGAACGTTACGCCAGCTGACCAGCTGGCAAGCAGGGTATTTAGATTAGGCGTGACCTCATCGCTGATGTGAGCGATCAATAATGCAATGATGATTTTACCTCTCATCACATGCCCCCCACTCCCTAGTCCGAAGTGTAAATTTGGATATAGGGAGTAGAATTTCAGTATAACCTCATTCAACCAATATGAGCGGTCAAGGCGATGTTGCCTCTGAGGTAACCTTAGACAATCTGGATAGGGTCCGTGCCATTACAGGGTTCCTCTGTACGTAGCCTTTTTCTCTTTTTTGTGCTATTTCGAGGATATTTAATTCGAAGAAGTCCAGCAGGCCGAAGGGATTCTGATCCCAAGATGGGGGCGCCTCTCGGACGCCTCGTTGCTATTTATTGATCCTTCTCGGCGAGGGGGTGCAACTCTTCGTTTCCTGCGAGCATCCACTGGGGCGGTGACGCGTGGCGAGTTTATGTTGGAATTGATAGCTCGGGTGATCGGAATACCCGCCAGAAGTAGTTTAAATACGGATGGGAGGATGCCATCGTTAATTGCTTCTCCTGTTGATCTCCCAAAATTTAGGATAGTAGGATGGCTTCTAAAAATGAAGAAGGGTCAACTGGGGCGCCAGATAACGACGATAATGATCGCGGGGGGCAGGCCCCTCCGCTAGGGGGCCCCCATCGAAGCAGCGCTCCGGTAACTATCGACAGGGAGGACCTATTGTCAATGCTCGCGGAGCGTGATCGACTCCGGAAGACGGTTAAGAATACCTGGACGTCTCCACGAAGGAGCATGAGCTCCTTAGTAGGATCAACAGTCAGTTGGAGGGGCAAGTGGTGACTCTCCAGCAATAAATCGCTATTCTTGCCACCAAGCTAAGTTTGCGGCGCGGGAAGAACTTGACAACGCCCGGTGGAGATGATAAGCCCCATTGAGGGATCGCATGTCCTTTTCTTTTCTTTTTATTTTTTTTTTTATGATGAATAAAAAGGAATTTTTGTAATTTTTTTGTTCGCTGCCATCTTCGAAACGTTTATTCTCATCAAGTGAGTCTTATAAATGAACCACCACCCCCCCTGGGGGATCTCTGGCGATCTTATCGAGACTAAGGTACGGTCTCCCTGTTTTAGCCGAGGTAAGGGGAACTCGTAAGTTCCAGTCGGAGTGTAGCATATCACTCAGTTCTGCCGAAGTATAAGGAGTGTTCCATGAGCGTTGGGGCGAGAATAGCTATCTCAGTTTGGACCGGGGAATAAGGGAACGTTCGGTTTTTACTGAATCAAAGAGAGGATACCTCGGTTTTTTTCGAAGTAAAGAGACTATCTCGGCTTTGAGTCGAAGTAAAAAGTGATGTCTCGGTTTATGCAAAACATAATGGGTGGTTCGGCTTCGGGCCGAAGCAGGAGGTATCGGCATATCTTTATTGAGGAGTACTTGGCTTCTACGCCTTTTTTATTACTCTACCAGTGCCTTGTCCTTTTCAAGGTGGGTTGGCTTTCTTTTTGCCGAGATGGATAAAATAGCTTTGTAACTTGCCAAAGGATGCTTTGTTTTTCACGCAAGGCATTTATCCTGTTGGTCTTTTCCAACATGGGTCTTTTATTTTACTTGTATTTTCTGTGCTTTGACGCACTTGTAATGCCCCTCAAGAGGTTGTAATTTTTTCATCAATAAAGAAAGTTTTTACTCTTTCTTCTTATGACATCTGTTTCTTTTTCTGATGCGATTGTGTTGAGAGTTATCACTCCCATTTTATGCTTTTTGATCTGTAGCATAATCTATAAGTTCAACAGCGTTTCTATCACTTTATTTTGGTGAACATGTCGCTCAGTCCTCTGTGGAGGAGGTATTTATCTCTGTTTTGGGTCGAAGAAAGGCCTGGGCGGCTGCGTGAGTTTATGTAGTATGCATGGCCCTATTTGAGGAATGAAGCGTGTATTTCTTTGAAAAGAAATAACTTGTGCAATCTTGCTGGTAAGTAAAGAAAGGTTACCAACCTCTGCCGAAGCATAACAGGACGTCTCAGTCACGTCGGAGTGTTCAAAAATCACCCAGATAGGCCGAGGCTTCAGATAATATATCGTTCGGTGTTGCCGAGGCTTCGAATAATATATCACTCGGTGTTGCCGAGCCTTCAGATAATATATCACTTGGTGTTGCCGAGCCTTCAGATAATATATCACTCAGTGTTGCCGAGCCTTCAGATAATATATTACTCGGTGTTGCTGAGCCTTCAGATAATATATCACTCGGTATTGCCGAGTCTTCATATAATATATCACTCGGTGTTGCCGAGCCTTCAAAAGTATATTTTACTTGGC
The DNA here is from genome assembly GCA_900491605.1 of Calamus simplicifolius. Lineage (NCBI taxonomy): Eukaryota > Viridiplantae > Streptophyta > Magnoliopsida > Arecales > Arecaceae > Calamus > Calamus simplicifolius. Next base: position 77,571 of record UESW01001695.1, on the reverse strand, counting down.
GCTGCCAAGGTTCGGAGATCGCTTGGCCTGACCGAGGATTATAAAGATTATATTTTACTTGGCGCTGCCAAGGTCGGAGATCGCTCGGCCTGGCCGAGGATTATAAAGATTATATTTTACTTGGCACTGCCAAGGTTCAAAGATCGCTCGGCCCAGCCGAGGATTATAAAGATTATATTTTACTTGGCGCTGCCAAGGTTCGGAGAACGCTCGGCCCGGCCAAGGATTATAAACCTGCTTCTCATTGCAGCTATTAAAGAGGGCAGTAAAGGTAGAAGTTTTACAAATTTTTAAAATTTTAATTCAATGGATAGAGCAAATTCGAGAGGGAGAACGTACTCCTATTGATGATACACGCGGAGATTATCCGAGTTCCACGTCCGGGGAATAGATTTCCTATTTAGATCTTGGAGCTTGTAAGTGCCGAGTCTGATTACTTCTGTAATTTAATAAGGACTCTCTCAATTAGGGGACAGCTTTCCTTGCTCCAGAGGTTTCGAGACAGATGCCTTCCGAAGTACCAGATCGCCTGGGAAGAAGAGCTTTCCTTTAACTCTAGTAGAATGGTAGTGAGCGACTCTTTGTTAGTAGGCCACCATATGGATCCAGGCTTTCTCCCTGACTACTTCTATCAAGTCAAGATCAGTTCAGAGTTGTTCATCGTTAGATTCTTCTGAGTAACCTTCGATGCAAGGAGAGGGGAGCCCGACCTCCACGAAAATAACCGCTTCTGTGCCGAAAGCCATCTTGAAGGAAGTCTAGCCTGTGGGAGTCCTCTCAGTGGTTTGGTATGCCCACAGCACATGATGGAGCTCCTCTGCCCATCTGCCTCGTGCTTGGTTGAGCCAAGCTTTAATTCCTTGCAAGAGAGTTCGGTTAGTTACCTCGGCTTCTCCATTAGCTTGAGGATGCCCGACCGAAGTTAGGCGATGGAGAATGTCATGATCCTCACAGAACTCTCGGAACTTGGGATTGTCAAACTGTTTCCTGTTGTCGGTGATGATAGTGTGGGGAAGGCCGAAGCGGCTGATAATGGACCTTCGTACGAAATCCTTAGCTCAAGCCTCAGTTATCTGGGTGACTGCTTCGGCTTCAACCCACTTAGTAAAATAATCAATTGCAATGACTAAAAACTTCCTTTGTCCCGTTGCAAGGGGGAAAGGGCCAAGAATATCCATTCCCCATTTGGCAAAAGGCCAGAGGGATGATATGAAAGTCAGGTGGGCAGAGGGGAGCCTCTGGATATTTGAGTGTCATTGGCATGCATCACAGGCTCGGACGAGGTCATCTGCATCCTTCTGCATCGTCGGCCAATAATATCCTTGGCATAGCACTTTGTGGCACAGGGCGCGACTGTCGAGGTGGTTGCCACAAATGCCTTCATGAACCTCCCGAAGAGTATAATTGGCTTCTGATGGACGGAGGCATTTGAGCAATGGCATGGAGAAAGATCGCTTATATAGCCGATCATCGATCAGGACATAGTGAGACGACTGCATCTTTAGCCTCCTTGCTTCTCTTCTATCAGTGGGTAGCAACCCTTCTTTGAGATACTTGTGCAGGGGGTCTATCCAGGATGGTTCGGTATCAATTTGCATCATTTGGTCAGCGTCGATGATGCTGGACTTCTCCAGGATTTTCAAGTGGAAACTCCGTTCAAGGTCCATTGAGTCCGTCGTCATCAGACGAGACAGAAGGTCGGCGCGCGCATTTTTAGCCCTTGGGATCTGGATGATCTTAAATTCATTGAAACAAGAAGATAGATCACACACCTTTTGGAGATACTGAATCATGTTCGGTTCTTGAGCTTCGAATTCGCCTTGTACCTGGCCCACCACCAATTAAGAGTCAGTGTATGCATTCAGTTTTTCAACTTTGAGCTCGCGGGCGATGCGGAGTCCGGCGAGCAGGGCCTCATATTCTGCTTCATTATTCGAGGTTGGGAAGGAGAAGCGGATGCCATATTCAAAAGTAGCACCCTTTGGGCTGGTGAGGACCAGACCGGCACCAGAACTGCTTGCACTGGAGGATCCGTCGGTGTGAAGTAACCACGGAGCACAGGGCTTTGGTTGCCCAGGGGTGTTCAGAGCAGAACCATCTTTGGGTACGGTGCATTCAAGGAGGAAATCCACCAGGACCTGGGCTTTGACGGCCAAACAAGGCTGGTACTGAATGTCATGCTCACTTAGTTCGACAACCCACTTGGTCATTCTCCCCGATGCTTCTGGATGATGGATGATTGCCTTAATGGGTTGGTCAGTTAGGACGGTGATGGTGTGCGCTTGGAAATATGGTTGTAGCTTCCGGACCGATGTCACTAGGGCTAGAACCATCTTCTCCACTCGAGTGTACCTCATCTCAGCATCTTTGAGCAATTTGCTGACATAATAAATAGGCTTTTGAATTCTGCCCTCTTCTCTAATTAGCACCGAGCCAACAACATTCTCAGAGACCGCGAGGTACAGGCTCAGCGCTTCACCTGGCTTTGGGCTTCTGAGGAGAGGAGGTGAGCCGAGGTATTTCTTAAGGTCTTCAAATGATTTCTGGCAATCTGAGGTCCATTGGAAGTTTTTTGCTGACCAAAGAGCTTTGAAGAAGGGGAGGCACTTCTCGGCTGATCGAGCAATGAAGCGACTAAGGGCCACTATCCTTCCAATGAGACATTGCACATCCTTGATCGATCCAGGAGGGGCCATCTATCGCAAGCCCTGGATCTTTTGGGAATTTGCTTCGATGCCCCGCTGAGAGACCATGAAGCCGAGGAATTTCCCAGAGTTGACTCCAAAAGCGCATTTGGTAGGGTTGAGCTTCATTTGATACTTCCAAAGCGTCTTAAAGCTTTCCGTAAGGTCCTCGATATGTTGGGATACTTCCTTGCTTTTCACTAGTATATCGTCAACATAAACCTCCATATTCCAACCTATTTGCTCTTTGAAAACTTTATTGACCAGCCTTTGGTAGGTGGCACCTGCATTTTTCAAACCAAAAGGCAAACTCGGTAGCAATAGATACCTCGATCGGTGATGAAGGCAGTCTTTTCCTCATCTTCGGGTACCATCCGGATCTGGTTGTAGCCTGAATAGGCATCCATAAAGGTCAGCATCTGGTGGCCTAAAGTTGAGTCCACAAGTTGATCGATTCGGGAAAGGGGGAAGCTGTCTTTCGGGCAAGCTTTGTTGAGGTCGGTGAAGTCGATGCAGATCCTTCATTTGCCATTTGACTTTTTCACCATAACCACATTTGCTAGCCAATCTGGATAATTGACTTCTCGGATGAAGTCGGCTTTGATAAGCTTATCCACCTCCTCTTCGATGGCCTTCTGGCGTTCAGGAGTGAAGCTTCTTTTCTTTTGCTTAATTGGCCGAACTGTCTCATCCATGCTAAGGCAGTGAACCAGGACATCTGGGCTAATTCAGGCATATCTAATGCAGACCAGGCGAAGATATCAGCATTTCTCCAAAGGAATTCGATTAACTCCTGCCGAGGCTTTTCTTCCAGCTGTGATCCAATCTTTACGGTTTGGTTGGGCTAAGCTTCGCTAAGTGGTACCTCCTCCAATTCTTCGGCTGGTTCTCCTTATTGCTCCGGTGAAATCCTTTTGGGCATCCAGTCTATCCACCTCGGATTTTCTGGACTGAAGGTCGGCGACAAAGCAATGTCGAGCCATAGTCTGACTTCTCTGAACAATCCCCACTCCACATTTGGTGGGGAACTTCATGGCGAGGTGGGGAATGGAAACGATGGCCTTGAGAGACATCTGTCCCGGCCTGCCAAGAATGACATTGTAAGGAGATCGAAGCTTGATTACAAGGAAGTCCATAAGCTTAGTGGCCACACGAGGCCAGGTGCCGGCTCGGACCGTTAAAGTGATGATCCCTTCAGGGATTATGGAGTCACCTGTGAAGCCCACCAGTGTGGACTCCGCGGTTCGAAGACTTTCTACTCAGAATTTTAACCTCTCAAAGGCATCAAAGTACAAAACATTAATGGAGCTTCCGCTATCAATAATAACCCGGCTTACATCATAATTGTCTAGATTTAGAGATACAACCAGAGCATCATCATAGGGGTACTGTACCCCCCGAAGGTCTTCATTTGAAAAAGTGAGTCCATCAACTCGAGCTTTCTTTGACGGGCCTTCATCATCGCCTGGCCAGGAAGACGGAGAGTCGGCCGCAGCTATCACATTGACATGGCCGATAACTGGAGGGTTCGGCGGTGGGAGTTGGCGAGGTTCGGGCTGGTGATTTGCCTCATTGTTCGGCTCAGGAGGCCCTCTGAACCGGTCCAGTCTGCCTCATTGGATTAATCACTCGATCTCATTCTTGAGCTGTCGACAGTCATCAGTGTCATGCCCGTGATCCCGGTGAAAGCGGCAGTACTTGGCAAGATCTCTTCGAGCTCCGTTGCCTCGAAGAGGAGGGGGTTGAGGAATCTGGCGTTCGATCTCCATCAGAATTTGAGCCCTCGGCGCGGTAAGGGGAGTGTAACAATCGAACCTTCGAGCTGGGCTCCGGGTTCGGTCTCGCGATGGAGGCGGAGGAGCTCTCTGGTAGAGGTGGGCACTGGGCTGTGCCTGGCATGGCACGGCCCAGGCCCACCGTGCCTAAAAAATTGCTGTGCCGTGCCTGGCACGTCCCATTAACAAATGGGCCGTGCCAGGCATGACACATTAAAAAAATTTAAATTTGGCATGACCGATGGCCCATTTCAAAATGTGGCCCATCAGGGCCGTGTCCAGCATGCCCAACTGGGCCGTGTCCAGCATGGCCCAGCATGTTGGCACGGCCGGACTGGTGCCTAGGCACAACCTACGCGGTGCCTAGTGTGCCTAGGCACCACGTCAGTCAGTGATGTGGTGCCTAGGCACCACCTGGTAGGCACCAGGTGGTGCCTAGGCACCAGCTGGGCAATTTCAGCCATTTTTAATGGCTATATAGCCGTTAAAATGGCTATATCCGTTTTTAACGGCTATATAGCTGTTAAAGGCTGTTGGAAGGGGTTTAGACCATTTTACCCCTCCCAACAGTCATATAACGGCTATATCAAATGGTAGTTTTAGAAAAAAAAATTAGAAATTCTATAAATAGATGAACTCTCCCTTATTCTTACCACACCAAACCAACTCCTCTATTACTACTATTTCTCTCTTTCAGCAAGTGCTCTAGTAGATTAGCAATTTAATTTTTAGTTTGCAAGTATTCTTACAAGTGGCAAGTGCTCAAGCAAGTAGTCAAGTGCTACAACGTCAGTTCTTATTGAGAGGCGAGAGCGCAAGGGGAAGCTCACAAATCTCGGCTCCACGCCTCCACCTCTGATCTTTTCTCAATTCCTTTTTGTGGGTTAGTTTTTATTTTTTTTTATTTATTAATTAAAAATTTTAGATATGACATCTTTTAACGAAAGTAATTTTAACATGCACGCTTTTTCTAAGGGTGAGGAAACTAATCCCCAAGGACCTCAACCCCAATCCCAACTCCAAGTTTCATCTAGAGCTAGTGTCAGTGAGTGTCAAACCTCTTCTCGTAAGAGGACTAGTAATGTTTGGATCGATTTCGATAGAATTATGGTTGATGGAGTCTATAAAGCAAAATATAAAAAATGTGCAAAACTTTACAGTTGTTCTAGTACTGGGGGAACATGGCATCTAAGAAGACATCAAGAGAGTCATAGAATGCATGATTCCAGTCAGCAAGGACTCCTTAATATACAAGAGGGATTACTTGTAGGCAATTTTGCATATAACCACAAAAATCAAAGAAAATTACTGGTAAGATGGATAGTTCAAGATGAATTACCTTTTAGTTTATCTGAATCTTATAATTTTGAAAGATATGTTCAATTAGGCCTACAACCTGCTTATAAAAGAACTAGTAGGCATACCTTTAGAAGAGTGGCTATGACAAACTTTTTAGCAATGAAACAAAGTTTAACGAAAGCCTCTCAAATTTAAATGCTAAAATTTCTTTAACTTCTGATATTTGATCGGCATATGTAGGTAGTAATTATTTTATTTTTGTTACTGCTCATTATATTGATAATGATTGGCAATTAAATAAACGAATTATTACTTTTCGTGCTTTTGATTTTTCGCATTCAGGATAATAAATTTTAAATATTATTTATCAAACCGCATGCTCATATAATATTAATAATAAAATAATATCAATTACTTTTGATAATGCATCTAATAATAATTCTGTTGTTGCATTATTAAACGACTCTTTGCATCCCATTTTAGATGGACAATTATTTCATATTAGATGTGCAGGTCATATATTAAATCTTTCTGCTCAATCTGGCATGAACATAATTTAAGAGGTTATTTCAAAAATTAGAAATACAGTTACTTTTATTCATGCTTCAAGGTCAAGACTTTAAGAATTTAAACAATTATGTGTAGATCATGGTAAACATTTTAAAAATTTAAACTTGATGTAATAACTCGTTGGAATAGTACCTATGCCATGATACATGATGCATATCCATATAAGAACTTATTAAGTGCTTATATTAATGAGCGTGGATTAGGATTTACATTGACTGAAGCTGATTGGAATCAAGGTAAAATTTTAGAAGATTTTTTGGTTACTTTTTATGATGCTACAAATGTTCTTTTAGGTATTTATTATCCAACTTCTTGTTCATTTTTACAAAAAGCATATGTAATTAGTGAAAAATTTAAAGAATATAGATATCATGAAGTTTTAATACCTATTATACATAATATGGAAACTAAATGGAATGAATATTAGAATAGGATATGTCCATTGCATAACTTAGCTGCTGTTTTTGATCCTAGAGTTAAATTAAATGGTGTAATTTTTTTAATTGATCAATATTGTGAAAACATGAATCAAAATCCTGAACCTACTAAAGATGAGGTAACATGACTTCTTAATGATTTTTATTTATATAATGATAAAATTTGTGGATCTAGAATACCTGCTCAAAGCTCTGCTTCTTCTTCTAAATCTTGTTCGTCATCTATTTTTTCATTCATCAGAAGACATGCACATGCTTCATCATCTTCTTCATCTTTTTCATCTTTAAGTAATGAATTGAAATTTTATTTACGAAACGATCTTCATTCTGCATATGATGAAGATCAAATAGAAAGTCTAGATGTATTAGCTTGGTGGAAGAGTGTTAAAAATCAATATCCTATTATGTTTGCCATTGCAAGAGATGTTTTAGCTGTGCCGATATCCACAGTAGCATCGGAATCCGCATTCAGTGCAGATCGACGTATTTAGACAAAAAGAGAAGTAGGATGACTGGCGAGACAGTTGAGATGCTTATCTGCTTCAAAGACTGGTTAGATGCTGAGGCGAGGCTTCAAGATAAAGGTGGACATGACTTAACCAGCAAAGATGACGATGATATAAATACTACTGATGACTGATGAGTGATGAGTGAGTCATTTCTACTTTTATAATTATAATTTTTATTTTTTAAATTGTTAAAAACTTAAAGTAAGTCATCTTTATTTTTTTTCTTTCTATTTTTTTCTCCTTTCTTATTGTATTATGTTCTAGAGGTTAGGCCTAGCCCCCCTCCCTTTTGTACCATTTTGATTTTAAATTAATAAACTGGTAGGGGTTTATGCCAAACCCCCCACCTGTAAGGTGGCTTTATATTAATAAAAATTTTTTATTCCTAATAATTTTTTAATTTATAAAAAAATATTTTTTTATAATTTTTTTATTTGAGCCATGCATGGGTCAGGCCCAGGTGGGCCGTACCTGGCACAGCCCAAGCCCACCTGGGCCGTGCCTGGCACGACCCACCTGGGCCAACACGGCTCATGCCCACATGGGCCGTGCCTGGCATGGCCCAGCTGGGCCGTGCCGGCACGGCCCAGCGGGCCGGCCCTGGCCCATCATGGGCCGTGCCGTGCTGGGCCAACAGAAAAAAAATTTCGCGCCTGGCACGCACGATTCACTGGACTGTGCCAGCACGGCCCATGTGGGCCTGGGCCGTGCCATGCCATGGGCGGCACGACCCAGTGCCCACCTCTACTCCCTAGAGGCGAGGCGGGCTAATGTGGCGATAGGCTCGCCGTTTGTCTAGGCCCTTCGTCTCCTTCTTCAGTTGTTCAGCTCGAGTTGTCCTTCTCGATTCCTCAACCCTGGCGTACTTATCCGCTAGGGACATCATATCCGAAAGGCTCTTCGGGTAGTTGACCTCCAGAGCTAGGTAGAAGTCTCCCTCCTTGGACACTTCTCTGGCCAAGGTGGACATGGCCACCTCGTGGTTGAGATGGTCGACTTCTAGGAGGGCCATATTGAAGCGGCCGAGATAACTCTTCAGCGATTCCCTCTCTCTCTGCTTGACCTCGGAGAGGGAATCAGATCTCCATCATTGGCGGCGGCTACTGACGAACTGGCTGATAAGCAGACAGCCCAGCTCGTCGAAAGAATCAATGAAACATGGTTTCAAACTGTTGAACTAGGTTCGGGCAGATCTCCTTAGAGTGGAGGGGAAGGCACGACAGAGGATCGCATCTGACGCTCCATGGAACATCATGATGGACCTGAAGCTGCTCAGATGATCATCGGGATCGGTGGATCCATGGTATGGCTCAATGGTGGGGAGTTTAATATGAGGGGGAATCACTTCCCTCATGATCCTCCCAGAGAAGGGGACGCCCTGCTCCGCCTTCGGCTGGGATGGAGGAGCTTGCTTGGTGACGTCTAGCTCCTGACGCATCTCCTGCATCTGCTGCCTGATCCCTTCATCCAGAGTGGTAGGAGGGATCGGGTGATGAGAAGATGGCAGTGGTGTGGAATCCTGAAAGGATATCGGGGAGGGAGAGCGAACCCGCTTGGATCTGAGTGGGCTCTTCCCTCCAGCTTATTGCAGCGCCGGTCTCACCTTCGCAGGCCGGCGACCACGATCCACCCCCCTAGGCAGATCAGAAGAAGAGATTGCAGGTGGAGCGGGGGCAGCGACCTCCTCGCGAGGCTGGGAGGCAGGAACGACAGGGCCAGGGATTGCCTGGAATTCCTGGATCATCTGGGTCAATGCTTGAATCTGCTGGACCAGAGTGGCAAACTGATCCAGGGTTACCGCCGTTGCCGGTGGAGGAGGAGTTTCAGCTGGTGATGGTTGCGGAGGTGCTACATCACTAATTGGATTAGGCCTTTGAGATGCGGCCTGATCTTGAGCCTCAGAGATGGCTATCTACCGATTAGCTATTAGAGGATGCTTCTTCTGATTTTTTAGTCTTGTTTCCTGGATTACAAGTTTATGGGACTTGAGGCCCTTCCTCTAGGGCCAATCTGTTGCCGTGAAAATCCGTTCTCCGACTCGGGTGCACTTCCGGCTTTGGGTCCGAACTCCGATCTTGACGTCTGGGGTGGAACCTGCAAGACAGTCCGTGCTCGCAAAGGATTTCCTTGGGGTTGTTCTCTGCGGGGAATCCTCCGACGCCCAAGTCAGTGGAGATTCACAGCAGGCAGGTGTGAGGAGAAGATTTTTCACAGAAGAATCTTCCTCCAAGCTCTCGATAGGAGCTCTAATGGAGTGATCGATTCCGTAAAGCCAAATGAGTGTACAAGGTAATTTTTTGGTGTGTACCTGAGAGGTTGAAGTGCTGTGGTATTTATAGAGGATCACCTGATTCCCCGGGCACGTCGTGGGGATCAAAAGTTGTTATGATTTGAAACGGATTCGAATCGAGTTTGTTACGAGATCAGTAGGATCTGTATCTTGCTAGTTAGAGGATCAACGGAGAGCTGGCCAATGCCTTGTGATTCCACGATTGCGTAGGTTCTAGGCCACTTCTCAGTATGATTCTCTATTTGGAATCTTATCCTGTTACAGTGGGTTTGAACTCTCCCGCGCCGGATTCCGCAGAGGTATTTCGAATGCCGTGGTTGGCCTGGATGAGGAATAGCTTAATTTTTCGAAGTGTAAAATGGATCGGCTCGAATGACCGAAGTATAAGGATAGCTCGGGTTACCGAGGAATAAGGATAGCTCGGCTTAGATGGCCGAAGCATAAGGATAGCTCGAGTTACCGAGGAATAAGGATAACTCGGCTCAGATGGCCGAAGCATAAGGATAGCTCGGGTTGTTAGGGTGATCCGACTTCATCAAAGCTGATTTGACCTTGTTGCTAGAACGTCACACCAGCTGGCCAGCTGGCAAGCAGGGTATTTGGATTGGGCGCGACCTCATCGCTGATGTGAGCGATTAATAATGCAATGATGATTTTACCCCTCATCAGACATCATCAAAGACCTCAGACAGATGCATGTCTCGAAGGTATTTGAAGACCCTTTAGGAGCATTTGGTATGAGAAGATTCACCTAAGATCACCGTGATTTGAGTGAAGGTAGTGGAATTACCACGTTTAATTATACCTCAGTTATCCTAAACTACAATAATTATCCTAGACGATAGTTATCACATTTCACTCCCATCTCTAAAATCATTGCCCAACCTAATAATCCTAAACCCACCCTTAAGGATGGATATCTAAGGTCCTCTGGGGCAATGATCTTAGTTTGAAATTTGAGGATAAAAATACCCATTATCCATAAAAACGGATGCCTAATAAAAAAAAATCCTTCATCATGTATTATATTATAAAAAATATTATAGTGAAAATACAATATTATATAACATATTATATAATAATAAAATTACACCAAAATGCCTCTCATCATATATTATATTATACTATTAATAATAATAGATATAATATAATATACTATGTTGCATTATACTAGTATTGTTTTCATATTTTTTATAATATAGTATAAATTATTGCTAATCTATAATTTATGTATTATAATAAATAATATGAAATAACGATAAAGTATCATGGTAATTGCAAAACATCAAGGACAGTTTTAATAATGATACGATTAGCGATCTTGGATTCTTAGGGCATACTAAACAAGTTAATTATGGATACCGGTAGATCTTTATTCACTAAGGCACAACATATCAAATAGAGTGATCTTAGATCTCTAGTGATTAGATCACATCGAGAAAAGAATCATTAGTGATCTAAGATCTTTATAGTGATCTCATTTGGGTTGCCAAACACCCCCTATAAAGAGATATTAGATTCCCAGAGGTAGACTTAAGCAGGTATTAGACTCATAGTTATCCATGTGAGCGTTAAACACTCAGCAGCCAACCCTATGAGTCTAGGAAGGAGTATGAGCTTTGAAGGCCCAATGGTGTGATGAATTTATTATGATAGCATTGCATTATTAGCTTGTTTGGAAGGACATTGTTGCCGGATGCAGTGCTAGATTCTCAGCTAGAGTGTGGAATTGGGCATTAATTTGGTTTTAAGATATCTAGTTAGAGAAGGTTGGAATTCTTAACTAAATCTAATGGCTGCATATGATTGGAGAAAGAAATACCCTTCCACTTTGAGTAGGGGAAATGGTCGATGATTTGAACTTCAGACTTTTCTTTTCTGCTGGTCCTTGGATACCTAAGTATGTTTCTATTTAACTGAACATATTGTGAATTTGTGTTTTCACTGTAGGTGGTAGAACCAATTTATTGTGAGGGCATTGCATTATGTGGTCGATTGGAAGGAACTTGTTGCTGGAGCCAGTGCTAGACTGTCAGCTGCAGTGCACCACTGGGTGCTTTGGTTTTATGGAATCTAGTGATGTTATTAACACACATACACACAGAGAGAGATAAAAATTGTCACAAAACAAAAATAAAAAAGAGCCCCATAGACATACCAGATGTTTGTTCCACACACTTGATCAATTTAATCAGTTGTTCCTGCCAACAACGCATATAGAAATGTGAAATGCTAATGACTACAGATATCCAATGATTGTTAAGTACTTAGTAGCAGACCTTTTGTATAGCATTTTGCTGCAACAGAAATTGCAACATTGGAAGAAGTGAAGCAGTGGTAACTGTAGATTTTGTCGGTGCCTTACCTACTGGACTGACCCCACTGTTTGCTGCTGGAGCTCCCAAATTGACCACAAATGCAAAAGATCATGAGATATAAGTTTTTAACTCCAAAAGGAATTTGGTTTGACCAAGTCAAAATATTCTTTTCTTTCATCATCAAGGTCTTGATAAGAAAAATGATCAAAAATAAAACAAAAGAAATCCAATGATACAACTAAAATCAAAGCAACTGGCAACTAATTGTTTGCATGAGTTGCCAAATGCCTAAATAATTTAACTTACCCAAAATCATGATTTAATGAAACCACCTTAGTTTTGCAACACATGATCAACCTTAAAAATAAGCCAGCAAAAGCTTGTATATATATGTGTGTGTGGGTTTTGTTAAAAAAGACAGTAAACTGATGCCCTCATCTCTGCAGGACTTCCATGGGAATGTCCTTAATCAGAAGCTATTCCTTCTGTAAGGCTATCTCAGATCCCCCATATAATTCAGAGAATAGCCACAAATTAGTCTGCAACAAGGTTCTATTCCTAGGTCCTCTACTTTTAAAGCATCAAAATTTGATACTCTCATCAATTATACCTACTAGACCTAAAGGACTTTAAGGTGCTTCAATCTGTTTGCTGATTGTATTTTCCAGCAGAAGCAAGTTGTCGCACAAGGCAAACCTTGGCCCAGTTTCCAATCCAGAATCAAATTTTGCTTGCATAGTACATATTGAATATTATTTTAAAACCTTCAATAAAATAACCATTCTTCCTTGGTCCTCCTCTTCTATATAAGCCCAATACTTGACCATGTAGCATCCTGATCTTGATCAAGTCCCTGTCATTTGACCCATTGATGCTGTACTTTGCTAGAAAGGGATACCAAAGGTACTATGAACTACCAAACTTGTAAATGCCAGTTATGCCTCATCAAATTAGTTGACCCAAGAAATGACCCATCATAATTCCTGAATCAGTAATCAGAAATCTATGTTATCATTCTACTCCCCTCCTCCCTTTGCCAGAAAATTGCTTGTGCCACAAAGACAAAAAACATCAGATGTTTAATGACCTAAAGTTTGAAACAACCTTTTCTTCTATATTGATAGATAACAGCAGAACATAGTTTTTAAGTACCTTGGTAACTGCATCAGTGTAACCTTGAACCACCCCTTTCGTTGGACAACTTTTCCTTCCGACATTTCCTCATGTGAAGTTGCTGCAATGTCAGGGAAATTTTATTTCAAGTGAAAAAAAAAGAAAACTGACATGAAAAATATCTTCAGATGGATGTCCCTCAGTATAGACGAGACCAGGAAACCCAGAAAAAAAAAAGTATATTTTAAACAGATAAACATTTGCAAGTCATACCAGATGTAATATTATGTGGATCTTTAATTTGACAGTGTAACAGGGGCCCACTATAATTCCTTTCAGACTGATGTCTCCGCTGAAAATCATCCCTTTGACATATTATAGAACCTCAAAAATGTAAGCATTGTAATATAGAACGATATCACAAATTGGAAAGGAAAAAAAGTAAAGTCATAAATCTATTCATGTCTCATACGCTAAAGCCTCGGAATGAAATCGGAGCAAAAATAGAATTAAGGTAGGAATGAAATCGAATGAGCATAGTAATTCCAATTTGGAGCAGAGAATTGAGCATAGAAAGGAATGCTAATTCCATTCCTGTGTTTGTTGTGTAATAAGACTGAAAGAATGCGATCATATTTATTGTAAATTAACTGTTCTATCCTTATATATGGAAAGTGATTTAAAAAGATAATAAATTCCATTTTTAAAATTTTCTAACATAAAGTCCTAGTATCAATGAATTATAAATTTAACATAACTCATGTGATATTAATATAACTTATGTCACAATCATATTAATATAACAATATACTATAATATTAGTTTTTAATAAATATAACATTAAATTTAATATTCTATCAAATATAATATTACATTATGTTGCATTATATTATATTATAATGAAAGTTGTCAATATTAATTTTTTTGGTGATGATAAATATAACATTAAATTTAATATTATCACATTAAAATATTTTTATATTATAATATTAACTATTATAATTTAATATATTTTATAATATATAATGAAAGTTGTTATATTAAATTTTTTGGTGATGATATTTCATATTATAAATTAAAATACAGCAACTTTCATATTATAATATTAACTATCATAATATATATATTAAAAATTATAATATTAAATATAATATTATAATATGGCAACAATTTTATATTATATTATAATTGTATATATATAATATTAAAATTTAATATAATTCTTTTAATATTATAATGAAAGTAGTTATATAACTTTTATAGTATTACGACATTTAATTTAATTTAATAATATGTTATAATGAAAGTTGTACTAAATTTTTGTTGATGACGAGACTCAAGTTATTATTAAATTTAATATTAGGGGTAGCATGCTTTACTAGGCATACATAAGGGCAAAGTTAGAATAATAAAAAATATTGGTAGCGAGGCAATGACATGAAATTATGATTCCCAAGTGTAGGTAGTGGAATACCTATTTCCCCAAGTAAAGAAATTTTCGTTCCAAAGGAATAGCAATTTTAGCTTTATTTTTAGTAATCAAACAATGAAAGAATCAAGATTGGAATTGTCATTCCATTTCAATGTTGATTATACCTAATCAAACATGACATAACAATTAACACCAACATATAAACAAAACTACAATGAAAAAAAAAAAAACTTAGGCTTCATTATCATTTAAAATCAAGGAATCATCACAATCTGTTAGATTTTAGAGCCTCTATAAGAATTCATGAGGATGTATGTTTGCAACATGGCTCCCATGCTATAAAGCCACCTCTCATATAAGGGTGCATTTGTATGAAGTTAAACAACTAGGAGTAAAAAGTTACAACATAATATTTCCTGGTGAAATTCTAAAATTCTAAGGACGTAAAAGTCCTTGTAAACTGCGTTTTGTTGTGTTTGTGAATGGACGATGAGGTATTACAAGTGTAAACTATTAACTATGTTTGGAACAAGATTAACGTAGAAGAGGTGAAAATTTCATTAATATTTTGTTAATGTCATTAATGTAAAAGAGGTAAGATGAGAGGGTGAAGGAATTATTTAATATTTTATTAGTCCTAATGTTTCAACCCTCTTTTACCTTTGAATTTACCTTTAACCCTTGTTAACCTACCCCCACCTGTTATTCCCCTAAAAAATTAATCCCATACCGAACAACTTCAAAAGAAGGTGAAATTTTATAGAAGCAACTTTTCACCCCCTTTAACTCCGTACCAATGCGCCCTAAAGATAATCATTTCCTTGCACCATTTCTGGCCTCATGCCCTGATGCACAATACCATCATTTCTGCAAACTATTTCAGATCATATCTTACCACACATTTGGAAGCCTTGAGATATTATACCACAACAACCGTCCAGGTAATTTCAGGCTCCTCTTTTCAGGCACTTCTGCACAAAATACAGTCCTCACTCACTGGCACCATCATTACACATTACACATATCCATTCTATCTCATAATGAATGTCACTGTGACCTATAGTTATGTGACTCCAGAGCTTCCTCTAACTTATGTGTTTTAAAGTATGGTCTTCCTTGATTCATCAAAACATGGACCTCTCGTATTATTTACTTGCACCTTCTTTGTCATGTAACCTTCTGAATAACACAGGACTAGAAGCTTGAGTGCAAGTTCCTTATTTTTTTTCCAATTACAGATCAGTGGCCCATGGCAATACAGATCATCTAAGAGTGTATCTCCACTTCTACCACTCTAACAAATTGGAAAGGTCCTCATCAATCTCCCTGTCAAAATTTAGGACTTTCCCTACCATCATCTCAAAAATGAACAATAAGTCACATATTACAGCATATGCTTACAAACCTAGTTTATTAATTTTATATAGCACAGTGACTGGCATGATAAAATAAGGGCCTAAAAACATCGTCCTTGCTGGAGCCAAATCAAGTTCAAACATGCCATTTTAGCCACCAGATCATAAAGCCATGTTTCCTCAACACAGACTTGGTGCCATAACTATATCCACCAACATACAGACACCTCCTTGAAACTAAGGGCCAAAAAA
This sequence comes from Calamus simplicifolius, assembly GCA_900491605.1. Classification (NCBI taxonomy): domain Eukaryota; kingdom Viridiplantae; phylum Streptophyta; class Magnoliopsida; order Arecales; family Arecaceae; genus Calamus; species Calamus simplicifolius. The sequence goes on along the minus strand of UESW01001695.1, from coordinate 61,537 downwards.
CATTGTCCTTGCTGGAGCTTTGCCAACTATATAATTGCTAAATAAAATTCATCAAACTAAATTCCAAATAATCAGGGCAGCTTTGCCAACTATGGACTTGCGCTTTTAAGCTTGCAATTTTGTTGAGTATATAAGAAGCAAAACAGGCAATTTGAAGGGCTTCATGATACTCCACTCATGTTTTAATATTGAAATGTTATGACCACTCAGGGCATCTCATTCTTTATGACAAAAGGTGAGCACGCCAAGATCACAAACACCTTTCTCTGTTCACATCACAAGGAAAGAAGACACCAGCTTATAAGATCTCGTACAAATTCTCATTAATAGAACGGTCAAAATCTAGGGAGGCTAGTAGTTAAGGGGCTGCTCCTTCAAGAAGCTGGCCTGCTTTGTATGACAAGGGAATAGAGAAAAGGATTGAAAGAAAAATCACTTAAGAAAATCAGAGTTTTACTAGGAAAACACATCTAGAGTCCCTAAGAAAGATTCTGTCCACTTAAGAAGAAAGAAATAAAGCAAGTAACATCAAGAGATTGAGGGTGTTGATAGCGAGGAATTAAGCATAGATGGACTTGGTTGTCACTATATATGACTACTTTTTTTAGTGACGTAATTCTGCTAAAATAGGAGTACATGACTACTACAGAGGAGCGCCATGAGTGAAAACTGAAGCCATAAATCTTAGGCCATCATGGGTAATTGAAGTGTTTCAAGATTCCATAACAGAAAACCTTCCTGAAGATTCAAGAAACATAAGATGCACTTGCTACACCATAGAAAAACTGACAAACAAATAGATAATAACAATAGCCCCAGTGGTGGGCAATCTGGAATTATGTGGAACTTCACATATCAAAGTGAACAAACTAAAGAAGTTCTAAAAACCCCATTTTGCAGGTAGGAAGAAGTGCTACAAAATTCTATGTTATACTTCAGTGCATCTAACAAGAGCACATTTTTTTGCCCTTAAGGACAGGCACTATTCACAAGAGTTGGCATGCTAATTCACATACAGCCTGTAAAAACTGGATGCACTATTCAAATATGCAGGAGCAAAATTACTTTGGTGCATCCTGCCTTCCATACTATCAGATATCTTTTTTCACATTTCACTAGCTAACATGCTAGTGAGAGAGAAAAAAAAGAAAGGGTTGTCCTAATTCTCCATGTGAAGTGCTACAGATGTTAATCTAGCTTTTTAGGTAGAATACACTAAGAAATATAACAGGAAAAAAAATATGGAAGTTAGACTATAATCTTCTGCTGATTGTATATATTAATCTAGAACACACCAAGAAAAGGAAAAGGGAAAATAACCTGCCAAGTGATTAGTGTGAAAATGGATATAGCCAGAACCATTGCAAAGGGTTCTTTCTCAAAAAAAAAAAAGTGGTGAACTAGAATAATGGTTATGTGTCCAAATAAAGGAGGCAGAAAGCACATGCAACCAGTAACACACAAATTATTAAAACTTAAAATGAATCAAGACTGTGCAGAGTGTATTATAAACATTTATTCTAAAAAAACAAAAATGATCTCCCAAAGTACAGAGTTGCCTCTAAGTATACCTGATATTATTTCTATAAGGAGAAAGGACATGCTCTGGTAGAAGGGAACCACTCGAGAATTTAATTTCTGGCGTCCAAGCATGCTGATGTCTGTGGGTACAGAACTACATCTTTCCAGATTTTCACCATTACACATGCTGATGTCTGTGGCGTCAAAGGGAGTGTGGACTCTGAAGTTGACTGCCCCTTCCAATCAGGACTAGTAGCACTAGTATTGTCCTCACAAACGTCAAAACAACCTCTGCATCAATTAATATTATTTGAGATGTGAGTACTACTGCAATACTTTGAGTTTAATTAAAAGGCTTAGATGAGTTGAGTATGTGAGTACTACTGCAATACTTTGAGTTTAATCATGTCACCAAGCTTCCATAAGAATATGTGATAACTGAGCAAGTGAATGTTCAAAAGAAGATATCCATGCGTATCGTGGTTTCAAGTGCCACACATAATACGCCAATATCGACATTTGGCACCACACCAGCACAACATTTATTAAGTCTTCTCTTCATTTCTTTTAATAAAAATGAAAGCTTTTCAAATCCATTTTTGGTTTTGCCATGGCAATTCACGTGGAAAAACTGATTATCTAAATCATTTAATATAGGAAAGAATTATAATAGACATGAGATGGATGGTGAGAAGAGTTTACAAATATTACCAAATTCAAAGATGGGGTTGCACAATGGAATCCAAATCATGTGATATGATTCACAAGGTTCAAAATTTCTATAAGTAAAAAATCATGTGTTTTGGGAGCCCTAACCTATGCACTAAGTAGACCTAAATTAGCAGTTTTACAAACAAAATATGATGTCTCGATAGAGAAATTTAGCAAATACAAAAAAGGCATCTAAAACATTTTCTGCATGCATTTTAAACCTATTATCTCATATTTAATAATTTTGGTTTCAATTTTATTAGCCATCATCTCTAAACTTGGTAGTGTGTGGAAACTTTTTTTCCTCATCTGGCTGGTGTTGTAAGTTTATCTTATACAACTCAACTCAACTCAACTCTCTAAGCCTTTTCCCAACTACATGGGTGTTGTAAGTATATCTTATATACATAAATAAACACAGGTTATGCTATCCATAGGATGGATGGAGGAGGTTTAAATAGATACAGATAAACCTAAATGGCCCATCCCTTTACTCAAATACAATTTAAAGCAAAGAGGTGCAGTATTGTCATAGAAAGAGTGCAATAAAAGCGTCCACAAAATTGATCTCATGGGATAATGACGTCATCTTTCAAAGCAATACCTTCACAAAGCACACCACTCAACTTAATCGTGAAAGTTCTGCACAAATTTTTATCTTGTTTTTTTTGTTGGGTGCAACTGACTTAAGCTCCAAGTGGTATAGATTAACATTAAGGATGTCTCAGTATGAAGCAAATTCATATCCTAATTCTATACAACTGACATCTAGACTTACTTGAGTGCCTGAAGAGGACGAATAGGAAATACAGAAGCAAGGGGACCTTCCAAATCTTGAAGATCTTCTAGTCCACCCTAAGAGAGCAGGAAAAAGGATGTTAGAACATTCAGAAGAACAATGAACTACACTCTTCAAAGCATAGGATAAAGCAACATTTGAAGGCAGAAGAAGACTAGCATGCCTCCCTAGAAGATATGGTGCTAGAATGGTTAACTGTTTCAGATGACAGTACTTGCTGTGAAATATCAACACCATCATTGTCATCCTTAAGCTCATTGTCATCCTTAAGCTTGTGGTAATTATCTACTTCTTCTGAACCAACTATGTCATCTGAAGACTCAATCTGCAAACCAAAGCACAATGAGAATTGTTAGGACCTTTCAATTATCCTCTTTTCCCTCCAACTGATCCTTTTTAATGCATGACCACTTCAATTAGTGTGGCATTGTACTCAAGGTGGACCTCCTTGCAAGAGCAGCCTGAGCTTTCAAGTCCTCCAAATTAAAGTTCCACGCACTGATTCCATGTATGTACACTTGCTGCAACACCACAACTTTGACATCATTATTGGTAACCAGCAGTGCAGAATTTTGGCATCATATGCAATACTAACTACAGCAATAATAATTATTCATGGAAAAAATATAAACAATATCATACAATCTGGTGATATATGCATGACATTTCTCACTTTCATAGTATTGAGTGCAAGCATTTCAATGCCAGGCAAGCAGGTTAAAAGGTTTTTACAAAAATAGTTAGCTGATCGCATTAGTCCAAAATTCTAAGTTCTAAGCACTAGTTATAATTAACAAGCATAGCACGTGGCTGGATGATTGTGCACAAGGTCACAACTTTAAATGCAGCTCTGTTTTCATGATTATACTTCTCTTAAGATTTGAGTGTGCCTATGAATTAAATAAAAATTAAAAAAAAACCCAACGCAACAAAGCCTGATAGGATCATGTCTGTCATTGGCAGCTGCATATTGAAAATATTCTATGCAGCCTGCGTCATAATGTGCAGACAACAATATTTTTACAGTTCAAACAATGGAATGTTGAGCTTTATCCATGCATCGTGGTGAGAGGTATTGATGCATTCAAATTTTCGAAACCAGTTTGCAGGAATTAAGTTTGGTTTTCAGTTTACTAGGTTTTGTCTTCAGTTTTAGTCGTTATTTTGATGTTTAATGAGTTTATTTGATGTGTTCTCAAGATTAAATTATATAATCTCGTCTGTGAAAAGTTTTGATTATCCTAAATGTGGCAATTTAACTTAAAAGTCAAATCAGATAGCCTTTTAAATTGTGGACCCCGAGTGGCGAGACAGAAATTACCCCACCCTACTGGGCATCTGTACAAGCCCGTACGACTCCTTTTCCATCTCCTTTTATTTCTTTCCAGCCACTTTAAGGATCAGCTCTAAGGGGCAATTTAGGGAAGTTAAAATGGTGTTAGCGTTAGGTTTTTCTATTTGTTGTGTCCAATATTATTGCATGAGGTAAGCAAAAGAATATTGAAATAAAATTGAATGTTATTGTTCTCTTTCTCATCCTTTCTCCTGCTCCCTCTCTTAGATCTAATTCTTACAGTTCCCATTCAAATTTCTTCCTCTTTGATTCCTTTCTCTTCTTCTCGCCAAAAACCTTAAATGCAAAATAAAAATCAGATCAAAGCATATCATATCTTATCGGAATCAGTGGCTTCTATAGGCTACATAATATATGGAGAAAGAGATGTGGGAAAATTATTAAGAATCTTGCTTGAACATGCAATATAATACTTAACCACCATCAGTAAAATAAGTACTTGAGTACCACATATCAAAAGTAACCTCTGCTGTGCCTTCTTGTTTTTGTTTTTTTTTTTTTTTTTATTTCTTGTTCTCTTCCCCTTTATTTTTACAGGTTCCCTCACTATTATCATAATGGTGGGTGAACAAATTGTACCTGTTCTTCTTTTTCCACCTAATAAGGTGTTCTCACTTAAGAAGAAGTGCAGGGTTATTGAAGAATGAGTAGATTTGTTTCTTATTGACTTGAGTTATTAAAAAGGTTGGGATTTCAGGAATTATGTGAAAATTTTGCAAAATTCAAAAGCATCAGTTCATAGTGAGTCTCTTTATATCCATGATATTAAACGAGAAAAAAATAGCAGGATGTATAATTGTCACATTTCAATACTAGATCATATGCCATGAGTTGCAAAACAACCCATTACAGGTTAATGCTCTTTGCTAATAAACCAGCTAAATAATTCAATTTTTTTTAAAAAACAGAAGTTACAACAGCAAATAATTCAACATATGTAAAACATCATTTAGTGTAAATCATCATAACAAGATTCTCATAATTAATAAAGCTGGATGTGTTGATTTTTTTTTAAAAAAAACATCATATTAAAAATAAAATAGAGTATGTAACAATGGAATAAGGAATTACATGGTGGATTATTTATAATTAGTTATCATGTTATTACTAGCACCAGATAGAATTTAGGTTAGATAAACTGTCAGCACTGAAAACCATCACATTCACTCATTACCAATCTAATTACAATCAAACAAGAGTAAATAATCAACCATTCCTCACCTTTTATCTCATGAGCAAACCCAGCAAATGTGACATAAAATTGGTCAAAGAAGGTTGGTTGTGGAATTCAGTGAGACAACATAGGCTGGTCAAAGGTTTGACCGATTTGTATATCACCAAGCACCCACTTAAGGGATTTGTTCCCACAGCTCATGATCCCAAACTCGACTTTCCAATCCATATAACTCCAGTTATTGCTATAATGAGTCCAGACAATTCACTTTGTAATATAACTACTTAAATTCTTTTGTTTTCCCAATTTAATCTGTATACTAGTAACATTAATGAGAAGCAATAAATATCAGTTTCTACATTTACATTGCAGGTAAGTGTAGTGACGTGTTCACACACTTGAGTTAGTTTTTAAGGATAGTCTATGCAAATTATTAGTCAACATCCTATGTGCATTTGCAACTGCTTTAGTTGCTCATTCCCATTTATCCAAGCTCTAGGCCAGGCTACATTTAAGGTCAGTCTGTCACCTAGTCTATCAAGACACCTGGGAATCTATATTGATGTCATTATACATATTCCATGGTACCTAAGTGTTCCAGGTTGAGAAATCTTCAGAGGACAGAAGGCTGATGACTTTTGATAACTATCTGAATGCCATTATGCATATCCAATAGTAGCTAAATGCTGCAGGATGAGAAAACTTCAGAGGAGAGAAGGAGAAATGAACAGTCAATCAGGTGTTATGGGATATTTTGGTGATAAAGAACACCAAGGAATCGCATGTTTCATTTAAAGTAACTATGATTTAAGACAACAAATTTCTTTGGCCAGATTCAGTTCAGAAGCTGAACACAGACTCTATAAAGTTCCAAGGGAGGAAAATTGAACCTGCCTGCTTCACTAGATTGGCAAACAAGTTCAAAAAAAAAAAAATCCCACACAACAAATTGACACATTAAGAAAAAGCGAAACATTTAACAGAAAATCTGCTCCACATGATCTTTAAAAAAATATAAACCAGCCAAAAGGAAATGCTACACATATATCTGAAACCTATTAGCTTTAGTTAGCTCAGCAACATCAAGGGACCACAAGTAACATATTTCTGATTATCTCATCATTGGATGACTTGACAAAACAACAAGGGCAAGCAGGTATTGTTGTTTACCTGAGACAATTGTTCCTCATGACCATCTTTGTTCTGTAGGAGAAAATTGGTTTCTTTTGCCTGGAAATAGAACCAGTCAGGCTTCAAAAAAATTAGTATAGAAACAACTTCAGATTAGAAGTTAAATTTAGACCTTCAGGGCCCTAAAACAATCACCAAGTGGAGATAGGCAATCAAGTATATTCCGAACTAGGTATTCATTTGAACGAGCATGTTTGAAGAAAGGATGCTTCAAAAGCTTTTCTGATGTGGGACGCTTTTTTGGATCCTTCACTAAGCAAGTAGCTACCATCACTTTAAAAGACTACAACAAAAAAATGATTTCGAAACATTAGCTGAAAGTTATTCTTTATTGTAAATATTTGTCTTTAAACGTTACTTGAAACTTATTTCTTATCATAAATTTTTTGATGAAGAAACCAAACCTTTGAGAATCTTTTGTCCCTTTCATAGTCGAGACCTGGAGGTGCATTTTGTAAGGTCATAAGCAACACCTGCCACCATGAAATAGGGTGCTTATTGAGTAAACCAAGACAAGACCATAAAAAGGCATGTCTTCTAAATATTAATATATCTAGATTCACCTTCATTGGAGGATACTTGGAAAATGGAGCATGACCATGGGCAAGTTCTAATGCAGTTATGCCAAATGACCAGATGTCTGCTCTGTTTACAAAACACATAATGACAAAGACAACAAAATTGAAAACTTTAATGTAGGAACAATTCTTAAACTTTTGCAGCTTACTAAGCTCCTTAAATCACTATCACATAGTAGCCACTTAAAATCATATCCATGTAGCTGCTGCATTACTTCAGGAGCCATCCTGTGAAACATAAAAGAAATGGGTGAGTTTGAACAAGTCAAGCCAGTACTCATAATTCATCTGATTCCACATTAAATAGAAGACAACAAAAGAATTGTCATAGCCAATATTCCAAGAACAAAAAGGAGATTTTGAAAAGAAAAATGGGTGGCTATGGAGAAGCACCAGCATGGAGTCCCCACAAATGTATTTCGTGACCGTTGCCTATCTCCAGTATCGAACATGCACGCTGAGACACCAAAGTCTGCTAGCTTAATAGCTCCTTTGGCATTGATTAAGATATTCCCTGCCTGGAAAAAGTAGAACCAATGTGACACATCTAAAATACAAGATAAAAGAAGACCAAAGAAATATGGTACCATAAAAACATTTCAAAGCGTATCAACATATAGTTTAAAAGTCCTACAAGCCAATGTTTTAAATCTCATGAGATGAGACCGTCCCAGTTTTCTTAAAGTCCTACAGCAGATTGAACAGAAATGTTTTTAAAGAAAGATTGAATACAAATGCTTTTAAAGAGTTAACTTTATGAATGCAAAATTCTTTCACATAGGCAAGTAAAGCTGATGAATATGTGACAAACAATTTTGCACATAACAGCCAGCCAATTATGTTAGCCAGCCATGTGAAATGTCAGCAGAAGCCAAACCCAAGGAAAAGGATATCATAAGTATATACAAAGAGATTAATATGCTTGTTGCTGGGGTATTCCACTACTACATTAAAAATGCGATCAAGTTATTTTGAAGTTTGACACTCGAAATTTCTCTCCTTAAGCCATGTCAAAAGCGTATCATATTATCATGTAAAAAGAAGCGGGAAAATCTCACATGCCAAGGATTATAGTCTTTAAATAGCAACAAAATAATATTATCTAGGGGTATAGATTCTTAAGCCAAACATACCAATCCTAGTGGAGAATTTTAATTGTTAAGTCAAATACAACTATTATCATATCATAAACCCTCTTCAACTAAAGATTAACTTTTATATAACCCTCTAAGTCATCCAATTCTATTATGTGCTGCCTCCTTAGACAACCAAGTTGCTGCTACTCCTTTTTCACCACTTCCATCTTAGTCTTGATGTGGCATTACACTTACAAGGGAGACCCAGACATTTCCAAATGCATTTACAAAGAAACAAAGATAAACAGTTAAATGAATAAACAAATTATGTCATCATCTTGCATGCCTTCACTCAATCTAATAGTTGGATTATTATTTGATCATCATAAGGCACCAGATGAAGAAAAACAAAATTCTTCTTTTGGTTTTGATCTTTTATTTGCTGTTCTAAGTGATAAGGATCTAACCTCCCAAACAAGAAATGATATCAAAGCTAGATCATCTTTCTTGAAATTCAAGCAAATGAACCAGTACAGAAGAACTTATTCCTTCAACGATCAATTTGTTGCATAAGAAACCAAAGCTAGAATCAAACTCCTCAATGTTGAAGGTTTCTCTTAGTATAATAAGGTGGATCAATTGAAACATTGTTGTTATTTTTATTTATCTTTCATTACTTAATGCCAATTACGCTTATTTTCATGCAAACTAATGAACATGAGATGTAGACAGAAAAAAAAAAGAAATCCAATTTAACACTTAGGTCATTAATAGATAAGAAAGAAAATTCTAAAAGCACCACTGATAAACATTACAATCACCTTAACATCTCTATGGATATGCCCATGAGAATGAAGATAAACAAGAGCTTTAAGGACTTCAGGTAGAAGAGTTGCAATAACTGGCTCCTCAAAACCTTCTGGATGACCAGATTTCATTATATGAAGGGCAGATCCCCCAGCCATATAAGGCATCACAACCCATTGGTTGTGATCTGCTGTGAAAGAGCAATGAGCCCGTAGGACATTTGGTTGATCAATCAAGCTCATAGTTTGCACTTCACGCCTTATTCCATCCTGTGAGAAAGAAACCAGAAACAAATAAACAATCACAGGGAAGAAAGCTGTGCAACAATCATCATAAATCAAGAGGAAGAACTTCTGGTCAAAGGAATTAGAGCTGAGTTTATGGACTGCTTGCCCTTTTACAAGACCTAGACAAACTTCTATTACATGATAAGTATGCACCAGCGCATGTACTTAAAAGAAAACTAACCAAACTGGAATTTGGCTTAAGCACACAAAATATGGGGAAAACATTATAACCAACTAGTTTTCTGATGTCGAAATGAAATATCATATGGGATGATTATATAAAACAGAGGGTTCCACAGATAATAATAGAAACATCAAGCCATGAAAATGAAAACAACAGCAACTTGGTAAGGCTTCATGATATGGTTTTAGTTTGAAGTAACTAGAAACTCTAAAACTACATGGAAAAATTATGGCAATGACAAAATTATTGCGAACATTAGAATGCTTCAAGAGAGGCTACAGATTTACGAAAGAGATACTATGTGATGCAACAGACAGTATAACCATACTTAAACTGAATATAGGGCATTAGAAAAGAGTAAGGTTAAAATATCGTTATAATCATGTTAAAATATCATTATAATCATCACATAAAGTGTGGAACTCGAATTTTACCACTAATTAATAAAAAACTAACTGCCAGGTTGTTCCTAAGAAAGGAAGAGATGATAAAGTATGTAACAATGAAAAAGAAAAGCTTGGAATTAAACAGCCGTCAGGTGGACCGGTTTTGGGCCGTGCGGTCGGATTGAAGACAAGGAAACGGACCGAGTCGCAACCGGCCTAGAGTTCTTCCGATCTTTCCACATTAACTCATCAAAATAAGAATCAGATGACTAATATTAATTCGAGTCGGAAAAGGTTGGTGGTCTCGCAAAAGCGTGAGGGTCCTTCTCTCTCCCTCCCTTTGCTCTCTCCACGAATCTAGGGTTTCCTCTCTTGTCGTCTGAGTTGATTGCATCGTTCGGTCTCGCTGCTGGATCCACGGACACGGAGGAGTCCCTCACCATCGGATACATGGCTTTGCTGCTGGATCCACGGACACGGAGGAGTCTTTCACCGATCCACGGTCGCACTTCGCTGCTAGATTCGTCGGCTTGGATCCGGTCCTTCTCTTTCTCTCCCTCCCTTCGCTCTCCCCACCCCACGAATCTAATCTAGGGTTTTCTCTCGTGTCCCGCTCTAGATCCATCCTTGTTCCAATTCCCGATCTTGGCCCACTTTGCTTCCTTTGCTCGTACGATGTTCAAGCCGCAGAAGAAAGGATGGACCCGCTGGTCTCTCTGGCCGAGGGTCAGGGATGGGCCGGATGGCGCTTCGGCGCCGATGAACGCCAAGAGTGCTGATGCGGCATCTTTTGTGAAGGAGAAGGAGAAGAGTTTGGTGGTGGAGGCGCTTCTGCCACCGCGGGCTTTGCTAGGAGAGAATGGCAATGATTTGGCGGGAGGTGCTGGAGACGTGGAGGCGTGGTGGAGGTTCAGGGAGGTAGGGTTGCTGGACGAGTCTGTGCTTCAGATAAAAGAAAAGGAGGCTCTTGTTCAGAGGATATTGGAGCTTGAGAAGGAGGTTAGTGGTGCCACGAATGCCTTTCTCGTTGATTTAGATCAATGAAGATAATTTTCAATGTAATTACTTTTATATTTTGATGATGACTACTGTGTTGCTATGTTGAAAATTATAAATATTTCAAAATAGAGAATTTATTAGCCATAGAAAGGTTCCTTGTTATTGCTATAATCATGTGTTGATATATTCCTTTTACATGCACTTCTTTCCCATAGGTTATGGTCTGCTTCATAGAAAAACAATTATAACAATCAATGATTATTTATAATATTTTTATTTAATAAGAATATGGTAACATTTTCTGTGCATTACTCACTTCGAACCTGAATTATTGTTAGTTTGCTACATCTAATCACTTAAAATAAAAACACCTCGTGTGATGATTGATGAAGATGTTTTGATTGTTGTAAATAAAGGCATAACAAACGAAAACATGTCTTCAATGTAGCAAGCAATGCAATTGACATTATAACTTCATGAATGCTATGAAATGAACACTTAAAATTTATGGAGTATTACTAGTGCATCCGGATATGTGTGTGTGTGAGAGAGAGAATGAATTCTGAGAGGGAAAAGAGGAAAAAATCCTTTATAATAGATTTGTTTGAAGCTTTGATGAAAACCCTTGCAACTCCTAAAAATGAGAAACCTTATTACGATTTAGTAGCCATGAAGAACTTTTGTCATTTTCTTTTTGAAAAAATAAATGCTATCTATTATTTCAATGCTTTTGTTTTCTGTTTTCCTTTTCTTTCCCATTTAGTATGAATTTAATCTAGTACATGACAGAAAGCTGAATCCATCCATCAGAGATAGGATGATGCATTTGCTCTTGAACTCCCATTTTCTTCTTCAAATTTATTTTTAGATCAAACATATTCTCTTACAATTAAAACATCGCAACAGCAACAGCAACAATAATTACTGTTCAACTAGTTCTATTTAATCTTCTTGAACAACTATGCTTTTCAAGTCTTCTTATATGAGCTTTGCTTTCATTATCCCACAACTGCTAAATCAAACATTTTAAGCAAGAATGGGTCAGAGTTTACTTTCCCATGCAAAATTGTGTTCAAGTATAAGCATGATATTAGCCATTGTTGTTGTCTATGTTCAGAAAAAGTGGCACCAAATATCAATGGCAGCTTAATAACAAAGTCTGTAAACTTTTTTCTCTTCCCTCTTTGTCATCCAATCTAGCTAGTTGCAATATCACAAACAACTTCGACCTATTAGGATAACAGATATGAGGACTTAGTTCCTTCTGTTACCTTTCATTTGAAAGACCTTGAGCATGCCCATATGGTCAACTTATTTTTTCAGTCACTATCCAAGTGCAAACTCCCAGCCCATTATCTTTAGTTTATATATGCATGGGTTGCAAGTTACCATATCCACTTAAGAAACAATTGAGGAGGGGACTGCAATCTCCATCTTGACTTTAGCGTGTAGCCCAATTAAGATTACTTGACTTAAAACTCATGTACCAAGTCAAGCTTGCAGGGCTAATTCCAAACAAACAAACAAAAACTCAAGGCTTTGTGTAGATAGGATTAGGTTTATCAATGTTATACTTTGCTTTCGTTGCTCATGTAAGTTAATTGAAGGGCTAGGTTTAGTTTGATTAAACCGATTGTTTAGATCATGGTTAAATATTTGTCAAGGTTCTATGTGATTGTGCAAATAGGTTTGCTTTAGAAATTGTAATATAGTTTGCACTAAGTTAATGAGGCTGACTCTAACTCTAAGAAGGCATGTTTAAAGTGAGATTTGAGAAGTCTGAAGGGGCACATAAATAATCATGGGAATGGATAGGAAGTGGAGATGCTACTGTCATGATTTTTAAAACTCATGTCATATAGAAAATCTTATACACACCAAAAACTCATTAGATATTTTTTCATTTGGTTACTGACTTGCGATAAGTGTTTCAATGCATAGTCATTAAGACACAAGATGCGACGACATAGACTAATCTTATTCCTACGGAATGAAATTCGAAAGAATGCAATTACAAAAGTCAAAAAATATAATAATGTTTTCTAATCTTATTACTATGGAATCAAATTCGAAAGAATGTTGATTTCTGAACCCAAATTGAACCAAGTGAAGGAGCAATGAATTGGGTTACATAGTTTGAGTTTAAGATTTATTTTCTTTTAGCAACAAGTCACTGTAGACTAGATTTATAAAATATAAGGGAAAGGGCCTTTGAGGAGAGTAGTAAAAATTTTACTTCATTCTTCCTTATCATTGAATTTAGTGCCATTAAGAGGTGAGGTGCTTGTCCATTTGGAATTTCTTTCTTTCTTTATAGATATTGCAAAGCAAGTGAAAATGTACAATAAATCAAGAAAATAAAAAAATGGCATGACATAATTCTAAGTGTGTTATAATCCATAGTTAATCTAGACTAATTACATGGGCACCTTTTTTATAATGATGCTACAAACACCTTTTCTATTTTATTCCTTTTATTGCTAAAATATGTGAAGATCAACATTATATTGAATGTGATTGCTTATATTTTTCCTTTGCATGTCAATCATTGTGAGCTGCCTTCTGCAGTTTGACATGATATATCATGTCTATTTGTTCTGGCTACACATTTATGGTTTTGTGTCTGATTTCTTGGTTCTCCAATATCATTGCAATATGCTTGCCTATAAGTATTTCCATTGTCATGTCTAATTGCTTGCGTCTACATCCGGAAGCTGTTTAGTTCATTTAGGCTGCTGCTTCATCGTTCTTGATGTTTCTTTCTTATGCTTCTGAGCTCTTCATCCATTGAAGATAACTTTTTAATCATTGTGACTTTGTTCTTATGATATGTAGTTGAACTATAATTTTCATTAGCATTTATACTTGATTTTGATTCCTTCCATTTTGTTTCTGTTTGGTGTAACAATTTTGTTAACCCTATTTTTTTATTAACAGCTTCATGAATACCAATATAATATGGGACTTTTGCTAATTAAAAAAAGGAACGAACTTCTAAATATGAAGAAATCAGACAAGGATTTGCAAAAGCAGAGGAGATTCTAAAGCGGGAACAGGCTGCGCACGTGATAGCTGTATCGGAATATGAAGAGCAAAAGGAAAACCTACAGAAGGCCTTGGGGGTTGAGAAGCAGTGTGTTGCAGATGTACGTTAGCAGTAGTTATTATTATTATTATTTACTAATTTATTATTGGTATCTAGAGTTATAAAGTCAATTATATAGCCATAATTAATCAAAGTGTATCCTAGCTCCATCCCTGCATTATTGTGTATTTGGAATATCATGGTATTAAATTTTTAATTTTACAGTCATAACTGTTGTCATCTTCTATGGCATGTCTCCTTTCTTTGCTTAATTGCATGGTTAATTGTCTCTACTCTTAGAAACATATCGAATAATGCTTCTTAGCCTTAAAGACTTTCGAAGGTCAACTTGTTTTAAAAAATAATTTTTTGAATTTTTCACTGAACTTTTTGTTGAATGTCCTCACTTTTCTGTATTGATTGTTCAAACCAGTCTTGTTGGTAGAAATTTTTAACTGTTTAAGTTTTAGGGGACTACCACGAGAAAAGGGTTATAGGAACAAATAAAAATAGTGAAAGAAGTGCCTCTTCTGGATATGTCCATTGATAATGTTTATTCATTATGTATCAAACATAGAAATTTTTAAAATAAACGAATGCTTGTGACTAATCTGAAGATGCTTGTTAAAAAGTTATTTTGGCAAGTAAGTCTCCATTGGGAATTAAGACTGCTGCTGCATGAAATTATTAAATTTTTTAATGTAGTTTAGAAAAAAATTCAATAAATTATGGGTTCAGAATCTTCATACATAATTTTTGTCGTGAAATGCTTGATGTAATATTTTGACTCTTTCTTTGAATTAAACTAGCTCATATATGGAATTGCAGCCTGTCAGAGTCCTTTGGTTTAGATTTCTATATTTGTATGTGTCTAGATGCTATATAAGGTCATTTGTCATGGTTCATGAGTTTTTTGATTTTGGTACCCTGCTTTCTCCTAGAAAGCAGGATTTTGCAATTTATGAGTGAAATTATAGATTATTGCTTGAATAACATTATTGGTGGCACCATTTCTTTGCTAATAATTTGATTCTTTGGTGTGGTGGTCAATGGATAAAGAAGCTTTCCTGGAGTACATGGGTGGACTAATGGCGGTGTCCAGGTCAATGTCTGTGAAGGCTAGTTGTTTCATAGAAATCTTGTACCTCATAAACTTCCATAGCAATTATTATTTAAGTGACTCAATGAATTGCCTTTGTTGAGATTTGTGGAACCCTTAAGAGAGTCATGTCCTATTTGATTTACTTTATTCATGCACTAAATGTGGTGACGTCTCTTGCAAAATGGTTCCCATGCAAGTAAGTTTGGAGCTACATAAGTAAAACCATTTTGGCCTAACCTTTTAAAGCCTGTGTTGCGCATACATTCTTTTATTTATAACATATACATCAGGAAAGGATATGCCTATTCACATGCACTAGTTAGAGCTGAGATGAACTTTAGGATAGTGCTAGAACTCAAATGTCATTAGCGAAGTGTTGTTGATTTTTCAATCAAGGACAAATAATGATGTAAGAGTTGTATGATTGGAGACTGTGTATAACCTAAAAGACCCCAACAAGTAATCATGGAAAAAATCAAACCCAAGGGGCTTATTATTGCCATTGTAGTTATTATTATTGTTATTATTGTTATTATTATTATGATGACTACTACAGCCACCACTATCACCACAATCACCTTATGAAGATGAATGCTTGGAGGGACTTTGATGTGCTCAAGGCTATCTATTGGTTTAGGCTACATGAGTCTTTATTTTAAAATTTGATTTTAAACTTTTATAGTTTTGAATTTCATAATAGTTGCAACTTCTTGTGCCAAAACCTGTATGTTGAGAGTTCAACTAATTATATATGATTTTTAGTGCCTTCATGGACATACCAATTGAATGCATTAAGTGCATCCAACGAACTGATTTAGACCCAATTATCTTGGCTTCGAGGGGTGCTTATGATATTAAATTTGCAATCTTATTTTTCATATTTCTTTTGTTGTAAATTCTACTTAACGATCAGGGTTGGTTTAGTTATCAATTGTTTAGGTCAAATGTATTTAGGGATTGTGCAAATATGGCTTGCATATTTCATGGTGTGGCTGTCCTAGCGAGATTGAGGATGAAATACTGAATGCTTTTGTTAAGCCTTTTCTCCTTTTCATTCCATCTTCCTTTTCCTCTTTTCTACTTTTGAGGCTTAAATATTTGACTTTCAAGTGCGTCAACATGTTTACAATTAAGAATACCTGCATTGAAACATGGATCAGTATCATATTTAGAGCTTATATGCATTCATGCATTTACTTATGAACTCGGTCTTCTAGGAAGATTTTACTTTAGGTGTTGATGAAGAGAAGATTATAGCAATAATAACAATGATGACAACGGTAAAGTCTTAATCTCAAACTGGCGTAGGCTATAACAATCCCTTTTTTTTCATTCTGCTTAATTTAGAGCCATACTTTTTGTTAGATGTAAAGATAGCAAGTCTTTCTTTATTACTTTTCCTATGTAATTTTTTGGTCTATTTTTATCCCTTTTTTCTTTCTACATATATTGAAGAGAGGATTATGATGAGTTAAGAAGATTCTTGATCCATAAATGTTCTTTGTGGCTTAAAGTTCTTCAAGGCATGATTAAAAAGAAGTGAAAGTCAGAGTGGAGCCTATACTTAGTTATTTTGCATTCCCTCATCTTGTTTTGGTTTGAATTTAATGTTGTATTATGTAGGATGCTTTCTAAAGTTTATTCGATGCATTCATGTATGCAAACATACATTCACTTGTATGCATGGTATATCGTATTTGTATGTACTACCTTGTATCAGACATACTATATCGAGAGCCTATATAGGGGGTGTACCAAGTCTTGATATGTTGAACCAATCTTATACTAGACGTATTAATACGATACCAAATTGGTATCGGATTGGGATCCGATATCGAGATTGTGAATTTTACATGTATGTATATGTATCATATAATTATGCATGCACACACACATTTACATACACATACAAATATGTGCATGTGTGTGAGCACTATAGTACCAATTTATAAGAATAAATATGATATTCAAAATTATTCTAACTATTATGGTATTAAATTTACGATTCATATTTTGAAACTTTAAGAGAGAATATTGATCATAAGTTAAGATGTAATACAAAAATTTTAGAGTCAATTTGGTTTTTTGTCATGAAGGTTGACTTTGTAAGCCATTCTTCTTTCTAGGAGGTCAATGAAAAAGTATAGCGAAAAGAGACAATATCTTCAAATAATTTTTATTAATATAGAGAAGATATATAATAAAGTCCTTAGAAAAGTTTTATGATGAGTGTTACAAAAGAAATGAACACCCATTAGATATATAACATAATAAAGAATGCGTACGATGGAGCTGTTGCTACTGTAAGCTTATCAGGCAATACTAATGAGTTTTCAATTATTGTAGGTTTATATTAAGTATTTGCTCTTAGTCTTTACCTTTTTATGTTAGTTATAGATAAGCTTATTAGGCATATTTAGGATGATATTTCATATGCATGTTATTTATAGATGAGATAATAGTAGTAGATGAAAATAAGGTTGAAGTTAATCAAGAAGTACATTAGAATATAAAGGTTTTTGGTTAAATAAGACAAAGATAGAATATATTAAATGTAATTTAGTACTATAATAAATAGAGATGAAGGTAAAGTAAAAATTAAGGATTATGGGGTTCTTAAAAGTAATCTTTTCCATATTTAAAATCAATATTCATAAGGATGGAGAGATTGAGGATAATGCTTTCTATAGGATTAAAATAAAATGGATAAAATAGAAGTGCAATTGAAATATTATGAGATTGTCTAATACTTGTTAAGTTGAAAAAAAAAATTATAAGATGGCCGTAAGATCGATTATGCTTTATCGTACATAATGTTGGGTGGTTAGAAAGTTACATTACACAAGATGAATGTGGCTGAAACGAGAATGTTGAGATGAATGCATGATAATGCAAGAAAAAAATAGAATAAGAAATGAAGTTATTCATAAAAAGATGGAAGGTAGCATCAATTGAGGACAAATTGAGAAAAGCAAGAGTTAATAGTTTGGAATTTGGATATTTGCAATGTTGATGTAGCAATGCACTGATATGAATAAGTGATTTGATATATGTAAAAGAAAAAAAAGTAGAGATAAACTAAAAATTAAATAAAGAAAGTAATAAAAAATTAATATCTTTGCGTCTTTAGAAATTTTACTCTAAACTGAGCAGAACGGAGATAAAGGATTTATATAGCCGATCCCAACTAGTTTGAGTTTAAGACTTTGTGGTGGTGATTGTTGTACAAACATGCAAACATACATGTGCATAAGTGTGCATAAACTATTTACATCTTTTGAGGAACATTTAGTAGTATAAATTTTGATACTGAATTTTTTCTGTTATTATTGATTTTCATATTTTTATCTTCTATTTGAATGTATTATCTTCTGTTATTTCTGTCATCATATGTAATTCTTCCATGATTTTTTTCATTCATTTCATCTGAATGGTGAGATATATGCAGCTTGAGAAAGCTTTGCGTGAGATGCGTGGTGAAATTGTGGAAGTTAAGTATACATCAGATAAGAAGTTGGCTGAAGCTCATGCTCTGGAGGCCAGTCTTGAAGAAAAATATTTTGAGATTGAAGGAAAGCTACATTCTGCAGATGCCAAGCTTGCTAAGGCAAGTCAAAAGAGTTCAGAGATAGATAGAAAATTAGTTGATGTGGAGGCTCATGAGCATAAACTTCACAAAGACTATGGTCTTTAAATACTGAGTATGCCCCTCCCTCCTCTATCTCTCTCTCTCTCTCTCATTTACATGTTTCATTTTTTATTTTCTATATATATATAGTGTTGTAGTGCTATACTTTTTGATCACTTCTTTTTTGTTGTTGTGATTTTAATTGCATTTTATGATATTCAGGCAAAAAACTTATAAGAAGGATCTTGATGAGCAAAGAGAACATTTGAGAGAGTGGAAAAAAAATCTGCAAGAGAGTCAAAAGAGGCTTCTTGAGGGGCAGCATTCCATCAATGATAGAGAGGAAAGGGCAAATGAAACTGATAGAGTTCTTAAGAAGAAAGAAGAAAAGCTTGAAGAAGCACGAAAAATGATTGAGGTTGCTAGGGATTCGCTAAAAGAGAAAGAGGATGACACTAGTAATAGACAAAAAGCTTTAGCTTCTAAAGAGAAGGTTGGCTTCTTTAAACTGGCTATGTTTTTTCATTTGCTTATTTTTGTTAATTTTTTTTACATTTTTGATTTTAGGAAGCAACTATTAAGATCAAGAATCTGGAGAAGAAGGAAAAGGAGTTGCTTGCAATAGAAGAAAAGCTAAATGCTAGAGAAAGAGTAAGTGTTTATCTTTAAAGGTCTATAACTCCTAATAATTAAACTTTTTGATGACTTTATAGATGTTGGGTTCTGTATCTTAGTTTGCATCGTATCGAATATTGGGATATGCATTTTTGATTATTATGGCTTAAGAAAGAGGTCAGTGAATAGGTATATGAGAAAACATAGAAGAAAATAATAAGCAAGCGGGGAATTATTGACATGTTTTGTATGAATCTGAAATCAGATGGTTAAGAATAAGTTTTAGTACATTAGGTGAAAATTTTGGTTGTAGGGTTTTACTAACCTTATTATATTAGTGCAATATCCATCAAACCTTTTTAATTTCTTAGTGGTCTTTAAATCTTGAAATGCAGAATAAGGAAGATAAAAGGTAAAAGAAAAGGAGAGATTTGGTCTAGTCTAGATCTCCTGGCTACTATTTCCTTTGAATTGCAGACTTTCCTTTGTCATGCGTTTTGAAGATTTTTCATTCATTTGGATTTGTTTGATCTTGAGCCTTAAGTTTTTTCCCTTAACTCTACCATTTTCTATGTAATTATGATGTTCTCTTTATTAGACTTGATAACCTGACGTTATCATTTGTCCTATTGAAGGTGGAGATACAAAAGCTTCTTGATGATCATAATGAGGCTTTAAATTCCAAGAAACAGAGTTTGAATTAGAATTGGAGCAGAGGAGAAAGTGCTTTGATGATGAGATGAAGGGCAAACTTGATGCTGTGGACAAGAAGAAAATTGAAATTGACTATAAAGAGGAACAAGTTCTTGAAAGAGATCAGGATGTGGAGAATAAGATGCAAATTTTGAAGCAAAAAGAGAGAGACCTTGATGCAAAATCAAAAGCTTTAAAGAATTGGAAGGAATCTATTAATATTGATAAGAAGTTGGAGGAAGAAAAGCAGCAGCTAGGCAGAGAGAAGCAGGATCTCATTAAGTTTATAAATGAACTAGAGAATTTGAAGGCAACGGTAGAAGAAGCAAAGCAGTAGATGATCAAGAAGAAGAAATTCTTAAAGTTACCAAAGAAGAGAGGGAACACCATCTCCTGTTGCAATCAAAATTGAAGCAAGAGATTGAGGATTGCAGAATAACCAAAGAGTTACTTCTCAAGGAAAGAGAGGATTTGAGAGAATTAAGGGAGAATTTCGAGAAAGATTGGGATATATTGAATGAGAAGAAAGTTGAGTTGGAAGCAGAGGTAAAGAAAGTCAATGATGAAAGGGAAAAGTTTGAGAAATGGCGATGCAATGAGGGGGAAAGGTTAAATAATGAGGTTCTAGCAGCAAAAGCTGATATTCAGAGGGAGTTAGAAGACCTTAGACTGAAGAAAGAAACTTTTGAGAGCGCAATGGAGCTTGAGAAGTCAAATGCTTCTGAGGAGCTTGAGAGAGGTCGTGCTGATATTGCTCGGGAGCTTGAGCTTCGTAAGCATGAGCTTGAGATGGATATGCAGAAAAAACAGGAGGATATGGAGAAGCAGCTGCAGGAGAAAGAGAGCCAGTTTAATAGGTGGAGAGATCAAGAACTAAACCAAATTAATTCTGTAAAAAATCTAAATGAGTCTAAACTTCGGAAGTTGAAGGTGGAATAAGATCAGTTAGAGAGGGAAAAAGAAGAGCTCTCCAAACACACAAAAAAACTGGAATCTGACTAACTTGAGATTCAAAAATATATTGACACTCTACATATGCTTAGCAGGAATCTGAAGGATCAAAGAGAACAATTTATCAAGGAAAAAGAATGCTTCCTAGCTTTAGCTGAGCAGTGCAGGGTCTGCAAAAACTGTGGGGTGACAGTGACTGATTTGGAGCTTCTCCTAGTGCAGACCGAGGATGCAGATTTTCAGTCACCAACTTTAGATTTGAAAAAGCATCTGAAAGATAAGAATGCTGAAGATGCCAAAGCTATACTTGGGGAAGCTTCTGAAGAGAAGAACGATGGTCCTCCAAATGGTGTGATAAATGATTCTCTAAACATTCAAGAGGAAAGCCAAGGAGATTTTATTCATGCTGATATGGTGGGTGTGACA
Organism: Calamus simplicifolius; assembly: GCA_900491605.1. Lineage (NCBI taxonomy): Eukaryota > Viridiplantae > Streptophyta > Magnoliopsida > Arecales > Arecaceae > Calamus > Calamus simplicifolius. Next base: position 39,970 of record UESW01001695.1, on the reverse strand, counting down.
AATGATTCTCCAAATATTCAAGAGGAAAGCCAAGGAGATTCTGTTCATTCTGATATGGTGGCAACAAGTTCAAGATGGAAGAGACGGCTCATTTTTATATCTGACACGTCAACTGGGGAGCTGGATGCAGAGGATAGTGAAACGCGTCAGAGAGTATTTTGCTTGGTGGGCATCGAAAGAGGCATCAAATCTCAGCTCCTAGAACTCAGACTCCTGGAGAGAAGCGCTACAATTTTAGGCGCTCTACAAGGTAAGCTGCATATCCATAGACAACTATTATGCTGTTTCAAGATATACTTATTATTCTTATTTTTTTGATAAAAATATTTTCATGATTTTAAGCTTTTTTAAAAAAAATTGGCTAGACTGATATGTGAGGCATTAACAAGCTGAGCTGAATCATGCATTGCCCGGTTCTATTTGGCCTCAAATTTTAGGGGCTTAGCTTAGTTCTTTCCTTAGCTCTTTGAAAACTAAGACTGATTATAGATTATTCTAACTTACTGTAAAGGCTATCACTTTTATGGAGTTGACTGTACCCATCAGCTCAGGATCAGTTAACTCATTGATTTTCTGCTTAGATCTGCTCGTGAAAGCAATATTAGGTATATTAAATTTTTTTGACCTATTACATATCTGTGTAATTGATATTTTGCCCGAACTGAGCTGCCCTTGTGCTAGCTAGGCTGAGGCTCATTTTATCAACCGAGCTTGACTCATTGCTCATGCTCTACTCTCATTCATCTAAGTTTGCTTTTTGATCTCTCTTGATTAATTTTCTGTAGGTACATCCATGTGCTTGAATTTAAAGTTTTTGCTTGTGGATTCCACGTTATAGTTCCACTTTCTGTTTATGAGCATTTTATTTTTCTAAATTGTATAACAAGAGACTTATGCTAGGAAATTTGTATTTAAATATTGTGCTAGTGTGGGCACTATTGTAGCAGCCCAAACAATCTCTGATCAGATTAAAGAACACAAGATAGGAAGCCTTCAATAGTCAACTGAAAATGAGGTTACGAAAGGTGGCAATGATGAAGGAACTTCTATACGGGAGCCAACTGTTGAACCTGCATCTGGTATTGATGGTGACAACAAGAAAACATCACATATGCTGCAGAAATCCATAGTGGAAGAAATCATGAAGTTTGTGAGATGTCTCAAAAGCTTGTCCAAGTAAAGTTTTTTACTTTTCTTCTTGCTGTCACTTTTGTATTGCATTGGCATGCTGACCACTATAGCATTGTTAGGAATGCTTTGTATCTTTTCGCTTATTTTTTTCTTAATTGGCTATTGCTAATTTTTCTCAAAATAGATGCAGGATTTCGATGATGACATTATTCCATTATGACAGACCCCAACCGAAACTGTTAAGACTGTTATAATGGTTATAATGGAAAATAATGGACAATAATGAAAAAATGAGGTCATTGTTTTCTAAATTACTTTCACCTAATAAATAATTATGACTTTATCAGGTGGTGCAAACTCTTTTCGAGGGGAAATTGGTTCAGAAACTTTGATTTTTTAAAATGTTGTGGACTGTTATAATGCTAGATTACCTGTAATGACTGCCATTGGTTTTTCCTCTACTATTTTGTATAACGTGATAGAGGGGAGGGACTGAAACTGTTAAGACTAATGACGTTATAACAGCTATTATTGTAAACCTTGCCGAGGGATTACCAACATCATATTATATCTTACAGAATATTTTTTTTTGGGGGGGGGGGGGGTGAAAAATTTACCCGTGTTTAGTTGTCTATATATGAGAATTCTAAGAGGTAGACATGTGAAACCAGATGCCATAATTTTGAAGCCTTTGCAGCATTGTCAACACAACTGGAGGGAGCACAGGCCTGTGCTTCCCCACTCCCCTCTCTCTCTTTTTCACAGGACAAGATTCTTTTATTTTCCCTCTCAGTGTTCAATTTTCTTCCTCTCACTTGCCTTGAAAAGGCTTGTGCATAGCACTTGCTAAATACTCATCAAATGTTACGATTTAAATGTCAGATAAGTGATTTAATTCTGCATGTCAGTAGCATTTCTGAACATTTAAGAAGGAAAAAGTAGAGAACTTTTTGTTTATTCTTATTTAGGCATGCATTACTCACAAAAGTATTATATTATTCTCACTGTGATAGGGGTCATGTCTGTTCCTAGGAAGAAGCACTAGGATTTTTTTCGTTTATTTCCCAGCTACTTTAAGACATTGGGCTGGCTATGTTACTATTTTTTCAAGTTAATATGTATAATATGCCAATTGACCTAAGTTATTAGTTGTCTTTTTGATAGTTTGAAACAGAGGAAACATATGATAACGTGGACAGTGATGGTGACATCATGGTGGAGTTGAGCGAGTTGAGTGGGGAAGATGGAGTTGTTGTAGATTACGATGAAGATGCTGAGAAACATAATGCATCCATAGGGAAGAAGCTGTGGACTTTCTTCACAACGTGACAAGGTGAGTATCTCATCTCAGATTCTTTAGCCCTCGAAGGTTTGCTGTTAGGATGCGAAACCTTGCACTGTGCCAACTATTCTTTTGATGTCTGTGGGATGGGTGTTAGTTATCGAGTTGGATGTACCATTAATAGTCATTGCTTTTTCTTTTTTGTTTCTTGTAGTAAAATTTAGCTGATGCTTCAAGCAACTGACACGAGCGTATCAAGGACAGTGCAACATATTCATGATTCCACACTTCTACAAAAAATTGTTTTGACTTGGTGAACCATTTTGTAATGTAGTGTTTTGCAAAAATAAATAAATAAAAAACCTGTAGCAGTTTATAATCCATTTTTTCAACCCTTGTCCCTTATTTCCTTGGTGAATTTTGGCATGCTTATTCTGGCATTTCTTTCCATTGTTGCCCACATGCATGTAGGATCTTGTCATTTTTTTCTCTATCTATATCTGCAGTTATAGTATAACAAGCGTGCAATATGCATTCATCATTTGTTCATTGAATTGGCTTGTATTTTTCTTTTATCCTCCCATTTAAAGAACAATTATTTGATTTATTTCACTTTGAACTAATGTTTTTTGACATTCTGATGAATATTAAACAACTAGTGTGTGGTAATCTGTTCATAGACTAATTCTTCTTTCAGAATCTGAAGAAAGGATGGTAGACCTCAGAAAAAAGCATAAAATCATACAAATCCATAACAAATCATTATGGTGGGACATTTTTTATTGGATGTTGATTGGTGCATTGACATTGTTGATTAACCGATCCCATCTGTCAAGCAAAACCTAGAGCCATTATTGAAATCCCTATATAATTGTGGTATAATCAGTTTCTTGCATTCTGAACTTGCATTAGTTCAATCACAAGTTTGATGAGCTAGAAATGTACAGTTATGATTCCGGTGTTGTGAACAATAATAGTTGCTTGATTGCATTATATCTCACGAATTGTAAGTTTAAATGGGAGTGGTCTATTTTAATTCATCCAAACCATAGTTTTGGCTAATCTTACATAAGTCAAAATAGTAATGGATGCTGGAAGTACATGTAAATGTCACTGCAGTGTACCCAATCCATTTTCTCATCCCCTGAGCCAAGGTTCGAAAACTCAGTTTTAGAGTCACGACTTTGGCAGTTTGGTGGATTTAACATTCTTGCTTTAAATTCCTGAGTGCTCATCAAAAGGCCTAAGATAACCTCTCCTGATTAATTGCATTGTTTTACTGAAAACAGGTGTCTGCAATCATGATTTCCAAGTCGACTTGCATTCGTGTGCTTACCACTGAATCCTGATTCTCCTGTGAATTTGCAGACAACAGCGAGTGGGAATTCCAGAAGTATGGTCACTAGAAACTGATGGCATGCTTGGAGATGTGGTTTTGTTTTGAATGCTATTAGTTAGTTCATTAGGAACCAGTATCCGAAAGTTAACTGATGACCTGCTTGGAGATGTGGTTTGTTTTGGATGTTATTAGTTAATTCATCAGTATCTTAAAGTTTTATCCATTTCAGTCACCTTATTAGCTGTGCTGCTGGTACTTTAAGCAATGCTATCATGCTAGCCATGGATTCATATTTTATGCATTGGACTCTGGATTCAATACTGATGCTATTGTTGCATGACGGAGAAAGATCGAGCCGCCACTTTAATAATTTTAGAGATGAAAGATAGTGATGGTGTTTTTTCTTTTCCTGTGCGCATAATTTCACCTCTGAAAGGTAAACAGGCAGTGTGTGTACATTTTGAATCCTTGTAGAAAGAGTTTAAATTCCATCAAACCTAATCATAACGGCTTCTAATCTGTATGACCCATGAATCGGACTGGTCCAACCACTGAAGTAGATAGGGTTGAGGTGAGAGGTACGGGCTTTCAGATAGCAGGGTGAGCTGAGGATCGAAACATCAGAATTTGATGGACCATGTGAGTGCAACATTGTCAAATGCCTTCATCCAAGTTGGGTGTAATCAATCGACACAGTGTTAAGCTTAAGTTTGGCTTGGCTTCAAAATTTGAAGTTTAAAACTCAGATTTGATTTTGGTTAAATTTCTTATTTAGAACTTGGCTTAACTTTCGATGTAAAAATTTAAAAATAATATTTAAATTAAAATAAAATATGTTTACAAATTTTTTGAACTGATTATTTTAATATTCAAATTTAATTCGATAATATACTCGAATAGCTTAAGCTTGACATGATAAGGAATGAATTGTTTTGAATATTTTTTGAGTCAATTTTGAACTACCTGAATCAAACCAGGCAATGAAACATGATAACTTTTTCTTGATCAAAAGCCAAAAAAAAAAAAAAAATCAGGTACAACAGATAATGAATTAAATCCCGTGTCTCACAGCTTTGCAACCGATGCAAAAGCATCGCACAAATAAATTAATATGAATTAACCACATAATAATAATAATAATAATAATAATAATAATTGACTCACAAGATTAGAGAGTTTCCCACGAGAAGAAGAACCATGCAAAATTGGATATGCATGACCTGCCCAGCGTATAATTATACAAAGATATTACATGGAAAGGGCCCCAGAGATATTACATGTAAAAGTACTATGAAAATCCAAAATGAGAATGGAACTGTCCCAACACAGCAATCATGCCACCATTTTGATGATGACAACTGTTGCTTGTAAACCAAATATTTACTTGCCTATGGATCAAGTTTTCCCAAAATAAATGGTACAGATACAGCTTGATCATGCCCTAAAATGTATCATAAACGGCAAATTGAGAATCCAAACCATCATTGACTGATTCTGACGCTTAACAAAAAAAATACACAAACCAAGACCAAGTTTCAACTTACTTATGGGTGCTATAAATCAAATTAAAAGATGGCATCATGTTAAACTGTTCATCTGGGATAACCTGGTGCCTAGGTAAGGGATCTGGTTTTTGGTTTGTACAGTTCAAAGGTTGCATGCAATAATTTGTATTTGTTTTGAAATCCCATCTTCAAATTTGATGTGACCAAATTTGTGCTCAATCGAGTATGTGCACGCTGCACACATTATGTGCAATTTCATTCTCTGCCAGACTGATGAGACCAATGACAATGACATACCCTAGCACAAGAAATTTCTCACTAGATAAACTAAAAACATATTGTTATAAGTCCAGCCATCCTAGATGCACATATCAAATGAGTTTGTACTTATTTCACTTGAAGGAAGTATTCTAATGGCTGGCTTTGATAATCATGGAGGACATCAAGAACTTGTTCAAGTGGTACAGAAACATGGTTCACCTAAATGTTAACTGGAGCCTGCTGGTCAGCTTTTCAAAAAGAGGAAAAAAATTAATTTAATAATAATAATAATAATAATAATAATAATATAAAATATATTAATTTAATTTCAAAATATTAGGTTAACTAATAAAAATGGACAATATGAGTTGTCTTTACAATATATATATTTATATATATAGCATGGCATTTGTTATTTGATGATTTGAACAACCATGCACATCTTATTTTTAGACATTAAAAATGAATTCATGACACCAATTGATTGTAAACTTATAAGAATGATTCAGCCTATTGATGTTGTGATTGTTAATGGAAATTTAATTTATGATGTTGTGATTGGTAATGAAAATTTAATTTATGAACTTGTGAATGTTAAATATAAAATCGCATGGAAGAAAGCGATAAAAAATATTTAAAATTTATACAACTTATAAAATATATATAACTTAAAATATAGCTAAATAGAATAAAGAATTCATATAATCGATCTTAACTAGTTTGAAATTTAAGATTCTGCTGCTGTTGTTGTGGATGGTAAATGCAAAAGATCAAAAGGAACTAATATTATGAGATATGGAAAGGATTTGCAATGGAAAGGATTTGCAATGCACCGATGTAGTCAGAGAGATCTTAGCCCTAAACCATTTCATGATTCTTTATTATTAGTATACTTACCCATAGTCTTTGATTTACTTGAGTTATCATGGTACAAGGTAGTCATATAAAGATCCATGAGGACCATGACCTACATGAAGATCAGCCTTTTGCTGTTGTACCTTGATTTAAGATTTTTATAATATTATATTGCTACGAATCAAAACAAGGCTCAAGAGTATTTGATAAACTGCTGTTTCATCTAGTTTGGAAAAAAGAATTAAGCTGGAGAAATGCTCCAGAGACCAAACATGTCAAAAAATAATAAAAAAAAACTTTTATCTGATCATGATGATTACATGGTTCAAGGATATTAGCAATCAGTTAGCAGCACACTGACCAGTGAATGGCACCAATACTTTCTGCCACATAGCCAGCCAGTGATACAGAAAGCTTTTTGGTTCTGGGTTTAGTATCACTCATAAAGTAAAATTTTTGTCACGTCTCAGATCAACATACATAATCAGCAGAAATTTTCTGAAAATAAAATTACTTCACAACAACATAACTAAAAACTAACAAGAAAATCTGAATCAAAAACTGTCAGAGCAAGAAGAAACCAACTACATAACAAAATCAATCAATGAAGACCCAGTTTAATAAGAGGGTGCTGCTAGAAAATCAAGTTTCCTTTGCAGCCTGTCTACTATTTCACTGATGAACATCCCAATTATATATGCATGCAATAGTAACCTGCATGAACATGATTTCAGATCATTACCAAATTTTTTTCTGCATTGATTTGTTCTAGAGAGAGGAGGAGGAGGAGGAGGAATGAATTTATGAAAGAAAGAAACATAATTAAACAGGGTACTACCTGAGTAATGGTCACTTGATCCCTCAAGAACTGCAAATCAGCAACAATGACTTCTAAACTGGCTCTAGCATTTTCCAAGTTCTTTTGTAGAAGGGCCTTCGCCTACAGAAATCAAAAGGCTAAGCAGTTAACTACATACTTTTAGCCAAAATGTAAGAAGTCATAATGCGAATGGACCAATATGCAAGATCCTCTCCACCAATCTCTTCACAAAAATACTCTAGCATGACATTTGTTCCCAACCAAAGACATACTGAATCGTTATCTTCTATTCTTGCCTGTGAATAAATGCCCTCGGATACTTCAAAATCAGCAGTCATTGCCTGCATGCGGCATTTGCAAGACCAATGGTATGAACTTAAGCTTAAGGTAACATATAAGAGATGAAAGGATCATTAAATCAAGTATCATCAACTTATCAAAAAAAAAATTATCATACATTTATTCAAATAGACAAAGGGGGGTGAACGGTAATATATGCATTCAGTGCATGTCTCATGAGGATTGGGATACAATTATCATTTGATATAAAAATCTAGAGCCATAGGGTAATGAAATCAATATCAAGTATAGGGCATTCCCAAGATGCAGAGCATAACTTAATATGGATGGAGGTTTCAAATATGTCCCACAGTAATAAGCATAACATGAGATGTAACTTTTCCATCATGATTCAGGGTGATGAAATTATTCAGCAACCAAGCAAATAACCAAATATAGTGGAGAATCAGCGTATTAGGGATAAACAATCAAGTTAATCATGCACTTAAGTCAAGGGTGATGTGGTTCAACATGAGGAAATATTCGCAAATGGAAATCAAATAGAAGCAGCTGAACCATATCATCTTGCACTAAGAGTGTAGATGTTACTATACTGAGATAGTTGACCGAAACAGCCATTAGGATGGGGTGGGGCAGTAGGATGTCCCATTCCATGAAGAAACTAGAGCATCTCCATCCCATGAGATTTAAAACCTTCCCATGAGATTTAAAACCTTACTTTATGCTACCATTGAAGCTATTTCCACTATTCTGTCCATATCTCAATAAAGAATTATAAGGATAATGAATCTCAAAAGTTCAAAGAAGCCTAATGTCTAATTATTTCTGAAAAACACAAACCTGAAAGAATTAATATGACATTGCTTCATTGACTTCTGATTTTCTCTATGACATTCTTAGGATCATCCAATAGTAACATAAATTTCGTATGAGGATTGAAAACAATAGAGCAGTATATGTATTATTTCGAGCTTACATAGTTGTAACAGGTTAACATACAAGAAAGATTCTTACCTTGATTGATGAATGTAAAGTATAAAGTTAAGACTCAGAATCAATCAAGCTAAGCTAGTATGCATGTTCCATGCTTGTCATCTGTTAGAAGTTCTTGAAGAGCATGACGGATAATTATAAGGCTCTTTACAGCCATGATCTAAAGTTTAATTTAAAATAAAAACCTCCCCTTTTCTTTCCCTTCTATTTTCCAACAAAACTAATTTTTTGATACCAATACTTGTATTAATCTGCTGCTTACTACTTTGTCCTTTCAGAAATGTAATGGCCTCTTGTTGAAAGGAAGAGAATAAGTTGTCTGTACTGTAAAACCAAACCCACGACAATAGGTGGTATTGGAAATAACTATAGAGGTCTAGCTAACTACCATCCAAAAACCATTAAATGGTTTGTATTTGGACATTTATAAAGCAGTACATAATTGAAAGTATACTAAAAAGTTTGATGCAATCTTTTTCTTTTACAAGCATAGTGTAAATTATTTTCATTGTGTTTCACATAAATCATTCTTAAGAACAATTTTTTATTCTATCATTTAATAACCCATTTCTTCAGGGGTAGTCAGTTTCAGATCAAATTAGCCAAGATGAAATGACCTGGCTGCAGTATTCCATTCAAAGACTTGCCCATATGTACTTTGAGAACCGCACCTATAATGAACCTCCATGGATCACAATGTAAGGATTGAACAGATGTAAAACAAACAATAAAAAGATCAAAATGACATTATGGGAGCATTAAAATAAAAAATGGAGTGCTCGAAAGGAAAACAATTATGCTACAGCAGGCATATGATATGAATTAAACATCCTACGAGTATATGACTCGTTAATTATAAAGAGCAATGAGCAATATCATGACAAGCAGAGACATCAATAGCCTGGACAGGCTTCCACAAAAAATTAAGCAACTGCATGTAACGCATAAGATCATGTGTAAATTACAATAGGAATCCCACGTTGACAGAACTATAAATCTATTAAAAATTTAAGTCTGTAAATGGATGTAAGATAAAGGAGGTTTCTTCTTGAAATGGATGCTGTGATGGCATCAAACAGTATAGGCAAGCAATTTATGATATCCTTATTTAAACTTTTAAAATCAGATTTTAAGAGAAGAGATCATTTGCAAATCAAATGCACCCTCCTCCAAAAGTTCTTAATATCAGCCAGAAACAGGCTTGATGATATAACATTCCAATTTTGTGGAATGATTCCATCACAAGAACAGTATTCTGACATAAATATGGAAGGGAAAATTCGAAATTAGCTGAGACGAACCTCACCAGCACCCTTTTAGCTTGTAGTATGGCAACAACATCCAAACATTTCTCAATATCAGGAAATTTATCCGGCTAGAAATGAAAGTAGAACTCTGTGCTAATCATCATGCAGCAGTTTTCATCATAATGAAGCATCAACAAAGATGTCAAGATGGAGCTAATTCATTTTTTCAACAAAAGAAGTCCCACTCAACAGGCTCTTGCTGCAAGCAAGCAAGCATATCAAAAAATTTTATCTTGAAAAAAGTACTGATGACCATCCCAAATAATATATCTATATTGCACAAATTTAAAGGAAAACCCTGTCAATCTAAAAGCTCAAGAGAAATTCTGAACGGAGCTTGCATGGATAGGATAAGCCACAGATGTACAAGTCTGTCAGGTAAAAAGAGTATAGGTTGATGTTACGCATTCACATCAGCAATTTCCAAGCAAAAAGCAGCCAAAGAATGGAAAAGCACCTGAAGATCCCTTTGCTGTGCTAGAAGTTTCATTTCCATAATATTGTACCGCTGAAGCCTGGAGAAGGGAGAAGAAAAAAAAAACAATGCTTGTAAAAGAGCCAAACTAAAAATGAAAAAAGGGCAAATCAGAATATTGATTTATTCATCATGACAAGACACACGTTTCCATGTGTTGATCAAAGAAAAAAATATATTGATCACAGAAAAAACATGAAACGAATCATACTTTATGCAGAGAATTATTATCTACAGTCTACCGTTCAAATGTTGAGACTTGATCCCATAGTTCATTGAAGTTGGAGTTGTAATTACATATTGTTTGATAAAGGATATCAATAAAGACTACTAAAAAAGGATGATTCTATAAGCACATCCATGTATGATGCATTACTGTTTGCAGCTTTTCTTTGGAACCAACAAAGTCACAATAACTCTGATACACAACAACTGGAAGTGTTATGTTTGGTATTAGGTGATGCTTGTTTATGTAGTATATCAGGATAAAGGATTGTGGAAAATAAGTTGAATACTCCTGAAGACACCTATTCAATGAGATAACTTTCTTCAAGAAGACTTCTATCCATAACAATTTTACTGCCAATTAATAATAGAAGGACAGGAGCTCCCTTGTAAAAATACCTGATCTAAAAAGAAAGAAACCAAAAAAAATATGATAGCTTTTCTTTTTATCAGTGACAGTTTATAGACATGCAGTTATGAAACATACTGTAACATTATTGTTTTCCAGTACACATCAACCAACTTAGCCAATACAGCAAAAGGAGGCTTCTATGATATCAAACCAACTTGCCTGGTATCGAGGCCTCCTATTAGGACATGGCACCAAAATCTTTTGAAAGTATGCACATAATAGAGGGTTTTATTTTGTGAATATACTAAAATCATACGCACTCTATGAATACTGATATTCAAGATATTGCTCACATTTAGCAAGCCCTTCCATCATAGGGACTTTCTCCCTTACCGTGCACCATCGAAACCCAACTTGGAACAGAAGCAGCTTAGCAGACAGGAAGAATTGATAGAGTGGACATGATAAGCTGTGTATTCTCTGGGACAAGTGACCACCACTCCAGGCAGCCAACTTTTGTCAAATATGTCAAGGATAACACTCAAAACGGACTAATCATAAGAAAATGGGGGGTCGACTTATTGACTGAAAATTTGCCAGCAGTGCCATCTTTAAAAAAGCCAGATTCTTCACTTTGTTATTTTCCATTCAAATCTTGTTAATCATGTTCTTAGCAGATTCTGTTTTGATCTTTTAAGATGTCAAAGCAACAGAAAATTCAAGTAAAGAATGAGTTAGGTAAACCATCATTCCATAATCCACTATGCAGCCATAAGTCCATAGACATCCTGCATCTTTTTTCTTTTCCTTTGAGGGTTTTGCTGCATCCTCTCACAGTGAGTACCATTAAGAAATAGTGAAACAGGATAAATAGAACTTGCATATCTTACAGTTCTGTTTATTATTAGTGGAAACTAAGGCAACAACCTTGTTGAGAAGAAACTTCCACCTAAAACTGTTGCAAGCATGTATTTTACAGCACCATAGAAGTCCTGAGCTGTGACAAATCCTGCTGATATATTAGCTCTATAATGAAGGTTCCATGATTAATGATTCTAGAAGGTCTGATAAAGATTTGGTTCACTGTCATGCAATTATTTAACCGTGCAAGTCATCAAAAACATGAATGATTTCTTTTTTTAAAACCTCCAAATAAATTGACACAACGTTCAAAGAATATTGTTTGAACCAAGCACATTGTTCTCTTTCTATACACAAATTTGGCAAGCAGCCTTCTGCATTCCTTGAGTAACATTATAGAGATACAGCAGTAGTCAAGCAGCTCAGTCACCTCTTGAGCATTTGGCTCTTATGCATTTGGTACCGTGTAGTTGCAACAACTTAAATTTGATTACAGATACATCAACAGAGTCACACATAAGTTTTAGAAAATACCTAGAAAAGATGCACCATTTTATATGCTTTATGGGAAAATTCAACAAGCCTTATTGCATTTGTATCGGATCAGCTTCATTCACCAAATATTGAGAACAGCCTACAATCTAATCTAAACCAGATGTTGGCCCTCTATGAATCAGTGTTGAATTAACGGCTAAGGCGTATTCAGGAAAGAGGGGTATTGGCCGTTAAATGATAGAAGCCCTTTTTTGTCTGGGATACCAACTTTATTGATTTCAGGATATATGATCATAGAATGCTGCATGTTTAGCCTCATCTGAATGAGTTCATCCAACAGCAATCAGTCTTCATTATCATGTATCGAACAGCGTACAAGGCCAAGACATATAATCTTTTTCTATTTGAAGTTCAACAGTTTCAATGTGACTGTTCATGTAACTAAACATTTTAAAATCCAGTGACTGTTTCATCTAATTCAGAATGAGAAAGAATAAACTAACAAAAGTGTAGCAGATTCCTTAACAAAATATTGTAGAACAAAACAGAAACTCACATTATCAGTTGCACATGCATTAGTTAGATTTTCATGTTTAAGTGGAATATTGGAAGGTTATAATCATTTGTGCCAATCAATCTATTGCAAGACTCAAGCTACCAAACATTCGCATGGGTTCTTGATAAGAATAACATGAGTGACACGTAGTTGATTAAAAACAAAAGATGCTATATCTCTAGGATAATTAGCATTTGAAATTGTTAATTAGTCAATGCTAAAATTCCTCAACCGTACATTATTCAAAATTATCTTTCTTGATGTCATCATATGTTGAACTAGACCTGCAAAAATCCAGTCTAGCATGTATTTTTAAGTTATCTTAGCTGCTAGCTACTTGTATTACCGAGTCTATGAGATACACAAGGCAAGAAGAACATACTTCTAGGAACACCAGTTCCAGCATTACTTGGCACAATTTCATGACCAAATCTTCGGAAAGTAAGATATCAAATCCGTAATCCTAGACCATTTTTTCACATTATTGAGAGAATTTAAAGAAAACCAACTGACAGCACTGCTGCGGTTCACTTAATATGCAAGAAAAGACGGGCCTTTCTGGGAGAAATGAGAGGTACAAATAAAATGATTGAGAACATGCATTGCAAAGAACAAGTATAACCAGAAAACAACCAAACTCCAATTCAAACCAGATAGATTATTCACATTAGAGAAGAACGTGAATCAAGCAGCCAATTATGATGTAAGAAAAAAACCAAGAGTTCTTGTAGAAACCAATGGGGAAGAGAAAAGGTTCGAGAACAAGCATGCTAACAAGGAACCATGACAAAACACTACTGAAACATTGTCCAAAAATCACTAAAATACACATAATAAGAAAGGACTAACCTTTCTAGAAGAAACGGGAGATAAAAATAAAATGATTAAAAGCAAGTATCATAAACACGAAGTTGACCCAAAACTACCGAAATCACAGTAAAGGATTAAATCATGGTATAAGCATTCACAAACCCAGTATCCTAAAAATCATAACATGCAAGAAAAAGAGTAGATTTCTTTAAGAAAGTCAGACTAGCCATCATTAAAAAAAAAATCTAAAATCTATAATTTTCAGTGCCTGGAATCTAGATCAAACCATCAAATCCAACTCGATCCTCTACGAACTGAACAGAAATCAAAAAGAAGCAAGAAAGTCTAGTAATCAGGGAGGCATAAGGAACACGAAAAGAGGGACCTTTCTTGGAGGAAGGCGAGGGAGGAGTTGACATCGAGGCCGGATTGTTTGAGATAGGTCTCGACGTCCTCTACGAAGGAAGCCGCCGGGATGCCCCTCCGCTCCGTGACGCCGGGGGAACAAGCCAACGAGGAGGAAGTATAACAGCCATTAACGAGAAGAAGAGAAGGGACAGAGCCGAAGAAGGATCGAACGAGCTCGGGCGAGCTCGCCAAGTTCCGTTGAGGCCTCTTCTTCTAGCTTGCAGCTCGGAGAGTGAGGAAGCTCGGAGGGCAATCTTTTGCGACATCCCTTGCGATCGATTAATTTGACATAAAGTCGGCAACGTTCACCGACATTAATTTAATGGAGTTCCTAGTGATGAAGTTCGAGTCTTCAGTGATTGAGATCGGTAACCTACCTCGAATAATCCGGCAATCGAATGCCGACTTCGATTTAACAATAACACCAAAAATACAAAGCCAAATATATGGATGCAAGATTTGTTCACTCAACACAATTAAGTAAGTTCATTCTCTCCATCAAATTGCTGAACATGTATCCTCAGAACATCAAAAATTGTTTGGATACTGAAACTTAACAACCAATCAACTGTTGAAGATTAACAATCCAAGAATTAATATGGTACCACCAACTTTCAAACAGAGATGTAGGAGTCCCCTTAGAGAAATTTGTTTATTTAGCAATCCATGTCCTATAAGCAAAAGAACAAAGACAAAGTATAGTTCCATTTCTTTCACAAATTAAGAATCGAGCAGGAAAGAGGAGATGCCAAAAGCATGCATTGGAGAAAGGAGAAGAAGGGACGGCCGTAGATGGTATTGGGTCTTGGAGAGAGAGAGAGAGAGAGAGAGAGAGAGGAAGAAGGGGGGGGGGGGGGAAAGGTGTGTGTGTGTGTGGTGTGTGGGTGGTGTGTGTGTGTGTGGAGGGGAACACTTTTTTATCATTATATTG
>UESW01001695.1:0-25000 GCA_900491605.1 Calamus simplicifolius | reverse complement strand
GTCGCCGCGCAAGGCTTGGGTGTCGTTTGCCAGAACTAGGATGTCTCGTATGTTTCCGTCCTTCGGGTGTCGCCGCGCAAGGCTTGGGTGTCGTTTGCCAGAACTAGGATGTCTCGTATGTTTCCGTCCTTCGGGTGTCGCCGCGCAAGGCTTGGGTGTCGTTTGCCAGAACTAGGATGTCTCGTATGTTTCCGTCTTCGGGTGTCGCCGCGCAAGGCTTGGTGTCGTTTGCCAGAACTAGGATGTCTCGTATGTTTCCGTCTTCGGGTGTCGCCGCGCAAGGCTTGGTGTCGTTTGCCAGAACTAGGATGTCTCGTATGTTTCCGTTCTTCGGGTGTCGCCGCGCAAGCTTGGGTGTCGTTTGCAGAACTAGGATGTCTCGTATGTTTCCGTCCTTCGGGTGTCGCCGCGCAAGGCTTGGGTGTCGTTTGCCAGAACTAGGATGTCTCGTATGTTTCCGTCCTTCGGGTGTCGCCGCGCAAGCTTGGTGTCGTTTGCCAGAACTAGGATGTCTCGTATGTTTCCGTCTTCGGGTGTCGCCGCGCAAGGCTTGGTGTCGTTTGCAGAACTAGGATGTCTCGTATGTTTCCGTTCTTCGGGTGTCGCCGCGCAAGCTTGGGTGTCGTTTGCAGAACTAGGATGTCTCGTATGTTTCCGTCCTTCGGGTGTCGCCGCGCAAGGCTTGGTGTCGTTTGCCAGAACTAGGATGTCTCGTATGTTTCCGTCTTCGGGTGTCGCCGCGCAAGGCTTGGTGTCGTTTGCCAGAACTAGGATGTCTCGTATGTTTCCGTCTTCGGGTGTCGCCGCGCAAGGCTTGGGTGTCGTTTGCCAGAACTAGGATGTCTCGTATGTTTCCGTTCTTCGGGTGTCGCCGCGCGAGCTTGGGTGTCGTTTGCCAGAACTCAGATGTCTCGTATGTTTCCGTTCTTCGGGTGTCGCCGCGCGAGACTTGGGTGTCGTTTGCCAGAACTAGGATGTCTCGTTCGCGAGCAATTCATTTACGACCAAGCAACCATAATTCAAAAGTTACGACACTCGTGTTTTATATATGATCTTGTGTAAGTTGACTCAATACATAAGCATCAAATTCATCCATTAAAGTTTCTGACGGCGGAACAATTATCTCCAGGTCCTCTTCAGTATTAATAGACTGCAAACAAGTCTGCCTGCTACTTGAAGCAGCTCTTTCCTTGGCCTGATTTTTCCTTGATCTTTTTGCCTTCTTCTCGACTGCACTCTTTAATCTGTTCTCTCTCGGGCGACCTTTCGTCCTAATTTGTTCAGGATCTTGAATTACCAGCTCTGAACGTGGTTTAGCTGCGCAGTTGGCATCCACGGCAGTTTTGAATAGAGGCGGTAGACCATCCATCACTACATTAAATGCATCTTCAGACATGGAGGCTATCTCTGCGAGCTTCGTCATCCGATGAGACAGCAAACTATATCTACAATCATAAACAGAATATTAACGATCACAAATATTAAGACATTTCAATTAAAAAATTGTCACTGCGTACCGTGAGTTTCGTGTGCTTTTATCATAACCCTCAGTATTGCAGTCGAATTCGTCGAATTGGTATTTCATGTCCTTGCACCATCTCTTCAAGAAGTATTTATCTGGTAAACGAAATACGTCATTTTGATGAAGAACCAACAGGGCATGCCTACACTGGTACCCCTTGAACTGAAAGGATCGGCACTGGCATTGGACATCCTCAATATTTCTATCGTATGACACGATATAATCTTTGATCATCTCCTTGCCAATTCCATCGACTTCAATCCTTTCATACGACTTGACGGAATATGTACACGTGTTGCCAGCTTCGTTGATCAATTTTGTATTTGATGCAGCCATTTCAAGGATCTCATTCTGGAATTTTTTGAAAATGCTCCGTGTATACCTTCCTGCAGCTTGTCTCTCAAAAGGTGATGATGTCTTTAGGAAAGCTATCGTTTGCAAAGTCCTATTATCTTCCTCATTTTCGGCCTCGTATCGTTTTTCCAAGGCATCTTCGTACTTACTTATAAACTCCGTTAATGTTGTCTTCGAATTTATAAACCCATCGAAGAAGTGATTAATGCCCTCGCTCCTTTGTGAAGATGACATCCCTGTTAAACATTTTGTCAACCAAAAATTAAAAAAAAAAACGTTTAAATGAATCATGAACCAAAGCCACCATTGACATACAAACCTGCGAAGAATGTATCCTTGAGGTAAACTGGAACCCATTTTTCCCGACATTCGTATATGACATTGAACCAATCTATAGACTTGCATTCTTTATATTTCTCCATAACATGTGCCCACCTTTCCTCGAATGAATTTATGGTCAATGAATCATATATTGCCTCATCGAAATCAACCATAAACTTGGGATTTGCCGTGCAAATGTGGCCAATCTTTTCCGGTATCTTCTTCAATATATGCCAAAGACAAAATCGATGTCGGGTATTAGGAAAAACTTCTTTGACAGCAGCCTCGATAGCCTTATCTTGATCAGAAATCATGGCAATAGGTGCTTGACCACCATTTGCATCCAGCCAAGTCTTAAAAACCCATTTATATGTCTCAGTACTCTCATCAGACAACAATGCGCATCCAAGCAAGGTTGACTGTCCATGATGGTTCACCCCAACAAATGGACAAAAAGGCATTTGATATCTGTTTGTCAAGTAAGTTGAGTCAAAGCTTAGAACATCACCGAAGTATGTGCATGCCAATCTTGACCTTGGATGAATCCAGAAGACAGACCTCAGATGACCATTATCATTGAGGTCTAAGGAGTAGAAGAAATTGGGATTTTGAGTTGCATTTCGGCAAAATGAATTACCATCGACTGAGCATCTCCTTCTTTCAGCTTAGACTGACGTTCGCGACTAATGAAGTTACGAGCATCCTTCTCGGTGAAATCCAATTGTCCTCTGCCCCCTTTTCTCCTTGCTATGGCAGAGTATATCTGAGTCGTCGGAACATTCACGGCATGTAAATTGCTGATCTCTGCCTTCTCTGGTGTGCTGATCCTCCTATGCGACCGTAGATAACCAGCTGATGTTATGGAGAGCCCATGGTTATGTTCTAGAGAAACCTCATCCAAAATCCACTTACCACTTGTAGCATTCAGTCTTGCTTTTATGGATGCCATACAACCAACTTTCCCAGTATCCCTATGATTCATACTCTTCTCTGATTTTCTGGATTTTCCTTGCCTCCAACACGCCAGGTGCTTGAAGCAAAGTTGTTTTTTGTTGTTGGCCCTGCTACACACTGTTGTGATTCCAAAGCCAACTCGTTTCGCGTATCCATTGTAGAACGTATATACATCATCGGCTGAATTGAATTCCATCCCAGTTAGAGGAACTACAATATCATCCACTGCATTTGGAACGACGGGTGAAGCTGCACGGCCGGGAGTGTTATCTTCTTCTTTCCGATCTACATTTTCAGCATCAACTGTGACAATATAAGCACGCATTCATGAACAGCTACTCCTACGCGACATCCCAGTTGAAATCTACTGACACCCTAGTTCGAAGTCGGCCGTAAGTCCTTCGCGACACCCCAGACGAAATCCCACGACACCCTAGCTTTAGGGCGACGACACCGTCTTATAAATGTGCACATAGAAAATCAATCGCGACACCCCTGTTGAAATCTCACGACACCCTAGCTCTAACGAGACGACACCCGTGCTTGAACAAGAGACCACGGAGATAATCCCCGCGACACCCTAGTTCGAAGTCGGCCGTAAGTCCTTCGCGACACCCCAGACGAAATCCCACGACACCCTAGCTTTAGGGCGACGACACCCGTCTCATAAATGTGCACATAGAGAGAACCCGGCGACACCCTAATTGAATTCGGCAGAAAATCAATCGCGACACCCCTGTTGAAATCTCACGACACCCTAGCTCTAACGAGACGACACCCGTGATTGAACAAGAGACCACGGAGATAATCCCCGCGACACCCTAGTTCGAAGTCGGCCGTTAGTCCTTCGCGACACCCCAGACGAAATCCCACGACACCCTAGCTTTAGGGCGACGACACCCCAGTTGAAAATTGACGACACCCAACTGATCACGGCGGCGAGAAGGCCCGCGACAACCAAGTTACTAAAATTTAATTTTATTTATAAAAAAAAATTTACATTAGCCCTCACTGGGGCTTCTCTCCTTCGGTCGCTGCGTCCTCGATCTGGCGATGGAGGGACGCTACTTTCCCCTCCAGGTGGCTATTGGCCCGACGCAGGACCTCTATCTCTTTTGTTGAAACCTCCTGGTATTCCTCGAGCGCCAGCCTGAGTTCCTCGATGATAGCGTGCGACTCAGCATAAACCATCGAGTCGATGGTGACGGTTGGGCGTCGGCTGCCAGTAGATCTCACCTCGCCTCTGGAAGCCATCTTGTAGTCAGTTCAAGCTGGAAAGGTGAGTAACGATGGCATTCCCCCATCCTTATTTAAGGTTCCCCTGGCGGGTGTTTCGATTGCCATGCGCCACCATCTCAGTGGTTGTTCACAGGAATCGAATCGGTGCGCCACCACGCCCCGCCCTCCACGTTGAGTTTCGAGGGATGGGGAACAGAACAGTTTCGGGAAGCAAACAGTCTTAAGTTTAACGTCGTCCCAAGAGAAAATTCACGACACCCAAGCAAACTCCTTCGCGACACCCCACTTGAAAGCTCACGACACCCTCGCTTTAAGGCGACGACACCCGTGCGTCGAACTGATCACAGGGAGAACCCCCGAGACATCCCAGGGATGAGTTGGATTTCGGCCGAAACTCCTTCGCGACACCCATGTTGAAAGCTCACGACACCCTAGCTTCAAGGCGACGACACCCGTGCGTCGAACTGATCACAGAGAGAACCCCCGCGACACCCCTTCTCAAATTCGGCCGAAACTCCCTCGTGACACCACAGTTGTAAACTCACGACACCCTAGCTTTATGGCGACGACACCCGTGGGTTCACTGTTAATGCATGGGTGTCGTCCCCTTAAAGCTAGGGTGTCGTGAGTTTACAACTGGGGTGTCACGAGGGAGTTTCGGCCGAATTCGAGAAGGGGTGTCTCGGGGTTCTCCCTGTGATCAGTTCGACGCACGGGTGTCGTCGCCTTAAAGCGAGGGTGTCGTGAGCTTTCAAGTGGGGTGTCGTGAAGGAGTTTCGGCCGAAATCCAAATCATCCTTAGGTGTCGTGAATTTTTCTTGGGACGACGTTAAACTTAAGACTGTTTGCTTCCCGAAACTGTTCTGTTCCCCATCCCTCGAAACTCAACATGGAGGGCGGGGCGTGGTGGCGCACCGATTCGATTCCTGTGAACAACCACTGAGATGGTGGCGCATGGCAATCGAAACACCCGCCAGGGGAACCTTAAATAAGGATGGGGGAATGCCATCGTTACTCACCTTTCCAGCTTGAACTGACCACAAGATGGCTTCCAGAGGCGAGGTAAGATCTACTGGCAGCCATGGCAGGCGACCCCCAACCGTCACCATCGACGCAGTGGTTTATGCTGAGTCGCTCGCAAGCAGCGAGCGACTCATCGAGACGGCCGAGAAATACCTGGCCGTTACAACAAAAGAGATAGAGGTCCTGCGTCGGGCCAATAGCCACCTGGAGAGGAAAGTAGCGTCCCTCCAGCATCACATCGCCGGCGCAGCGACTGAAGGAGATAAGCCCCAGTAAGGGCTAATGTATTTTTTTTTTTTGATAAATAAAATTAAATTTTAGTAACTTGGTTGTCGCGGGCCTTCTCGCCGCCGTGATCAGTTGGGTGTCGTCAATTTTCAACTGGGGTGTCGTCGCCCTAAAGCTAGGGTGTCGTGGGATTTCGTCTGGGGTGTCGCGAAGGACTAACGGCCGACTTCGAACTAGGGTGTCGCGGGGATTATCTCCGTGGTCTCTTGTTCAATCACGGGTGTCTTCTCGTTAGAGCTAGGGTGTCGTGGAATTTCAACAGGGGTGTCGCGATTGATTTTCTGCCGAATTCAATTAGGGTGTCGCCGGGTTCTCTCTATGTGCACATTTATGAGACGGGTGTCGTCGCCCTAAAGCTGGGGTGTCGTGGGATTTCATCTGGGGTGTCGCGAAGGATTAACGGCCGAATTCGAACTAGGGTGTCGCGGGGATTATCTCCGTGGTCTCTTGTTCAAGCACGGGTGTCGTCTCGTTAGAGGTAGGGTGTCGTGAGATTTCAACAGGGGTGTCGCGATTGATTTTCTGCCGAATTCAATTAGGGTGTCGCCGGGTTCTCTCTATGTGCACATTTATGAGACGGGTGTCGTCGCCCTAAAGCTAGGGTGTCGTGGGATTTCGTCTGGGGTGTCGCGAAGGACTAACGGCCGACTTCGAACTAGGGTGTCGCGGGGATTCCTTACCATGCGGACTCTCAGAGCGGGGGGGGGAAGAAAGAGAGTTATTCTTGCAGAGAAGGAATCCAGTTGAGCACGAACATACGCTCTCGTCTGAAAGTCCGGTCGACAGGAGTCTTCTGGAGTCTTCAAATATAAAAGTTTATCCAATGAGTTTTCCCTGCCAACACCTCACGTCGATGTTCGCTTCTCTCTGAATTCGGCCAAGTCTGTAAGATGAGCCTAAGCTGAGGTTTTGGCAAGGAAAATCTTACAGACCTGGCCGAATTCAGAGAGAGAAGCGAACGTCTACGTGAGGTTTTGGCAAGAAAAATCTCATTGGATAAACATTTATATTTTAAGCCTCCAGTACACTCCAGTAGCCAGTTTTTTCAAAGCGAGGGCGTAGTTTCGTGCTCAACTGATTCCTTAGCATCCGGACTCTCAGAGCGAGGGAGGGGAAGAAAGACTTCATCTTGCAGAGATGAAATCCAGCTTTAAATTGGAGCTAGGATGGAGCGAAAGGGCCGCATTAAAAGAGTTGCATAGAAAACAGTTATGACTCTCAGAGTGTCATAACTATTTCGTTCTAAGGTAGTTACCCGCGCATTAAACGCATTAACTAACTCTAACCAGAAAAAAACTGTTGATGTAATAAAGAAGTGGGAAGAAAAGAGTGTTTACTTTGTGCTGCGGCTGACATTTCCTCCAGAAGGTTTTTTACACAGACTACTGACTCCTGTATCCAGGTATCGGCTAGCCTCGAAGCTGAAGTATTTTCTTTCTACCGGGGAAGAAACACAGAGTTCTTCTTGCACAAATGACAGAAAACGTAAAATGGCGCCATGAAGGAGCGAAAGGGCATTTTCGTCCGCACGAAAATTTTAAAAAAAAGCGAACAGCAATAAATGTCCGTCACGTTCATAACGTAACGTCAAAGCCCAGCCATACCGCTGTCATGTCATCCACGTCGGATCCACGTGGACCAATAGGAAGACGCGGTGCAGCCCACGTCATCGTTGCTGCACCGGAGCCGGTGTACAAAGTGTTTTCCTAGATTTTTTGCTGTTGATATTTTTCACTTGGACCCATGAAGTCCAAAGGCCTATTTGATTCATCTATTGTTGTCCACCATTTGAACTCACTCATAGGCCCCTGGACCCAATATCTTAATGTTGCCAATATCCTACACAAAAAACTCCTTGTGCACCGTGCGCACTGTAAGCAATGATTGGTCTGCATGCACGTGTGACCATACGTGCAGCATGAAAAAAATGAAAATATTTTTGCTGCACACGCGCATGGTACGCAAAGTATTTTCCTATCCTACACTTCTACTGGTCTAAGCCCAATAGAGCTTTTACCCGATATTATTTGGGCCGAGTATGAGTGTATTTGAAAGTCATCCACCTGAATCCAGCTAAACCTGAGCCATTTGTTTTAGAATTAGGCTAATATCATCTGCCACATTTGTTTGATGATTAGCACCACATTAGACCCTAACCATCAATCATGAACCATGAACAATTATCTATATTATATATAAAAAGAGGGTTTCAAATTTGTTATAATCTTTAATTGATTTCATTTGTCATAATTTTAAATAAAATTAGATTTTACAATGGGCAGAACGGGCCAAAGATCCCAATCCCCATCTTTACCAAAGAAAATATTTCTCGTTCCCTCTTTATCTCTATAAATGAAAAATTTTATATCTCCATTACCACCCCATAGGGTATGATAAATTTCAGGCCATGTCCATGCCTTGCTCCTCCTATCCTTGCCTTATCATGCCTTACATCCAAGAACATATATGAATTTTTAATAAATTTTATAAATTAATTCTCATTATGCATATTAATAAATTTAATATTTATTTTTAAATTTTGTAATTATTATTAAAATAATTAAAAGTTTAAATTAAACTAAAAACTAAAGTATGGTATCAATGGATAGGGACAAGGCGGGACAAGATAGAGCTTAAATATACTATTTTCATCCCTATTGATAGCAATAAAAATAAGGACGTAACTTACTTGTAGTTCCAATGGTGGGAGCCATGTGGTTTGTGTTTGCCTCTCTTCTACTTTTCAAAGGTTGCTAAGCTTCCACTTAACCCTAATGTGATGATAAATAAGAGACATAGATATATACACAGCCTACTTATAGAACTATATACCTAAGTTTTATCCTAAAAATGTTAACCCAATTATTGATTTAGATGAATAACGAAAACTATATGAGTATATTTCTTATGCTACTAATGATTTTGATTAAGTGTTTCAGGAATTTAAAATATTTAATTAATCAAAATCCAAGAAAATTGAGTTTGAATCCTTGTCAAGGTTAAGTGTTAAGTTTCAATAATTAGAGCTGACTCTAGAAGTATTAGAGCTGACTCTGGAGCGTATCAAACAGTTTGGCACTTCGGCATGGAATAGAGCCGACTCATGCAGAGATTAGAGCCAATTCTAATCGAAAGACAGAGAGTCTTATTTTTACGTCAAATTAGAGCCGACTCTTGCAGAGAATTAGAGCCGACTCTAATGGTTATACAGAGAGTAATTTTTTGGGGCTTATTAGAGCTGACTCCCGCATTTGCTAGAGCCAACTCCCGCACGAAGAAGTATCGATCCCTCGAAAAGCCAGAGCCAACTCCATGTCGAGCAGATGTTTCTGTTTCACACATCCCGAGTTAGAGCTGACTCCAGGTCTTGTTAGAGCCGACTCTAACATGTCAGAGACAAATTTCAGAAGTATCAGAGACGACTCCAGAACTTGACTTTTCTCCAATGGATCTTAATGGCTCTTTTCTCTTTTGTGCTAAATACATCCTCAAGTATAGCTAGTTTTCATCTAAAAGTAGATTTAGAAGAAATTATAAAAGGAGAGCCATCCGACCGTTTTTTAAAAGAAGAGAAAATAGAGAACACAAGAGAGAAATCGGAAAGGAGAAAGCTCATATTTGAAATCCCATTATTCGAAATTGAAGTTAGAGAAATCCAAAGTATTCGAAAGTTCATCTTGAAGGATTTCCATCAAATCAAAAGGAGAAGAAAAGAGCCCTAATTCTTTAAAGGCCTCTATATCAAGGATTCTTCCAAAGCTTCAATCCCATCTTGAGGAAGATTATATCAGAGAAAAAAAGAAAAGAAGAAAAGAAAAAAAACCTAACTTTAGAAATCTTTGAAATCAGGCTATTTTATTTCTATTTTGATTATATTGTCTTATTGCTCATTGAGGAGTTTTATTTCTATTGTAACTATCTTTTAATTATTCTTGTTGATTGATTCAATCAGAGGATTGGATCAAGGGAGGCAATTAGCCTGTTCAAGCTAGAAAGCTTGTGGTAGGTTTTGTGCTGGTGAACATGTAAAAACCAGCTGGGTTCGTTATGATACCGTTGTTTAAAACAATAAGTTTGAATTGTGAGCTTGTAAAACAACTCTGCTATAATCAGCGTAATTATAATGTGGACCCAAGAGTTTCTTGGAAGTGGATGTAGGTGTAGCTAACACCGAACCGCTATAAATTTCTTGTGTTTGTCATGCTTGTCACTCTTTCTCTCCACTATATTTTTTATACTCTGCTTTGTATTCTTAGCACCACTATTGCATATATCCTTGTGCACAATCACTTTGAGAAATTGTTTTTAAGTGCTAAAATTTTTAAGAACTCAATTCATCCCCCTCTTGGGTTACCATCTGAGCCAACAAAAAATAATCTTCATTCCCATAAAAAATAAAAAATCTCTATCAAATAAGGCAAGATAGGGATGGAACCTAACTCTACAGTTTAAAATTGCCATCTCTAAATAATATTATCTTTCAAAAATACTAAACTATCCTACTAGTAATAAATAATTATTCAATACTTTATTCATAAAAAATTAGATATTGTATTCCACTATCTTTGGTACATCTTTTTTCTCATATCGTAGGCCATTGAATGGCTCTCGCTACCTAATCCTTTGGATTAGCCCTTACCCCTAATCCTTCCATTCTTATTCTGTTTCTATTTTCATTCCCATTGCCATTCTCGTTCCTAAATCCATCCGCTTATATCTTTGTATTCCTTCATCTTTGTCTAACAGCATTACCCTTCTCTCCCATTGACACCAATTTGAAGATAACAATTTCTTTTCGATCCAATTAATTAATTATTAATTATTAATTTATATTAACTATAATTTTTTGTTTGAAAATTTTGTCTTATGTTTTAATTTTATAAATACTTTTATGATATTATGATTTCGCTTCAAGCCTACTTATTATTTTATTTTATTTTATTTTAATTTGCTTTCTTTTAACTTTTTTTTTGCATCATTTGCAAGCTGATCCATTTTTTATTTTTAAATATGTGTTTTCACATTTCATTTTTTTCACTTATCAATGTTTATTTTAATCTAATTTATTTTTAATAATATTCTATACTTAATTTATATTTTCAATTCACCATTCATCCTATTTATCAATTTTTAATTTTTTTGGTTTCTCATACAAGTTATCAAGCATCATAATTCATTCTTGCTAATTTTTAATTTATTTAAGCCATAGCCAAATTTTTATTTGGCATCTTACATTTAGATTTATTTTATTTGATTATCTCTATTTTATTTTATTTTTATTGTATTTGGTTTCCTAAGAAATATTTTGTGCCTTTACCTTTCTTATAAATGCTTGTATTTTTTTTTAATGTTATCCTTGATCTGCTGTTTGTATATTTATTTTTACTAAAATAAATAAAAGAAAAAATACTTAATATATTTTTTATTTTTTATAGTTATTGTTTTTCTCAAAACATGTATTGCATCTGCTTGTTTACTGGTTCTATTAAATTTAGGCTTTATCAGCTTAACAATTTAGTTATTGACTTTAATTGGTGACTCTTGAGTATAGAGTGAGAATTACTGATCTTATCCTCTTTATAGCTTGCTCCGTTTGCGATATACATATAGAAATTTTTAAGGATCATTATATTAAATTTTAGAATATCAAATAATAATAAAATAAAATTTTATTAATGTACTTATTTTTTAAATTATGATTTATGCAAGAATATCTAAAAACACTCATCGTGCAAAAATTTAAACCTTTCTTTTTCTTATTTCTTCCTTAATCGGTGTTCTTAATGGGTAAAACTAATCGCAATATATGAAGAGAAAAAAAAGGAACCAAACTTATTTATAACGGAACATAATAGGTTCTTCTATCACATAATACTATTAGGCTTCAAGCTCATACAAACTACTAACCATATCATGCAATAAAAATGCGCTTAAGCTTAAAACCAAATAGATCACAATTTTTATTAATAATGGGTTCATTTGATTTGCATCATTAGACTAAATTTGTTCAAATAATTTTATAAAATTAAAATTATAATAATCAATATAGTCCACGTATAAAAGTTTTCAACAATACAAAGAGAGAGAGAGAGAGAGAGAGAGAGAGAGATTTTGCAATCTTTAATATAAAGTATGTAGACTGTTTAAATATTAATCAGAAATTATAACAAAGCATTGCCAACTTGATATGAATAAATATGGCAACAATATTACACACTTTTACAATACCACCTAGCAAATTTGAGCAGCAAAACCTATATTAATTAATAATGCCATGGCCACCTTAAAAAAACATAAAGACTAGAGTAATAGTTTTCAGTCTTGGCCTCAAGAACTTCATAGGAGGACTAATCACCAGAATCCATTGGTGACAACACACTAACCATGAACTGCATCACCCTCACTTGCATCTGTAAACACATGATGTAATCCGCTGCCTCACGAAAGAGTCCTTCCAGCCCCATGCAGTACTCCCCATTCGGCAGAAGACGTTGGAGTGTCTTGATCCTCCTCTTGATGGGGCTCATGGGCTTTCTAGAACCTTCTCGAAGGGTCCGTTTCTTCTTCGATATCATCTGCTTCCTCCTCCTTAATGCATGGCGTTGCATGGCTTTGCTAATTAAGAGGGAGCACGTTGCATGGTTCACGCCAGTGGAGTTGAGAGCCAAAATGAGATAAGACTTCAGAGAGGCTACCATGGTTGAGAGAGGGAGAGAGAGAGAGAGGTAGGTTTTTAGGTACAAGGCTTGATTGCCCACAAGGCTTTGGGAAGGGGAGAGGACGTTAATTTATATAAGCTTTAAGGGAACAAGGAGTGGCCCAAAAATAAATTAAACAACGCTCCAAAAATAAACGAAGGTGGTGTGGCTTTCCTTGGAACAAAGGTCATGTTCTCCTAACCCAAAGCACATGCACCCCCATGATTCCCTAAACACCTCGACTCCTGCCTGCCTCCAAGTCCCATGCCTCTCATAATCCCCAGGCTCTCGCTCCCATAACCCTTTTTTTTTCCCTCCTCACAACAATACCCTGGATTGTTCCCTCTCCCTTTCATCCTCATAACAACACCTCCATTCCAGCTCTAGAGACGTGACAATTGGGGTCCCCTCTAGCTCGGTGGAAGGAGGAGGGATGGCATGGTGGTTGGCCACTTAGGCTTATAGCCAGTGTTTCCCCATGGGGGACTAATGATAGGCTCCAGTCAAGAAATTAGATGTTTAGGCATTCTAAACTTCTTAGAATGGGATAAGGATGGTGAGACGTTCACCTAATACTTTTGGATGGACTACCAGATGGCACTGGTTTCTTCTTTAAAAATATCTGTGGAATATAATTCGAATATTTGTCTGCTTGTGAGAGCATTGTTTTATAGACACGCAACTTAATTTTGTTCTTTGTATTGTTTAAGGGGAAGAGGTAGGGGATCGAGAAACTAGACTGATGCATTCACATGTGCTCTTCGACCTTATTTTTGGATAACTATGATAATTAGAAACTTAATAGACACGCGATTAATGAAGAATCTTTGACAATTAGCCACTGATTAGGTGGACACAACCCAAGGTTTGTTTCCTTTCCACGACATGCAGTGGCTTATCTCTTATGGTTGGTAGTCCAATTATTGAAATGAAGAATGGTACTTGGTATCCATGTTCAGACCAATATAATGATAATCTCATGAGCAGAAGGTTTAAAATATTCTTCTTGACTGCCATGTCCCCTTGGTTCATTTTGCATGTGAGAAGGATGGTTACTTGGGATCTATGTCAACAGATTATTTTATGGTTATAATAATTTAAAACAGAGATCACAAGTTTCATAAGTAAGTAGGCTTAATCACATGGAACTGCACTATGTTGCAAAGAAGATAGCCTAGCTAGTAGTCGACATGGCCTGAGCCTAAGTTGACATTCTAATGATACTAGGCGGTCCTTAGTTTCAAGTTTTCAGCACCTAATTAAACAGTGCTTCTATTTCCTATAATTTGGTGGGTTAATATGATAATTAATAATTCCACTGACCAGTACCTTTAGAAATGCCTCACTTCATCCCATGAAGTTGTTGCGTCTGCTGCAAGAAAGGAAATCCAAGACTTTGCAGGAAGAAGCATTTTGATTTAATAAGATACAGGCTATACTTCCTGGCATATTTCTCCTAGAATTGTTATCCTTCTAATGTTTCCGGCCTAGGCTCCCATAGTGCAGAACTTTAATGATGAACAGGAGAGCAAGGTTATCCTTAACAAAATCATGATAAAATGAAAACAAGAAAAGAAGATGCCAGATAGCGCCCATGGGAGTGTCTTAATGGATCATTGACATCTAGAGGATTCAAACTCCACTGGGACTGCACTTTAATTATTTTCTTTTAGTACGTATCATAAGAGCAGTGGCTTTTCAATAGCTCACAGAAAGTCCTGGTATATTTTTTGTTAAGAAGCTCATGAGCTTTGATATGAACTTTAAGAACCCTCGAGGGATATCAGTGGTTGGAATATGAAATGGAAGACACTAACTAGTAATATTGGAATTATAAGGCAAATATTTATTTGGAGATGGCATTACCAATGATAGATCTGATTAATACTAAAACTACGCACTAACAGTGAGCAACCAAACAAAAAGCTACTCACAAACACCAATTATATGAGCACTCTCACTAGTAGGACACGGGACTGTCCAGGGGAGCAGTCAGCCTCTAAATCATCGGCGCTTGGCCATCTTCTTAATTATGGGCATGAATGAAGCCCATGTTGTCCTATTCCTATTCCCAGCAAGCCAAAAGCATCATCAAATGCTTCGAGAGAGCATGCACCTTGCACACCCAATTCCCATCACAGACGACAGCATCTTTGACCTCTTCCGCACCAAAGAGGGACCACGCATTTCTCCTTGGTAGGAAAAGTGGCTGCTTTCACTGATGCATGCATCGATTTCTTTCAGCAAAGCCATTTGGAATCTTTTGATGCATGAAAACTAATGGACTTGGCTGCTAGATTCCAATCATCCAGAGCAATCCTTTATGTTGTATTTGATGCATCGTCAGTAATTCTGAATGGTAATATGAATTATTTATAAAATAGATTACCACTTGATAGATTATAAATAATATTGATTATTGTGTTTGGTATATATAAGTAATGCAATAGTAATATTGATTAGTATGACAAACAGATTGCCAATCATATAATTAATTTTTTAAAATACTTCTAAATTAAATTTATTAAATATATATATTTATTATATATTTATTTTAAAAAATTTATATTTATAAATAATAATATTTAAAAAATTATATTTATAAATAATATTCGAAGCGACCGGTGATGATGCTGAAGGCCATCGATCGAAAAAAGTTCCGCAGCATGCCGTAGGACCGCTGGATAGCGAAGATCTGTAGCCCGACTCTACGGAAAAGGGTGGCTTGGGACCTTCAATATGAAGGTTCCATTTTAGCGAGGTTGGTAAAGAAGAATGCGAGTAGATAACGATCAAAAGAAAAAAAAATATAAAAAATAATTTATCAGATTACCACATTTCTAGTAATGTAGATAACTATTTCTTCCTAAGATAATATGGATTATCTCTTATGAGATTATTATCTGATGAACCCTATTTAAATTACTAGTAATCTTGATAGATCACTTGCTATACCAAATGTTGTTTGATTGGCTTAGATGAATTTAGCTCTATCGAATTGTGAAATTATTTTTTTTAAATATTTTTTTAATTCCCAGTTCTTCATATAGTCCTGATTTTTTGAAAAATCTAGATTTCAGCGGAACAAGAAGGAGATCAAAATACCATTTTTTTTCTCTCGATCCATAAGCCTACCCCTGAAAGGAGGAACAAAACTAAATGTACACGGTGTTAAGGAAGCAGATGTCACATCCGAAGAGGGTATCAAATGGGACTTTTTGCACTTCTATCAAAGCAGATATATAGTCCCAACAGTGGCGGTGCACTTCTCCAATGTTAATTGGTCTTTACGCCAAGCTCCCATCTCAATGGGGAAAGAGTTCATGCACTTAAAACCTTGGGTTCGAACAAAGCAAGTTCAAATGGTTTCCACAAGGCTTCTTTTAAAAATGCTGAGGTTTGATATCTTTTGATGTTTGTTGAGTTGTCAGGAAGTGACTCAGACGGAAAGCTCCAAACATGAAAAACCACTTCCATATAACACTGATATGAAAATATATATATAATGCCTACGTACGATCCTTGGATGGTACAGGCTTATCAGTTTTTTAATACTATTTATAAAATAATTATTAAAATCATGACCCTATGGATCAAAAAAAAGTCATTACAAAGCTTATTTCAGTAGAGCAATTGGCTTTCATATTTGGCAAATGCATCTCTATTAATATTTTCATTGTTCAAATACTCCACTCTCTACATAAAGCTCATCCCAGTACGTAGGTCTCTAATAGCATTCAAATTGAATATGAAGCAGGTTTATGATAGAATAGATTGAAACTATTAATTTGAATGCTGTACTTCACCATTGGCACTTTCCTAAGGTAATGATTAGTTCGATCGAAGGATGCATTATATTTCCTTTTTATGCAGTTCTAGTTAATGACTCCTCCATTTTTTTGTTTAGATCTCAGCTGGAACTATGGCCGAGTGATCCATTATCAATCCATATTGTTTATTTTATGCTTCAAAATGTTATCCCATTGGAAAAGACTTTGTACGTCGCATTCGGTGCAGCAAGTCCTATATGGACTGCATCGCCCCTTTTTATTGGTCCATATACGTATGATATCCATTAAAAAATGTTAAGACAGCTTTATAATATCCCAAAGAAAAAAATTACGATATTCCAGTTTTAAATACTACAAGGGGAAAAAAAATATTGCGACACCCAAATGCATTCCAATTGCGTCACTAAACATGCTATTGCGACGCAATAGCGATGCAATGACGGCGTCACTCAGATGTCCGTCGCAATATTCATTTGTCGCAATTGCATCGCAATATTGCGACTCTCTACGACGCAACAATGCGTCGCAATATTGTGACGCATCCAAATGCGTCGCTAAATTTAAAACTAATTTTTAATATTTAAAATTATTATTAAATATTGCGACGTATTCAATTACGTCGTAATATTGCGACGCATTAAGTTACGTCGTAATATTTAATAATAATATTTTTGATATAATAGCGACGCAATTTGAGTCGCTAATGCGTCGCCAAGAAATTTTTTTAAAAATATTGCGACGCAAGGTCATTGTGTCGCAATATTTAATAATAATATTTTAGATATAATAGCGACGCAATTTGAGTCGCTAATGCGTTGCTATTAAAATTTTTTTAAATTATTGCGACGCCAGGTCATTGCATCGTAATATTTAATAATAAAATTTTAAAAATATTAGCGATGCAATTTCAGTCGCTAATGTGTCGCTAATTAAAATTTTTTTAAAAAATAATATTATAAATTAAAACGGTTAATGCAATTTATTACATTTAAATATTGATAAAAACATTCTTCACTCATATTGATCCAAACAATAATCATTCAATTTTCAAAAATAAGTAATATATTAAAATTTTGAAGTTTTTATGTACAACATATAAAAAGAAAAAAAAATACATCAAGAATCTGAGCGATCACATGGAGGCTGGAGACCCTGCGACAAGCGGCTAACCATAGCCTGCAAATGACGCATCTGATCTCGCACGTCTGCAAGCTCCTGATCCCGGTCTCGCATACGCTGCTCGAACTCGTGCTCGACCTCCTGCCGAACCTCCTGACGAACGTCCTGCCGAACCTTCTCCGTAATAGATCTCCGAATGTCGTCTAAACGCTCGGCATGAATATCACCAGAAAATCGTGAGCTGGAGGCCTGATGGGGAAAATATGCAGAAGCTCTAGTGCCCAGACCATAGACCCTGCGGTCTCGCTGCTAGGCACCAACAGCCTCCAAAAACACATGCGACTCTCCTCTGCTGAGAGTTCGACGGGCGTCTCCCCATCAGTGGAGTCGACCTGCGATGCCTGGGAGCGAAGCTCCTCGACTCGTGTCTTTGAATTATAAAAACAATAATAAATGAGTTAATAAATTTCTTGAAATAAAATTTTAGAAATTAAACAGATACTACATAAAGCTAATTTCTTACCACAACCTCCCGTGATCGCGTGTCGACCCAGGAACCATCCCTCCTGGTGTGTGTTGCCCTGAATAGACGAAACTCACCAAGATCTCCACCCTCCTGCTCAGACTATAACAATAAAAAAATTGATATTAATAAAATATTTATAAATAACTAAATTAGTAATTAAATTATTTATGTTTTCTTACCATACGGCGTTTGTGCTCCTGAATCAAAATAGAGCCCGAAGTATGGCGGGAGAGACCCGTGCCAGGACCGCCCTTCTCGGATCGGCGATTCGTGCTGGCTGATGCGGACCTCCTGTGCCAGCCATTGGACTGCCAGGCCTGCTGCCACTCGTGCCAAATACCCTTTGGCATGCGCAGGGCGCTGACCCGATGACCTCCAACGATGAAGCATGTCGGAGTATCGGCGTCCCGTAAGAGCCTCCCATGCTGCCCTAATGGCATCATGGCTGGCAGGGTCCCACGTAAACTTTTTCTGCATTAAAATAAATAGTTAGTTTAGAATTTATTAAGATTAAGAAATTTTATATCAGTGATAAATTGAATTTAATAAGTTTACCTGAAACTCAGAAAAATAAAACTCCCTCATGGCTGGAGATACGTGGCGCCAATCGTAGCCACTGAGATCTGCACGCCTCTGAAATACGGCGCTGATGTGGCTGGATACATGATGCTGCTCAATAAATCTGTTAAAAAAATGCATGTTTATAAGTAATGGACTTAAAACATAAACATATATTTTTAATTAGTATATACTTATAGCCCATGAGCATCAAGTCGAAGTACGGTGCGGCCGATGGTGGAAGAACTCTCGGAGGTATGTGCCGATCGGCTGGATGGTAATACCAATGCAGGATCACCGCCGACTGCTGGAGAGATCGAAGGTTGTGCGATGTGTGGAGATTCAAACTCTCCATCTCCAAAGCTCATGTGATCTGATGCAGCAGAGCTACGTCCCTGCTCACTCTGTATGTCGTCGGTAGATCTACCTCTGCCCGTCATACTGAAAATACTAAAGATTCATGCAATTAAATTACGATTAATGATTGACTATGTAAAAATTTACTACTTATAAAATAAAGTTGAATTTAAAAAAACCTCTATGTTTAATCGGTGTCATTTGTTTTATGAAATGTTGGTTCAACATCCGATGCCGTATCGGACTGCGATTCAGTTTCATTATCATCGGAAGGAAACCGAACATTTGCATCCGCAATTTCTTAGACATCACCATTTGGATCTCTAAGTGATGTTTCAAGAGCCCTTGTGTCGTCCTCAATTGCATGCATTTCCATCTCATCCTCTTGAAATGTAGGGCACTCGGCTGATTGACTTGATGAACTCTCCTATAATAAGATTGTTGAATATGGGACGATTTTAGAAACAGCCACCAATTTCGCTTGTCGTTGCGCAAACTTGGATATCCGCAGTAAAATACTTGCTGAGCTTGGGATGCAAGGATGAATGGGTCATATTTCTACAATCTTCGTTGATGTTTCATTTCAACCAAATTGTAGTTGTTATGAACCCATTTGCCCACAGGAACTGTCGGATCGAACCAATCGCAACGAAACAATACGGTTTCTCATAGGCCAACCGGGATATTCAACTTCAACCATCTCTACTAACTTTCCATAATAATCCTGCATATTTACTCCAACACTTTCTCCTTTAACACACACGCCCCAGTTCTGCATGCCTCTTGAAGCTGCTAATCGTTCAATCTAAAATTTGTACCCATTAACAAATAGCTAGTAAAGGTTGTTACGGTCTTCAATGGCCATTGCGATAGACATTTAATGAAAATATTATCGGTTGGGGACCATGGACCGTTTACCTATAAATTAATAAGCTATTCACAACCAATTCGAAAAATTAAATTCATTACTGAAATTGATTGAGTGATACTACTCACAAATTCATAAAACCAGTAAGCGAACTCCGTTTCTAACTTCTGTCCAATTGCAACTTGACTGATGTCGGGATTCATCTGTCATTGTCTATCACAATACATCCTTATGAGATGATAAGGATTAAAACTGATGTTAGCAATTAAATATTGTGGTATATTGTAATTTAAATTAGAAGTTCCAATTAAGCATTGAAGTATACACTTACTCAATATATGGATCGACTTCTCTACAGTTCATTAGGATATAATAATGTGCTGCATTATACTCCATATCGCTAAGATTTCTTGACTTCTACCCTCCAAATGAATGGCCGATACCTTTAAAAATTGATATTCTACCGTCATTAGGTTTTCCTTCGTCCACACATACGTCATCGTTACGACCAAGATTTCGGTTCCTCATGTGGACGTGACCCTCAAAGTAATGCGAGGCAAAAGCTGAAACTTCTTCGACCAAGTGTGCATTGCATATAGAACCTTCAACCCTTGCCTTATTACGTACATTATTTTTTAACTTCTTAAGGTACCTATATGTAAAGTTGAGACAAAAAATTAACTAATTTTCTTGTAATGAAATAATATTTGAAATGTCAATATGTCTTAATGATGTATATTTTACCTCTCGAAAGGATACATCCAGCGATACTGCACGGGACCAACTATGCTCGCTTCGTATGGCAAGTGAACCGGTAAATGCTCCATTGAGTCAAAAAAACTAGGAGGAAATATTTGCTCCAGCTTGCATAAAATAATTGGAATTTTTCCTCAAGCCTTGCCATGGATGAAGAAGTAATGACTGTGGCAGACAACTCCTTGAAGAACAAGTTGAGCTCTGTCAATGCTTCCAGACATGTTGCGGAAGCAACTCACAAAAAGCTATAGGCAATAACCGTTGCATGAAAACATGACAGTCATGACTCTTCATACCGAACAACTTGAGCTTATGCATGTCCACACACCTACCGATATTTGAGGCATAACCATCTGAAATTTTAACCCTCTAAGCCAGTTACATAAAACTTCTCGTGAATTTCTGTCAAGAGTGTAACAGGCTTTAGGATAGGTCCCGTCGGTGCTCCTCCTCAAATCACCTCTTCTGCAATACTGATTAAGTTCTTCTCTTGACTTTGCAGTGTCTTTTGTTTTTCCCGAGATGTTTAGCATAGTGTTAAATATGTTATCAAAATTTTTCTCGATATGCATAACATCCAAGTTGTGCCGGATGAGATTTGTGCTCCAATAAGGCAAATCCCAAAATATACTCCGCTTCTTCAGTTATGTTCTTTACATATACGGCCATTTATTCTATCTGCATTTGGTTCCCAAGCATACCTCAACCCCAAATGCTCTATAGTATCAAATATATCCATGCCGGACCTAACCAGTTCGGCGAATTTTGTGACTGCTTTTTCTTCCGGAAGGCGATCAAGTTACGCCTGTAAGGATGATTTGGGGGCAAGAACTTCCTATGATTATCAAACCATGATTGCTTACCACTCTTCTGCAATGTAAATGCATCCGAATCATACATGCAATGAGGGCATGCCAGACGTCCAGCAGTGCTCCAACCAGACAACATTGCATATGCCGGGAAGTCACTTATTGTCCACATCAAAGCAACTCTCATGATGAAATTCTGTTTCATAGAAATGTCGTAGGCTACGACTCCTGTTTCCTACAACATTTTCAATTCGGCCACCAACGGTTGCAGAAGACATCAATCTTTTCCTTTGGATTTGATGGTCCTGGAACCAAAACTGTCAAAAACATTGCAGTCTCTTTCATGCACTTCCATGGAGGAAGGTTATATACAGTCAGTATCACAGGCCAACATGAATACTGTTGCCCCGCTTGACCGAATGGTTGGAAGCCATCGGTACAAAGACCTAATCTGACATTCCTTATATCTTCAGCGAAATCAGGATGATTTTCATTGAAATGCTTCAAGCTTTTGAATCTGATGGATGCCGCATTTCATCCTCTTAGATTCATGTTCGGCATGCCATCTCATATTAGCAGCTGTAGCCTCAGATCTGTATAATCTCTGCAGGCGTGGAGTCAGAGGAAAGTAATGCATCCTCTTGTAAGGAACACTTTTCCTCCTACTTGTACTAGCTCCCCCTTCGCCGTTTTTGTACCTCGATTGCCCACAAATCTTACACCATCTCAGCTTCGAGTCTTCACCCCAATATATCATACAATTGTTCAAGCAACAATCGATCTTATTAACCGGGAGCCCAAGTCCACGCAACAACTTCTTCGTTGAGTAAAAACTGTATGCTACAACATTATCATTTGGCAAAATTTCTTGATTAACCCAGCTACAGAATTAAATGCCTTTTTGATAATCATGTTCTGCCTTAATATTTAGCAACCAAGCAGCCGTAGACAACTGTGAATGACCCCTCACAACCAGGATACAATTCTTGATTTGCAGTACGCAACATATCATAAAATTGTTGTGCATCTGGATTTGGTTCTTTCATAAATGTATTCTGATTGAATTCATTACCCGATGCATTCATCACCATTTCTTCATATGTGTTTAGATTCACAAATGGTTCATCAACGGGAATTGACACTTGTTGGCTTGTAACAACTGCTGGAATTTCCTCTGCTCACCATGACAGTACCAAACATCGTAATCAGGAACAAACCCCTTTTTACACAGATGCACCTTAACAGTTTCGACATCTCTGTAGGCTTTATTCTGACACCTGTGATAGTTGCATGGGCACCTAATCCTAGGCCAATCCATCCATTTAGGTTGGCTACATGCAAATGCAATAAATTCTTCCAATCCATTTAGAAAATCTGGATTAAGCAAGCCATCTTTTATCCTTGCATACATCCACGAGCAAGCCCCGCTCATTTTTGACCGACTTATACAATTTCTGATAAACCATTAAAGGAAACCACATTATAAAACTATATTAGCATTGCTAAATATATAACTAAATTATTTCTTTTACACAACTTAGGTTAATAACAACCATTTAAATAATTTATAACTAAACCAATTTTTTTTTTAGACAACTAAGGTCCTATCCTGCAAGGCCCGGCCACGGCTACAATCCTTGGCGTGCTAGCAAGGACCGAGGCACAGGTTCATGCCAGGCTAATGCTAGGGCTTGAGTTCGGGTCGGGCCGCAAGGCGGTCCATTTAATCATGAGACTTCACAAGCATTCAAGTCCTAAATTAATTCTACCTTCTCCATGTCTAAAAGGTAAGGCCCTATCCCATTCAAGAATATTTTTGTGATATGTTATTCTGCTATTAATTATCATCGATCGGTTACGTTGAAATTTCAGCAGCATTTCCCCATATGTTCTCCTAAATGTGTGGCATATATGCCACACTAGGAGAATATGAGCAAATACAAACCGCAATCTCACCCAACGATGATTAATAGCAGACTAACATATCGCAAAAAATATTCTCAAACTGTCCACCAGAACAATTTGAGAATTTGCAAGACTAAGTCTTACAAATTCTCAAACGGGTCTAAAGGTTATAGTGCTGTGATTAATAATATGGAAATCCGAAGACAATCGAACTTATGCTTGTTATTCTTAACTTCTTATCAATTATACATATATAGGAATAGTGTTCTATATATATAGTCACTGACTTCTTAAGATTATTATGTCGAATATAAATGTTGTGAAGACTAAAATATAAATCATTGAAACTACTAATTTGTTGCTAAAAATTAAATAATAATACAACAAGACTTTCTATCTAGCATTACTTAATTTAATGCATCATTCAATTATGTAATAGAATGTAAATAATCAAGACATAACAATTGTAAATAACTACAAATGCACAAATATTATTGTATAAACAGATAAAAGAAATGAAAAGCTACGACTGCAATTTTGAAATTACCTAATCTAAAGAGTTATGGTTAATGAGCTAAATTAGTTGACCTAAATAGCTAAGCTAATTCAGCTTGACCTATCTAAAGAGTTTTGATTGATGATATAAAGGGACAAGGTTGATGGTCTAAAATCAGCTTACTGAGAAGTTAAACTGATAAGCTAAATTAATTGACCTAAATAGCTATACGATTTATGAGTTTAATCAGTTGATTTAAAAGAGTCATGATTGATGAGCTAAATCAGTCTATCCAAAGGGCTTCGACTAATGACATAAATTAATTAATTTATAACTAATCTAATAAAAAATTAGATTAGTAGTCACATTTATTTAATATTTGTCATCAAATTATTTGAAAATATTTTTAAAAATAATAAAATATAATAGAATATAAATTTTTTGGGTTAATTTTTTTTCATGAGTGTTAAAAAAAATTTTTTGAAGGGCCGGGAGGTGCGGAAAACCCCCCTAGCTGTTACTTTTTAAAAAAAAAATTAAGTTGCCCATGTTTTAAATATATATTTATATTTTTTTATATTTGTCATCAAATTATTTGAAAATATTTTTAAAAATAATAAAATATGATAGAATCTAATTTTTTTTAGTTAATTTTTTTATGAGTGTTATTTTTTTTTTTAATTGAAGGGGCCGGGGGTGGGGAAAAGCCCCCTAGCTGTTAATTTTTTTTTTTTTTGGTCTGGCCACCGTGGCCGGAGAAGACGAACGGAGCGGGGGGTTCCCCCATAACTATTTTTTTCCGGTGGCCTAGCCACCGTGGCCAGGAGCCGGAGGACGGCCACGACCACGGCCATGGCCGTAGAAGACGAAGGGGGGTGGGGAAAACCCCCCCAAACTGTAATATTTTTTTTTTGGCCTGGCCACCGTGGCCAGGCCATGACCGGCCACGGCAGCGGTCGTGGCCGGAGAGACGAACGGGAGGGGGGGTGGGGAAACCCCCCCCCCATTAATAATTTTTTTTTTCGTGGCCTGGCCACGGCAGCGGCCGTGGCTGGAGAAGAGGCCACGGCAGCTGCTGTCGCTGGAGAAGACAGCCAGGTGGCCGTGGCCGTAGAAGACGAAGGGGGGGTGGGGAAAACCCCCTCCAAACTGTAATTTTTTTTTTTGTGGCCTGGCCACCATGGCCAGCCACGACCGGCCACGGCAGCGGCCGTGGCCAGAGAAGACGGCCACGTAGCGGCCGTGGCTGGAGATGATGGCCACGGCCGTGGCCGTGGCCGAAGAAGACGAAGGGGGGGGGGGAAAACACCCCCCAAAATGTAAATTTTTTTTTGGGTGGCCTGGCCACCGTGGCCAGGCCACGGCCGGCCACGGCAGCGGCCGTGGCCGGAGAAGACGGCCAGGGAAACTACCGTC